>CM040394.1:76795832-77310346 GCA_022702515.1 Ilyophis sp. 1 JC-2022
TTATCTATGGAGATTTCATGGCTATGTGCTTGATTTTATGTACCTCTTAGCAGTGGGGAGGCTGAAACACCTGAACTCAATACTTAGTAGGGGTGTCCACATACTTTTGGCCATATAGTATATATATACACTGCTTAAAGAAATTAAGGGAACACTTAATCAACTCCTCGTGTAATATCTCCTCCACGCTCTTGAGACTGGGAGCTGGGAGACAATAGGTAACCTAATTCTCAGGGTTAATAGTAAATATCACTGCACTGTTTTAAGGCTGATCGTGAAAAACGAATAGCCCAACTAAAATGTTCCGTGAAACAAATATATATATATATATATATATATATATATTTCTTATTTCGTCCTAAAACCGTCATTAAATAACGTTATCTACACAATGAGAATTTTGCAGAATGTATGTAGCTAACGTTAATCTAAAATGTAGGCTATTGCCTGGTGGATTATAAATTAATAATTTAATTGACTCCAGGAATGTCATTATAGTGAGTGTAGTTGGCCTATATCACATCATGAAAAGTAAAGCTATTTCTGATTATTTGCGCCATGCTTCTATCAATAATACAAATGGGCATTCTGATAAGGTCTGGGGTAATTTAGGGTACCCCTCTCCGCAGGTGTCTGACTGATAGCACATTCTTTAGTTTGACACATCACTTTAGTAGCTAGTTTCTGAACAAACTTTGTATTTCATAATAATTGCAACAAGTATAAGTGGCATTGCTGAAAATTAACGAATAGGCTGGTAACGGCATACTTTACGTAGTCTAATGACCTCAGTCGACTGAGCCAGATTTCGCTCATTACGCCGCTTACAAAAATACACAATTCCACACAGATAGGCCTGCAGCATGACATCATTTAACATTAACGTTGCCCTGCATTGCTCTCTGACAATAAGCAGCTGAAGTAACTACGTCAGTTAGTTCCCTTCTGGAACTGAATGTGCTATACCTAGCTAGTTACATGGATGATCACTTGCTAGATAAACTAAAGAGTCAGCAAACTAACTTACGTTAACACGTTGCTATGATAACGTAGGCTAAATTCCCTCGGGTTTTTTTTTTTTTGACGTTCAACTACGTTCACATAGCTAATTAGCTGAAGGGGCGTTTCTTGTAGTGAGGGGCGTTTCTTGGAGTCTGCAGCTGCAGCTATGTAAACTTGGAATATTTGTCTCAAAATTCTGTCAGTAAATCCAAGCAGATCATGCGTGTCCTTCGATCGGCAAATGTAGATTCGCCAGTTCGCAAGCCAAGCGTTTGATTTTTGCATTCATCCAAATGATGATTTACGAAACACAAGTTGAGGTGTTTGTGTGTGGATGGAAAGCACACACTTGTGGATTATTTTTACGAAACACAAATTGAGAGGTGTGTGGATGGTAAATACAATTGTGGATTATACTTTTGTGCTCGTTTATTTTTGATAGAAATCTACCTCCATAGAGCTCAGCCTTCCCAAGCTGCATTCCAATCCCTTATTTTTACTCTTTGCATCCTTTCCTCGCTCATTAGCTTCACCCAGTGGAGAGCATAAGGAAAGGATCCAAGGATCACATACGAGGACGCAGCAACCTAGGCAACATGAATTAGGCAAATTCATCGTTCTTGCTCAGTCAAGCGTCAGCTGAAGCGACGTCAATTACTAATGATGTGTTGCACAGCTGTATCACCTGTCAAAAAAAAAAAAAAAGCCGTATCTGTTACGTTTCAGAGACCCAATAGCAGACAAGGAATTAGCAAGAACGAGGTTTATTTCAAAAGGTGAGGTCAAAAAGCCAGGATATCAGAATATACTATACAGTACAAAAACGGAATGCAAAGAGTTAGGAATAAAAAGTTGAAAAACCGGAAATCAAAGGCAGAGGTACAAAAACGGCAGGCAAAGGCTAAGTCAAAAACAATCAAAAGTCGAAACCAAATGGCAAACAAACAAAATCGCTAGGCTATCTCGGGTCGTACGGAAAAGGGTGTCTCAGGTAATCAATAAATCACTGGCTTTCAAAATCTCAGGCTCAGGAAATAAAGGGTAGCTACGTTCTGACAGGGAACAAACAGATTTGTGGGTCTATATACGTATAGGAAAGGGAGGGGTAACAAACTACGTGAGGTTAACACATTAGGTAGCAATGAAACAATCACGGAAACATAACAAAGACATGGAAGGGACTCAGAAACATGCATAACAAACAACGGGCTCGAAGAGGAGCGGAGTGTGCTCAGTAATCACGAGAGGTGAAACTACATACAAACAGCTGGGGCGAATAACAGATCGCGGACAAACTGGTTTATCTTGTTAATACCTAACAATGAGACAGACCGTTAGTTCGTTAGTAAACATTTATGTTAATTGGTTTAGTAAGTGCATTTAACTAATAAACCACCCGAGTGATTGTTAGCACGAGTTAGTAATCTATACAATTACTCGTAAGGAAAACCAGGAAGTAGCAGAACACGAACCCCTCGGAAAATCCCGAAGTCACCTAAACAGTGCATACACGAGACAGGGTAAACAAACACACGAATGCGACTCAGACAACCCACGAACAGAGGGGAATGCAATGATGAAAGAAAACAAATATATAAACAGACATACATAATTCCAGAACATCACAGTATCACCTGTCAGTGGCAAACGGATTGTTCTGTAGCCAATCGTATTTAAAAAAAAAAAAATCTCTGAGCTTGTTTTTGCATGCAAAATTGTATAGGCTATTGTTTTATTTGACGCCATATTGCACTGTGAAGTTATCACACTTATTTGCAATGATTTTCTCCCATGGAATTTGACAGATGTGAAAATTACATGTGAAATATGGATATTGTCTCTCAACTAGCCTACAGGTGTTTGTGTTTGACGAACAGTGTCCCATGAACACATTCACAACAAACGGCTATTTATCAACTGTGTGAATAAAGATCGCACAAAGCATAATTTTAATTGTAAGTACGCCTATATTCCACACACTCAATGGCCAGTTCCAGCAATTCATCAATGGACTTTAAACGCATGTTTGTTCGTTAAAATCGGAGTACATTACAAATGACTTGAGTCATTTGGCTCCATATCATGCAGTCCCATCAGATCAGTTGCGGTATCCAATTATTAAAGAGCTTCCAGCCAATAACCAAGCTGATGCCGTTTAATTAATTAATCAAGCATGTATGATCTGATGGTATATAAGCGACAGATACTGATTTCAAAACTTAGATCGCGCACTTCAATAGGCTACTACTGTACGCAATTAACCTGTCCGCAATTAACCTAGCGTTCGCCCTAAACGCATGGCATCGGCTTCAGCGGGAACGGTGGCGTTGCCAGTTCAGGAGATCGCGACTGCGTCGCACCGTCCTGTTCCTAAGTGAGGTAAGAATAATGTATTCTCAACAGTAGTCATAAGACAGTGCTCCTGATCAAACATGGACATTGATGAGCATGAAGCACTTTTAACAGTGGTTTGAGTAGAATTCACCTGGATAAATATACAGCAAAGTTATGTCATTCACACATAGTAATTGCATGTTCTATACCATACATTTACCTGCATGTAGGACTACAAACTGTACATTTGGCTTCTGTGGTTTGGTGTTAATCAATAAATGTATTTGTGTGACCCGTAGGCTGCATGTACACCATTTATGTTTTTAATTTCATTATGTTTTAGGTAGCCGATCCACCAGCTGGGCACTATGCCCAAGTAAATGCCACTGTGCCAGTGCTCCAGTTTTACTTTAATGGGGACCAGGACCTCATGGTAGACTACCGTCTGAGTCGTGGCTCCATGGAAGCATTGATAATGCTACTGCCGCGTGGGGGGAGACATGGCTGGGCACACCACATAAGAGTCCTGGAAACTGTGTACTGGCCGGCACACTGTTTGTCCTACATTGTGGTGTGCCGGGCCTTCCAGATGCCCAAGACCACCGTGTGGCGACTGGTCCACATTGGAGTAAACCAGATTGCTGCCCTTCGCCTGGAGGTCATTCGACTGCCCACTGCTGGAGAACTACAGGTCCACCTACTCCACCCAGCTTCTAGTCCAGACCATGGTCACCTCACGCCTGGACTACTGCAACTCCCTGCTCGCAAGCCTACCAGCCTGAGCCATCCTGCCTCTTCAACTGATCCAGAACGCAGCTGCCCGGCTTGTATTCAACCTCCCGAAATTCACGTCACCCCCCTGTTGAGGTCACTCCACTGGCAGCCAGGATCAGGTTCAAAGTTCTGACGCTGGCCTACACTGCAGCCAATAGGACAGGCCCCGTCTACCTGCAGGACTTGATCCAGAACTATGTTCCTGCTCGACCACTTCGCTCATCTACAGCAGGGCGATTCGCACTCCCCCCCCCCTCCGTGTCAATGGCACTCGTTCGTCCCGACTGTGGCGCTTTTCCACCCTAGCTCCCCAGTGGTGGAATGAACTCCCCATTCCCCTACGTTCTATACCAACCCTGCCTGCATTCCGTCGTGGCCTGAAAACACCTTTTCAGACTCCACCTGGACTGATACTTATCTAGGACCTCATGGTACTTGTTCTTGTTGAACTGTGTATTGAAGTTTATAATATTTAGAATAGTATTGTAGTAGAGCTGATTTACCCAGTTTACTGCATTCAATTTTCATTACTAGGGATAGCGGCTACTTTATGGGAAGAATGTGCTTTCTTATCTGTTCTGTAGTTACTTCGATGACGTTTCTATATGCACTTACTGTATGTCGCTTTGGATAAAAGCGTCTGCTAAATGACTCGCAAATGACCTAACAGACATTGAATGTTTTTGGCTAAACTTTCATCCAAAAAATCATCAGAATACTGTATTATGAAATAGTACTTTTAATAAAAAAATTTACATTAATAATTGACAACAACAATTTAAAAATATAGCTGCAAGCAGCGATAGTGTCCAAATGTCTTTTTGTAATTTTGTCACGTTGCAAAATTTTGCAACCAAATTAAAATGGTGGACATTCAATACAGTAGGCATTATGGTTTATTGAGGCAAATTTCATCTGCGGTCATTGACATGCATGTTGATATCAAGCTCAGGACAGTAGTTGAAAGTGAAACAGTGTTGAGAGTGAAAAATTATCTTGTTGGAAAAATCCATAGGCTGCAGAGGCCACTATTGGCACTCACCATTGGGGCATGGCCCCAAATAAAAACGAACAACCCCAATAAGGCTCCAGCACCTGCGGTGCTTGGCCCCCTAAAAACGGTTAAACCATAAATTTAAAAATGCAAAGAACTTGATAATTCTGACTTAATAATTTTGGTAAGGCTGAGCCCATTACAACTGAGAACAGTTGGTTTATATCAAGGGGCCAAGACTGGGCTTTCGTAATTGTAATTGCAATAGGTGCCTTTCCTTTATCTAATTCCTATGCATGTGCTGATTTTCTGAAATATTGTGTCATTTGGAGAGGGTATATTAACATTTGTTCAGGACCAATCAGAGGGACAGGTTGAGTCCTGGGGTCACTGCCAAAGATAGGTTCGATAAGGTTCTCACTGCCCTTACTCGGAGGGGCGGGACCAGAAGGAGGAGACAACAATCATTGGTCTAAAATACGCCCTGGCGTCTTGGGACCTTTATACAGTCTATGCTTGAGACAGGGAGACACGCTGTATTTTTGAGTGGAAGTCGATGGAGAACATCCTTTAGTAGCCTACCGTGAACAAGCTGTTGTTTTGTGGACGCAGTTTGTAACATAATACATTGACAGCCTTTTTGCTCATCTTCAACATGTTTGTCAGCACATATTCATTTTGGAGCAAGCTATGATGTGTCTACTATGAAAAAAAATACTGTTTAGTGAGCTGAGAGACAGCAGCAAATGTTGCAGCTGCATTACAGGCCCAGCGTCTTGGAGCAAGCAGCCAAACTGTGGGTTACGTATCTGAAATCAATTGCTCCATACCTGTATACTCGGAACGCGTGACATGTTTGATCCACAACCACCATCTGCCACGGTTTAAAAACATGGCGGGACCACTCCTACACAAATGTAAGTGCTTACCGTTCTACTCTTACATTTAGATGTGACTTGGTGTTCCCAATGTATGATAATCACTGTAAGATATCCACAAGGAGTTACATGTGGGTATCCTCTTACTTATTAGGCTGCTCGTAATAAAACCATGATTGCTTTGTCATTGTAGTTACAGTTTTGTCATGTGAAGAACATTGTGAGATTGCGAGTAGGGTTCGTTTTTATTTACAGGGCACTGATGCTTCACTTGCAACCTTCTTCTCTGAGGTGTTTCTACATGTCATAGGCTAATGTTGACGGAATCACTCCTCTGCACCGTGATTCATGTCTTGTGTTTAAGTAGTCAATTGTATGCAAATTATAATGTCTGATATCCCTTATCAATTTAGATATTCATTTAGCTATTCCACCCTCTCCCGTACGCAATTGCAGTACTCCCCCTGCCATGTATGTTACCATTGCTTAGTAATGCTGGGTTAGCTAGCTAGAAAGATAATGATAGCTCACGGCAAGTCGTTTTCACATTTAGCTAGCAAGTTAACGATAGCTTATGGCAAACCATTTTAATTGAACAGTTATTCGACTTCCTTAAAGTCATCCTCGCTGGATGGCCATATAAGTTGGCTAGCTACCGTGATTGCCTAGCTAATGTTACTAACGTTCGCCAGCTGCTCCAACAAGAACCCTAACCAGACATTTCTACGCCTGGATAATTTTTTTCGGTCCCAAAAATTAAGAAAATGTGTAGGGAATAGAGCCAAAGTGTTAGCGGTATGTTTGTACTGACTCAATACGGGGATGTTGAAAATAAAACCAATTATGCATCGGAAAAGAATACGGAGTCTGCATTTGTAAATGTTTGCAATGTTTGTGATTAGGTTACAGGATGCAGATGAAAGTTAATGCAAGCTACGATGTAATGTAGGCTACTATGTTTTAGCTAGCGTGTGAACCCACTAACCTACAATGCCGACGTTATCTGGAACAGTTTTCAGAACGAGGTTTCATGCTGCAGAAAACCGTGACAGACTACTTTGTCACAGTCAAGTTAATTAGCGGTTAGCCAAAAAAGACGTGGTGGTTTGCTCATTTAAGACTATGGGGATAGCTTGCTACCTTTCTAGCAGCGCTAGGGACATTTCTAATGAAAGTAACCTGTCAAAATAACACGTGATTGATTGACCATTAATATAGTTCATGGCAATAGCGTTACCCTATGTTCGTCCATATGTGGTGATGCAGTGCGTCAAGCTTGGCTACCGAGCTCAGCTGGTATGCTATCTAGCTAATCAAATTAGGTGATGTTTGCTGAATATAAATTGAAGATAACTGAATGAACGTTAATTACGTGATGAATACCACACATTCAATGCGAATAAATGACATAGTAAAATCGAGGACGAAAATTAAATGGTATATAATAAAACATTAGCAACTTAAGGAAGTTTACCGCAAGTTCGTTTTGCAAAATGGTGGGTTTGGTCAGGTTATGGGCTTCTCCCACAGAACTGCTTCTCCACCCCGAACTGTCAATCATACTGTGCCCGGGCCATGTCCGGTTGACCCTGCTCCCAACAACGTCACTTCGGCTCCACGGAGCAGACGCAGTTTGTTCAAACCGGCGGCGAAAAAGTATTCCCCAGACTCAATTCGGTTTTTACGAGGCCGTGGGAAGGCAATAGGTGATGTCACAGTGACTTTGTCCATATATTTATACAAGTACTGTGTAGCGCGCATGCTACACTTGCTACCCAGAGGTAGGGAAGAGGCTACTTTCGATCTGGGTGTGGCGGTTTATTACAGCTAAATATAGTCCCACCCCCCAATTCCCATAGAGATCCATTGAAATGCAGAGACATTATAGTATCGCTTGTAAGAGTACCAGAAAATAAGATATCAAGAGTATTTTGGTGTTGTTGGGTCATAGACATCAGGAAGTCATGGCATGCAAAGCATATGCCACCAAATATTAAAAATGATTACTTTATTGTACATTATGTTAAACTGTCCAATATTTTTTGATGCCCAAATATGGGGGGGGTTCTATAATTTCTAAAGGGTTCATCCAATATGGATGAAAATACCCTCAAATTAAAATTGACAGTCTGCACTTCATTGTCACTGTATCCTTTCAAACTCAAAGTGCTAGAGTAAAGAACCAAAATAACAATGAGACAACCGATAATTTTGCAGTGGTCTCAATTTTCTCCAGAACTGTATATTATTCCAAATAAAAACTGCAGCAGGTCTAGAAACAACATCTCTGAATAATATTTCTGATACTTAGGTTGGTGGCTTTTGTGGTCAGTAGAGGGCATACATTACCAATATCTTCAGGCATTACATTAGGAACAACACAATCTTTACCTTTAGGAGCAGACATCAATAGCAATTTAGCACCATTTGGGATTGCATCAAACACAACAGCGTATTCTTTAGGAGTGACATGAAAGCTGTACACTGAAAGAAATTCTTCATAAGTTCGCCTTCTCTGCTTTGGACCTCCCGCTTGCAAAACAGAAACGTAACGTGCGCGTGCGCAATTTATATTCAGGACAGGCTTATCAACTTGGTTCCTGCTTCCTGTGCCAATCCAGGGATAGTATTTAATTATCCCTGTTCAAATTCCGGACTGTTGTACAGTATTATTAACGGTTAAAAGATCGGTCAAACCGATACACTGTGGAACACAGATGTGCATTGCGTGCATAGATTGCTTGTTAGGTGTGTCGGTGTTAGAAGGTTTATGGTCAGCTGACTGAAAAAGTTGTTTTCTCACATGACTCCGTCAGTCGTTTAATTTCATTACGTTACTTACATTGGGATCAACTGAGCCTGAGTTAGAAAAAGCAAAACTAAGGTCTGGCGGTTGGAATCAGCGCATTTTTTGTAAGGCAAGTATATGTTCATTTTCTTTTAACTCTCGTTGTTCATTTTTCCTAACCGTTTTCATGTAGCATATTTGTTTTAATGATTCCAGTTGCCAATTTACAGGAATTATTCGAGTAATTTTAAGAAACCTTACCATTCAGTGAGAAACCTGGCTGCAGTCAGGAAATCGAGTGAACCATAATATTCAAAGCAGTTTTACTCCAGTAATGCATTGGTTTCCTTGTAAGGAAATTTGTATTGTACAAACGTGTATTGTATGAGTGCATGTAGGCCACGCTATTCTGTACAGTACAGTACCAGGCGGGTTCTATGATGACTTTACAGAAACAGTGCGTTTCGACCACAAGTAAGAAAATGACGACCACCAGATCGCTGTTTATATTTTAAGTCATCAGCAACATACATAGCATATGTGTTGGTGGTGTTGCTATAGGATGTAAAAAGCTTGATGTCAGAGGAGAATTGTACAGGATTTAAGGCGATTCCATGTTCTACCACAAAGGTCAGAGTCATAAACATTTGACATTGGTTTTTGGTATCGATGTTATCTGGTGTGTTTTATGTCTCCGTTGTTGTTGTCAGAATTGTATTGGCTGTAATAAATCTGTTGTAAGCCATTAAGAAGCAAACACTGGCCAAACCCAGTTTATAGGTACATTTTCCTGCAGAAATTCCAAGCAACAGTTGAAAACAGATTTCTATTTATTTATTGTAAGTCAAATTTTGTGGTGTGTGCAAATCTCCTCTGTTCAACAACACAGTCTTGAAGTATGAGTCCTTATCCACAGTGACACATTATACATAAAGTGTACATTTAGTAGCTTTTATAGTGAAGATGGTACAACTCTAAATAGAGTATATAAATGTTCTTAAGTTGTTTTCTTAACTAAGGTCTGGGAAGAGCGAGAATTTCTCAGAGTAGTAAGAGGTACAAAAGTATGGCCAAAGGTATTCGGACACCCCTTGGTCTGGGGCTGTTTTCATGCTTCGGGCCTAGACCCTTTAGTTCCAGTGAAGGCAAATGTTAACGCTAAAGCACACAACGACATTCTAGACAATTCTGTGCTCCCGACTTTGTTGGAACAGTTTGGGGAAGACCCTTTCCTGTTTCAGCATAATGCCCCTGTGCAGTAAGCAAGGTCCGTACAGAAATGGTTCGTGAAGATGGGTGTGGATGAACTTGACTGGCCTGCACAGAGCCCTGACCTCCACTCCGTCGAACACCTATGGGATCAATTGGAAAGCCAACTGCTCGGGCCCTGGTGAAGCCTGGCTGGCGGTATCTAAATCACATTTCGTTCTAAGAGGAGTCACCCGTGTCAATGCTTCTTGGAAGTACAGAGTTGTTCAGAAAGTTCACTCCACAGTGAAGCCAGTTTCCTGTATCACAGGCTTGGTCACAAGTCTGTTGAACAGTTCATGTTGAATAGACTTGTGATAGTCAGCAGTTTATCCAAAACGGTTTGTTTGGGTTGGCGGTGTCCTCTTGTTAGTAAGGCTGTCGGACATCCAGGCACTTTGTAACAGACTAATTACAGGGATTTATCATCAAGTAACTAAGTTGATAATATTGAATCTGGAAGCATTGCAAACTGAGGTAAAATAAGTGAGGTTGGAGCTCTCCAGGTCTGGAGTTTGATACCCCTGCTCTACAGATTTAAGAGGAAGCTCTATAGTACTGGGATTATTAGCTCGATTTATTTATTTTTATTATATTTATTAATTTATTTAAATTCAGTGTTTAGTTCAGTTTTAACTACTAAAGCATCCGCTGCAAAAGAAGCATCAGGGTTATAGCTATAGAAGGGGTTGAAAGATTATTTTAAGTGTGTGAATCAGTGTTTTGTTCTTAATCATTGGTCAGGGTGGGCCACGGTCTCCGGAAAGATGCCTTCCAATAAGTCTGTGTCGGATGCGCCGATAATACAGTTCATCAACTGTCGGATCCTGAAAGACAGTCGGCTGCAGAGGTTTGTGTGTGTGTGTGTGTGTGTGTGTGTGTGTGTGTGTGTGTGTGTGTGTCTGTCCGTCCGTCCGTCCGTCCGTCCGTCCGTCCCTGGGCTCCCATGATAACTCTGTGGTGGCTGTCTGTGTACCTGTGATTGGGGTTAGGGTTTTCGTCATGCATTCAGTTCACAACGCAAGCAAGCTTAAATGCACAGCACTGCATAATCTGTTCCTTTGGCACAGCTTTCTGTTTATCAATGACTCTGAAAAGGTGTTTTAAAATATTTTCTATTTAACTTGGCCTCGTATTTTGCTTATTTTCTGTTTGCATTGCTGGCATCAGCTGATTTTTACTGCTGGTGTTACAGGGAGGACCTGTGGGTCCGCGAGGGAAAGATTCTGGACCCGGAGAAGCTCTTTTTCGATGAGGAGGGGTTTGCCGACATCCGCGTGGACTGCGAGGGCAGCATCGTTGCCCCCGGTTTCATCGATGTCCAAATCAACGGTGAATCATTCTCTTAAAAATGTGTTCAGATTCACTCCATGGGAGAAGGAGGATCGATGGGTATCGTAAAATGTTAACTCAATCACTGATGGGCCATGACACATGGAAGCTCATTATAGGGTTTAATGAACCAGACTTTTCCTTCAGTTTTTAGTGCACTAATGTCTGTGCTTCATTATTCCCAAAGGGGGCTTTGGGATTGACTTCTCTCAGGCAACCGATGATGTCAACGGGGGCGTAACACTGGTGGCAAAGAAAATCTTGGAACATGGAGTCACATCCTTCTGCCCCACTCTGGTCACATCCCCATCTCACATCTACCACAAGGTTCACTTCTTACCACGAAAATGATAATGCTGATGATGATGATGATGACGACAATGACGTGCTTTCTAATGATAATGACTGTTGTGGTACACACAGTGTTGAAAGGTAATGTTTGTAGCAATGATGCAGGCTGAAATCCTAATGAGCCATGTACATTGCCTAAGGTAAGGCATTGTACTTTAAAAATAATGTAAAGTAAAAAATAATATCCGTACTGTAGGCTAAAGTATACCAAGGTTATCTGAAACTAAAACGAAATCTAGCCATGAAAAAGCATATTTTTAAAGGCATAAAAACAAGATGCACGCCTGTCCAAGAAACTAAAACTAAAGTAACTAGAATATTTGCCTCTCAAACTATGAACTTCAGACTTTAAAATTTTGATAAAACTGTAATTGAATGTTGCTGGTTATTATGTCAAAGGCACCGAAGACAGATCTCACAGGATTTTCTTGTACTGTAGAAAATGTCATCAAAATTGTTTTGTTAGGTACATGGTAGCATTACCTGATTGTTAGATGCTTTTAACCTATTGTGGCTGAAAAGATCTGTCTTTAGCTACTTTAATCATACCTCACCTTACATTTCCTGTTGAAGTTACTCTTTCTGAAACTAAAACTCAAACTAAGTCATATAAAAACGAAATGGGCAAGGATCTACAAAATAACAGCGGACTTAAACTGGAACAGAATTGACTGAAAATAGTATAGAAGTAAAAATGAATGGAAAAGACAAAATTATAATAACCTTCTAACATCTAGCATGATGTTAATTGCATTAAACCGGTGTTATATTGCATGTGACCTTTTGCCAGTGCTTTAAATGCACTTGGAAGCTGTCCAATGTGCAATGCAGCTGTTGAGTGTTGGGTGTTTATATTATTTTTCCAGGTCCTCCCAGAGATCAAAGTTCATGACGGCGGGGTGGAAGGTGCAGGTGTGCTAGGTAAGGGGCTGTGGTAATCATTTGCGTCGCGGGACGCTGGGATGAAGAGAACGTGTTGTTGTGTTTAGCGCACATGTCCCGGACATGCCTAGTACTGTGTAATGTGTAGCAAACATTGAATTGAAGCCAGGGTGAAGAGCAGGTGTGAAAACTGAAGTTGGGCACAGCCGGGTTCTGTTTCAGAATCAATCGCGTAACCTGGCTTATCGTGAATCTAACTGCAGTAGAATCATTTATCATTCAACAAGCTGATATCTTTATGCACAAGGAGGACTTTGTCTCCTTGCTCATTTGGTATCCAGGCAATATATTGAAGTTTTTCCCGGCCAGTAATATGAGGCTCAAAAGTGCAGCAGTTTGTGAACTGCCAGTTCTTGATGCGTTACAATGGGAACCTTTTAAAAAGTCGGATACTGCAAAACAACATAAAGGGCAAAGCGGCTCTGTTTTGTCCATCTCCGTAGGGGTTCACCTGGAGGGCCCTTTCATCAGTCGGGAGAAGAAGGGGGCTCACCCCGAGAAGTACCTCCGCAGCTTCGAGACAGGGGGTGCGGGCGACTTGCTGGAGACCTACGGGCGACTGGACAACGTGAGCATCGTGACGCTGGCACCAGAGCTGCCCAACAGCCTGGCGGTGGTCCGAGAGCTGGCGGAGAGGGGCATCACCGTCTCACTGGGTGGGTGGGCGTCGCCACGGGAAAAGGGCACAAGGCGCGCAGGCCAAGCACCTCTATCCCTAAAGACAGGGGTTGTGTCCGAATCAGCGCTTTTATACTATTTTGTACCCTTCCATACTATTAAGTATGCATGTTGAGTACACTGGATGAGAGTTATTAAGTCTGTGAAATTTTTTCTAAATGTAGTGTACTTAAAATCCCCGAGTGATATATTTACTTCCGCAGTTTCACTGAGTATATTCAGGAGCATACTTTGTTTACATTTTTTCCCATAAATATGACGCGCACTTTGCTTTAAAAATGAGGTGCAGCTATGCTGACGTTTTTCTTCAACAACAACACGTGACATGGCCGCGCAAGTGCTGGACATCTTGGGGCACGTCTTCAGTACATGAATATTGGAATTGCATACGGCAAGTCGCGTACTAAACAATTTGCAGTAAACCGTACACCGTATGCTGGCACACTGGACACAGTAGGTAGGGCACTGATTCGAACACAGAGTTTAAATGGCCGTGGTTGTGTTCCAGGGCACTCGGTGGCCAGCTTATCCCAGGCAGAGGAGGCAGTGAAGCAGGGCGCCACCTTCATCACCCACCTCTTCAATGCCATGCTGCCTGTGAGTTCACTGATGCTAACACTGCCGCTAACACCGCAGCTAACGGCAGTAATCACGCCTGTGCAACCCACCCTTAAGGTTGTTTTATACTTCCGCGTGATTTGCGTTGTGTGCGGCCCACGCAAACGGGGAAAGCATTTATACTTGTGCAGCATGTTGGGAAGGCCGCATAATTAGATTTCTGGCCATTAAATGCTGACATGTTGAACAAAGTCCATAAATTCAATAAACATTTATGGAACAAAGTCCATAAATTCTTTACTTGACGAATGATAGAGGTGCCGGTATCGTCAAACCTTTTCGGCCAGCCTCTAATCAAACCACTCCATATTTGTTGTTTAAAATTAGCAATGGGAAGTGTACAATACGAGCAAACTTTGACTGAAATCCAACCACGCATCACCAGTCAACCAATCATCTGTGCGTGTATGCAGACACTGCAAACTACGCGCTCTTAAATTCTTGGGGAACAATCTACGCATTCTTTGAGGATGTGGTCTGCAACCTTTACAAATGGCACACAACATCTATGCAGTCCCATTTTTATGTGTACGACGCAGAAGTATAAAACAGCCCTTACTCCAATACAACCTCGCTGTTCTGCTTTATGATGAGAAGGTTCACAGCAAACCCCAAGAAAGGGGATTCTGTTCTTGATAATTCTATTCGCACAATCCTTTTCTTAATTTAACTTCTATTAAATTGTTAAAATCATGAGCTACAGCTCAAAACTACACTTATCTGTGGTGAAAACATTTGACAGCCTGATATAGGAGTGAACCAGAAGAAAATTTACCTGCGAACATTCTTTGGGTGACGAACCAGCACTGACGCACACGTGACTCACGCACAAAACCCACGCTTGGGACACACGCGGGACACACGGGCCTTTGTGCCCCGTTGTCTAGGAGGTGGGTAACGTGTTGCTAGGCAGTCTGGAGCTGACTCTGCTGCCCCTCAGTTTCACCACCGGGACCCGGGCATTGTGGGCCTCCTGACCAGTGACCAGGTGCCAGCCAATATTACGGTGTTCTACGGCATGATCGCGGACGGAATCCACACCAACCCCGCGGCGCTGCGCATCGCACACCGTGCACATCCTGCAGGTGATTCCTACGGCCTATTTTACTGCATGTAATTGCATCCAACACACAGCTCACTGTGTGTGTGTGTGTGTGTGTGTGTGTGTGTGTGTGTTTGTGTGTGTGTTGTGAGCGTGTGTATGTGTGTCTGGTTGCATTACTGTACATGTTCCTCCCTGTTCCCGTAGGCCTGGTGCTGGTTACTGATGCCATAACGGCCATGGGTCTACCACCAGGGCGCCACACACTGGGGCAGCAGGTTATTGAGATCGAGGGCCTCCATGCCTACGTGGCAGGTTTGGGATTTTCACATCAACTTTGTCATATTTGTATGTAGAACCTCAGAGCTATGGAGTCATTTAGGCAGATTTTAACAGGGCCTCTGAAAAATTAAAATTAATTTAAGCTTGTTTTCCACCTTATGTAACTCTTTTCTATAGTAATTTTTATACTTTTGAGAAAAAACCCCACAGTAAATTAGGGACAAAATGTACATTTTCACTCCACGTTTAGCCTACCCACCTCTACTTTTGAGACCAACAGTTTGTCAACAGTAAATGGTAAGGACAATATCTTTGTATCATTGTAATCACAAAGACTTTGCACTACGACATGCCTAATGTTTGAATACTTTGACTTTATTTTTTGCGTTAGTTGGACTTAAAATTAATAATCTAATTATCTCAAAACTTTTTTCTTAATTTTGCTGGGTGGGTTTGAGTGGGATCTCTTGTACATTTTGTTTTACAAGACCATTACAAGGGGTGATTGACTGGTTGTTATTAAAGGAACAGTTCACCGTAAAAGATTTATGAAAGTATTTTTGTTTTGATTGTCTGATGGACTGATTTCAACTTGTATTCACCATACTTTTGGGCGCTTTGTATTTTTTTCTTACTGACAGGACAATCTCCTATGGCAGATAGACACTAGAATTCTACCAGTTCTGTGTTCATCCAGTCACCTTGCTCCTCATTACATGGCAATTCTTCTTGTGGCACTTTTTTATGGGATTGTTGTGTTTTTAGCTGTTCTTCTTGAAGCTTTTTCCAACAAGTGACACACATTTCCTGCCCATGTAGGTACCAAGATTCTGAGCGGCAGCATCGCCACATTGGATATGTGCATCAGGCACTTTAAGCAAGCCTCGGGTGAGCCTACCATCTGCGTCCTTCCTCACTTAATCACGGCGTGCGTGCGTGCATGCGGGCTCATGCTAAATCTCAGCACACTGTCTCCTCTCAGGCTGCAGTATAGAAGCTGCACTGGAGGCTGCCTCCCTGCACCCAGCTCAGCTCCTGGGACTCAGCCACCTGAAGGGCTCTCTGGACTACGGCACCGACGCAGGTCAGCCAGTAGGGGGCGAGCTCCCTCTTTACATCTACACTGCAGTGTGTGTCTGTGTGCGTGTGTGAAGTTACAGTTCTTAAAATGGGGTTGCTTGACATTTTTACTGCTGACATTATTATTACAGATGAGATTAACGGTTTTTTGTAGAAGGATAAATCAGTTTGAATCAATGGAACGCATTGCAGGGTTGAGGTGTAGTCCCAGTGATGCTCGGACAGTGGCCAGCCTGCACTGACAGACCATTAGGGGGATAATGGTGGTGTGGAATAGGTTGATCATTCACTCCTTTCTCCCCCTCTCTGAAACAGACTTTGTACTGCTGGACGATGAACTCAATATCAGAGCGACCTACATCGCTGGACAGCAGGTGTGGAAGAAGTGACATCATCGCACCTTAACCTCGATCACCCTTGCCAACCAGAAAAGGGCGCATGGGGGGGGGGGTGGACAGCCGGCCCTCAAGGGGGCGCCACATCTCACAGGAAATCCACCAGGGAAAGCACAGGATGCGATTCCTTGTGGACCACACCAAAGCATGCAGTTAAGACCGAACAGGTCCATTATGTGGCAAAATTACTGAAATGTCATACTTTGTAAACATGGTTATGAGTGAGTATTTCTGACCTATGTGAGTGAGCCATGCATGTTGGGTGTGTGGTCACAGGAACAAGGTCCCTAAAAGAAAGATCCCTGCATTATTGTGAAATGTGTTTACATTTTGGGTGGGAATTGGTAGAACATATCAGAGGGTACAACATGTTAAAGGGAACTGAAAACCCCCATTTCAGCTTCTGTTATGGTATGAGAAGCCATTAAAATCTTTACTTGCGCTATACAGTAGAACCTCAGAGATACGAGCCTCACTTTCAGACCAACCCATCAATCAAATGGACATGAATCTCTCCATACGTCTGTGGCTGTGTCCGCATCAACGCCCTTCCATACTATTGCGTATGCTTGTTGAGTACACTGGATGAGAACGTTGTTAAGTAGGTTCTCTAAATGTAGTGTACTTAAAATTCCCGGATGATATACTTATTTATGGGGTTTTGCTGATAATAGTATGGAGGGTATTTTTGCATACTGCATGTCGTGTACCAAACTGTAAGCAGTAAACGGTACACTGTATGTTAGTACACAGGATGCAGTAGATAGGGCTCTGATTCAGACACGGCTTGTATTTTGACTCATCTAGCACTTAATTATTGATACAAAAAGGTGAGTATCCAACAGAAACGGGTTTTACTTTCCATTGATTTAAAAACTCAAAATGAGATAAAAGTACATGTCTGAGAATTATTGCAAAACAACCCATTGTGTGGAGGTCAACTTTATATATCACTTGTTTGACAAAGAAGGAACAGGACAAAATCCAATAATTTGCAAAAGAGACCAAAGATAAGGAGACGTATCATGCGAAAGCTGACATGAAAATAAATTGATATGAATGCATGTTCAAATAAGAGCTTATTTACCACTTTTTTGATTATTGGTTATGAACTTACAATTAGTAACGGATTTACATTTTTAATAATGCTGTATTTTGGGGTCACTTTAAAGTTCTAAAAAGGCTCCATATCAAATGCTTTTGTATCTCTTTGGTTCTACTGCATTTGCTTTCTGTGATACTGTTTTAATAGGGGTGGATATGACAAATACGAGGGAATCACATGCTTTTCACCTGAATGCACAGGCAACGGTCACAAGAGAATGGAAGTGATTTCATGTATTAGCACTTAAGGCAAAAGAAGGGCCCCGGTATTTCTCCGTGACAGCGCCGGGCCAGAGTTGGTCCATTGAGGCCTTGGACTTGACAGAGAAATGGGTTCACGATTTCGGTTTATTTGCAACATTAATTTCACAAGTTCTCTTCTGTGCTTTTACAGGCAAGCCTTAAAAATGTTATTTTTGTATTTTGTATAAATCTTCTATCCAACTGTGGTGCTCTTGTCTTATTATTAGCTTGAGTCTTCGTCTTTTGTAATTGATATAATTTTTTCACAAGACTACTCCGAATCCAGTAAGCGAACCAACACAAAAATGTGTTTTTTACTGTTTTCCCTGTGCCTGTTGATGCACCAATGTGCCGTCTGTAGTCATGTAGGTAGGGAGAACTTTGGCAAAATCCTGTGCATTTATCTGGCTCTCTTCCCTACAAGCCATTTACAGTTGCACTATGTAGACCACACAGTGCTACAGTAGAATTGGCACCGGTCAGAACCTTAGAATACGTAACTTGTAGAGACAGCAAAGACTATATAAACCAATGGGGGGCACATCCAAACCAGGAAGTATAATTGTTGTGCTCAACAGACATGGGCCGTGTCCGAATCAGCACTCTTCCACACTATTGAGTAGCCTTGGTGAGTAGATGGGACAAGAAAGTTGTTGAGTAGGCGAAAAAAAATTGAATTGCAGTATACTTGAAACACCCGGATGACACACTTACTTCCGGGTTTCGCTGAGTACATTCTGGAGCATACTTTTCAAGAAGTACACAAACATTTTGGTCGCATAAATATGACATAAAGCTTCGTTTAAATAAAAATAAATGAGGCGCAGCTTTGCTGACGTTTTCCTTCAAAAACAACATGTGACATGGCAGCGCAAGGGTGGGAGGCAGGGTTGCCAGATCTTGCCAGAGACTTTCCAGAAAAATGGCGACTCAAAACTAGCCCAAAATATATTTTTAACCGAAACAGACATATTTTAAATAGAAATCACCATATTTTTACTTTTAAAATAAGTGTGTGCTTTGCGACTTTTCATTTTTACCCGTGACTGCATGTTGAAAGTATCCCAATTTGGCTGTAGAACCGCAGACATGGCAACACTGGTGGGACATCTTATGACCTGCTTACAACACTTCCACAGTATGGTTGGAAAATAGTATGGCGGACATTTTTTGCAGACTGCTAAACAGTGCACATTAAACAGCACACTTCTGCCAATGCACTGTACACAGGAGACAGGGCGCAGTAGATATGGCTCTGATTCTGTGTCTGAATCAGCACCCTTTCATACTATTAGGTTGGCTTGTTGAGTAGAGTAGTTAAAAGTAGGTTAAACCCTCGTATGCTACACTTCCGGGGTTTCGATTTATCCTTTCTTCCTGTCGTTCCCTTCCCTTGCTTCTAGGGGGGAATCCCCAAAATGCCAGGATGAAATATGGCAGCAACACCAAGGCTGCATTCAAATCCAATTTAACACACTCCCTTCCCTTGCTCACTATCTTGTGACGCAATTTTCTACTTGCAGCAAGCAAACTTAAAAGGTGCTCTGCAAGGGATCGCAAGGGGAGGGAGTGGACGAAGGGAGGTGGGGAGTGAAGAATATTGGGACGCAGCCAATTTAAGAAAGGGGAGGGAGTAATTATATTCCCTTGCTCCCTCGTTTATCCTCCCTTCCACCAAGGGTATAAAATGCAAGCTTCCAGCAAGAAGGGAATCCCACAATGCAATGATCCACATGGAAAAAGTTGGCAGTCACATTTAAACTCTATGGTGTTGCACTTCTGAAATGTTGCGAGACCGGTTCGGTTCTGTTTTTGTTTGTTTCTCGTCAATCCTCCCTTGCAGAGCACCTTTTAAGTTTGCTTGCTGCAGGTAGCAAATTGCATCACAAGATAGCTCCCTCAGGGGAAGACGGCAAGGGAAGGGAGCGTGTTAAATTGGATTCGAATGCAGCCCAGGTTCAAACCTGATCTAGGGCTCGAGCCTGTGCTAGAGGTGAGTGCTTTGGTCCCCAACCCTGTTTCTGGAGATGCTTGAGGTGAGTGCTTTGGTCCCCAACCCTGTTTACTGGAGATCTACTGTCCTTGAGGTTTTCACTCAAACCCTAACAAAGCACACCTCATTCAACAGGTAGAGATCTTCTTGAGCTGCTAATTTGTAGAATCAGGTGTGGTAAATTAGGGTTGGTGTGGAAACATACAGGATGGTAGATCTCCAGGAACAGGGTTGGGGACCACTGATCTAAAGCTACAGACTAGGCTAGAAATAATAGAATAAATAGAAGTTGAATGATGAGAATGTTTTAGCATTTTTATAGTTTTGAATTTTAGGAGAGAAAAAAAAAAAACATTAATACTGTGTGCTGTTTAATTTGTGCCTCTGTCTTGGGTATCTCACAGGGCCACTGCGTGGCAGTATTCAACCTAAAAACTAAAGGTTGTAGTGTAAAGATATGCTATTTAACGAGCAACCAGTAGAGTAATCCTTTGGCTGTACGGTTTGCTTATGTAAGTAAATGACATGATAAATATTGAGCTGCAATGTTTCCTGCATTTTACACACTGCTTCTGGGTAAAGCGGACAATAGGCATACATTTTGTTCTTTGTACTAGAGTCTAGACATATTTTTATACAGTCTATCATCTAAACTAGAGAGCCATCGGTTACTTGACACATCTGTGTTGCATAGAGGATCTGTGCAGTGATTTCCCGGATATTTACCCGTATCCTTTTGCCTGATGCACAACGGGAAGTGTAGTTCTTAATATCTATTCTCGAACATATAATACGCAATGAACGGAAGATAAACCAAAAGGAATCGGATAATATTTTGGTAGGCTGCGTTAGATTCGTAAATGTATTCTTCTTTCAGTTCGCTGTAATTCCCCTTCCTGGACGTGCTTAAGGTGAAGTAGTTTCAACGTATTTCAAAAACGAAAGTCGGAAAGATTTCAAAGAATATTTGCTTGCAACCCAGTGCAGTTGTGTAGTTACGGTACACAAACACAATCCATAAAATATAGCCGGTTAGGTTGGTAATTTTCCGCATGGGGCCAAATGTATCGTTATTTGGCTAGCCTGCTAGCGAGCTAAATGGGATCTTTGGAAGAATACACATTTGAATAAGGAAAAGTTAATACCCCTGCGGCAACCATAGCCAAGCCGTGGCAAAGGCTGTCAGCCAGCCTACTGTGCGTCTCCAAGCAGCAACAAGCTTGGTAGCTGCTAGTTTGGTCTTTTCACAGGTAAGCATAATATTTAATTCAACAGCTGACTGCTGTAATATTGTCTTCACTGTAGTTGGCCAGCAAGCTGTGTTTGCTGGAATAGTTGTCTAGTGTGTGTCGTGTATTAATTTGTTCTTATTGTGTGTTTGCTGGAAGAGTTGCTATGTGTTGTCTATTTATTTTTTTCGGATTGTTTGAATAAATGTATTGCAGTAGTTATTGTTTAGAGCACATTATTTGGAGGTAACGTTAATATCACTGTCAAACAGAATCGACTTGCTAAACCCCCATCATATTTCCACCTAAGTTAACACCATAGCCCTAACGTTAACTAGTTGGCTAGCTAACGCCACTAGTTAGCCTGCTGGCTAACGATCGCTGGTGTATGCGTGGAATGTCTTCTACTGTCATATTTGGTCTGTTTGTTGCTAGTTATTTTTCTATGCTACAATCTGGACCGACAAACTTTTCGATAGCTAGCTAAATTCATGCACGAAACATAAGCAAGGTGCGTTCGTAGTGATCGAGTTTGCAGAAGACTTCACAAAGATAAGCCAGTTGCCTAGCTAGCACGCAAACGTTAGCAAGACAACAAGCAACGTGTCCGAAAAATGGCTTGTAAGCATGACATTACTATGTTACAAAAACGGAGACTCGTTACAGTACTGTCACTGGGAAATTGTTTGCACAGGATGAGTAATTCCACGAAATTGTTTACTTATTTTATAGCTTGTATATATTGTAACTTAAGGTTACATCTGTGCTAGTGGTATAGTACCATTTCATCATAACGAAGTCAATTTGGTTTAGCAACGTTGAAGCCTGTACGCAACCATAATCTGATTACATTTCTCTTGTAATTCTGGTTGATATCCGGAGTGGAACTATGCCTGTTAGGTTGGGTGACTTCAAAGAGTGCTAACGCGAGCCGCTGCAGGCGGCGACATAAAGTCACTTATTTTGTGATGCGTTTTCCCCAGTAGTGAACAGCACCCGCTGGATTCTGTCACATGATTTTATGTAACGTGTTATGAAAAACCACTAACGTTATCCCTGAAGTTACATCATTGTATTTTTCTTGTTGAGTAGTTAACTGTGACTTTATTTATTTAAACTTTGCTGTTTCAGCAGGAGTGGTGGACATCGCAGTATGGTCATTCGTAATTTCACACACTTTAAGAAGCTTGGGATTAAAAGAAAATCTTATTTACAACCACGCGATCTTTAGATTGTGAAATGTAAAAGCACAGTAGTTTTACATTCTGAATCCATCCAGGGAAATTGTGTAACTCATCTTAGAAACGGTATGTGTAGCTATTAGTCAGTTTTGTGGTAGCCTACCAGTGAATTGCCTTGGCGCTTTCACATGAATCATGACTGGTGACAGTCACGGTGACGGGGTGGGCCCGACTGGCGTTAATTCAGGTCAAGTCGTCCCTTCAGTTCCACTGAAACGTAGAGCTGTCGGTCTTCGTTCTTTCCCTGTGCTGATCGCTAGCCCCATACAACGCCCCATATTTCAATGGAAATGTGAGTAAGTAAGGTGTGGAATGCGCTCACACAACATTTTCAAGCCATTATACCAAACGGAGGCATGCACGTCTCTTTGCCCCGCCCCCTTCCGCTGGATAACCTGTGTCACCGACAAGGAAGTTCAGGTTTGATGAGACTAGAGACTGAGAAGCACTGCACCTTTTTCAGTATGGATAAGTTATGAAATCCTGGCCGTACCTCTGTGTGCCAAGGTCACAGTCTGCAAGATTTGTGACGATCAAGCACTGGGTGCAAGAGCTTTCAAGATGGGGCCAGAAGTGTTTGGCTTTATAGCTGAACATTCTCTCCAGCTATCAACTGTTGAAGAGTGCAGAATCTGCCCATGTGTGCCTGTGACATGCCCAGGATTCTGATTGAGAATTTTATGGTCTGAAAAAAAAAAAAGCGTTGCTGCCAGATTAATCTGGGAAATAAGGAATGGTCACATTCCTGGAATAGAGATTGTGGTCAAAGCCATTCTCTTGAGATCACCACAAACTATGCTGTCCAAGATCTGTTGCTGGCAGGGTTTGCACGCAGGTGATTGGCTAGCTGTGTGCCCTCGTTGCCAACTGAACCTGGTGGGACAGGTCCCCCTGAGGTTCCAGAACTCAGCTGTCAGACAGCGTCATGTGCTCCGTGTCTGAAGGGGTGGGGGGTCCGCAGAGTAGATGTGTTTTGTGTTTGCGTCTGCCTGTGTGTGTGTGTTCGCACACATGTGTGGTTGCGGGTGCGTGTGTGTGAGTGTGTGTTACTTCCCTCTTCTGCCGTCTCAGGGTAATGCGAGCCCTGTGGAAAGCCTAGCTGACTCTTCCTGCTCGCGCCAGTGTTCATAACTGAAGGAGCAGTGCGCTGTCCTGACCTCTAGCTGTCTGGCGCCTGACAACCCTTTTACGGAACTATGGAGCACCGATCCATAAGCTTTTGCTGTTTTTGTGCCTATTTTTTGTCAGTTGAATTTATATTCTTGACTGTTGTGTTTAAAGGTAGTTTTTTCACATTTTTCTTGATGCACAGCGCCATCCAAGCAGAAAAGCGTCTTGCTGGCAAGTAATAAAATGGTGCAATAATCCAGCCTGAAACATGGAACAATGACAGGTGCTTCTGGCACACAGTGGGTAGTTGGGCCAACTCTGCTCGCGACTCTGCCATGTAGTTGACGCTACTGCAGGGCAGCACAGACTGATGAATGCGCTCTGCTAAATTTACGCAAGTTTTTCCTGACTTGTGAGAACGACGTTCATCTTACTTGAAAGCGTGGACAGAGCAGCACCTTGCAGCAAGGTGCTAATAAGACAGTCTGGAAGAAGGACAGAGGATCGTGTCAGCCCTGCCAGGTGGCTCACAAAACCTGTGCATGGAGAGGCGTTTCCAGTATTCCATCTGAAGAATTCTGTTTCGAAATTTCAAAACTTTTTAGAGTTTTCAGTAAAATCAATCTCTGTAAATTATAATTATAAAAAAGGGGTGGCGGGGGGTTTGCATTCTTTATTTATTTATTCAGTCAGTCAGGGAGAAAGCGGAGAGGAGCGGTGGGATTACTGTGCAGGATTTGCCTTGGTAGGGATTGAACACCTAAACGCGCGCACACTGTTTGAGGGTCAGCTGCCCTGTGGACTGCGCCACACCTCCCCCGTGCATTATCATTCTTTTCTAAACACGTTTTTTTGTTCTGTGTTTTTCTTTCCTCCCAATTTGGTCGGCCCATATGTGAGCCTGTTCATGAGTAAACTCTCGCCTCCTGTCAGCTGCTGCTGAAATTTCCCTGTGCAGCTCACTGGGCATTGGAGAAGAACTCTTAGAGGGCATGATTTACTAAGACATTTAGCATGTGCAAAACCTTTTAGCGCACGCAAAACCAATAACATGACCAATGATTGGTCATGGTATTTTTTTTGCATCATTCATTGGTTGTGTTATTTGTTTTGCGCGTGCTAAATGTCTTAGTAAATCAGGCCTTAGAGGGCATTGGGGGAGGACTTATACTCATTTCACACACAAGACCCGGGAATGACACGGGATATTGAACACGGGTTCGACCCGCGTTTGACTCATTCACACCGCGCTATGGTCCCAGGTAAGTCCCGGGTTGTCACCGTTCACACCAAGACTCGAGTCCGCAAGTTTAGTGCCGTCACTGCTGAACAAAGTTGTCGCCTTGCGATGTTATTAAAAGCGGACGTTTCAAAGTTTGTTTATACTGGAGATTCAGGAAGTTATTGGACTGTTATTGAAACTCATATTTCAAGTAAATACTTTTAACAGAAAGGCTGTGAAACAATATGCTGCAAAACAAATTTTCTTGAAATAAACGATGACAACTGAATTAATTTCTACATTTTTATTTTTAAAGTAGCCTATAGGCTAACGGTTTTGTTATAATAAGGGGACAATGTATCAAGGCATAGGCTATTACAGACACATTGAGCAAAAAAGTATGGAAAAAGTACTTTAAGAAATACAAAATGCAAGACTTTTTAAAAAGTCATGAACTCTTCAGTGATAATAAATTCAATGCGTTGCGCTTCTCTCTTCCCCTGCTCTATTTGGAGTAGCCTACGCTTTTAGACTTCCACCGTCTCTCCTTTTAGAAGCACAGAAGCTCTCTCACTTCAGAATCTTGGCAATTCTCTATTGTTGTAAACATTGTTGCTTGATGTTTAAAGGGTAAGTAAACCCTAAAACCACTTTTAAAAAAAAAAAGCTGATTACTGATATCTTTGGACGTATCCATGTGCTAGAGATTGATCCTGTTGCAAATTGCGGCATTTCATCGCAATGTTTAGCATCATATAGGAAGAGTAGTGTATTTTAACTAGTGCCACTGTGGTGAAACGTAGGATATTGCAGTTGTAATTTACTATTGACTGTTGTACAGTATATGTGACGTGGTGGTACATGTGATGTCACACCAACTGGTGCATCTGGCTATGCCCTTCCACCTTACACTATAAATACTATTTATTATTATTTTTTTCAAATCCAGCAAGTTGTGGAGAGGAGCATTTGCGTGAGCGACAGGCTATTGATAGAGAGAGGATGGCATAGGTGTCAACCCATACAGTTTGCCCGTATGATATACAACCTACGTTAGTTAACTTGGCTAATAGTTGGACGGTTATCACTGGTCAATGTTCATGTTTATGCAGTTTTGACTGAAATTAGATCATGTTCCTTGATGTTTTAATGTGGCTATACGACTCAATTTAGTGAAGTTACTACGAGTTGTATCTCTTGCACTGGGTTGTAAGTGTGTGGGGTCAGTCAAGTGGGATGTCTCTGAACTTTAATCAGACAAATAACTGTGGTGGTCAGTGATTTTAATAGATAATAGATAATGTTCTATACGGTTTTGGTGAATTTATACAGTTTTGCAGGCGTGCAAATAAGGGCAGCTCTCCAGAGGTTGACAACTGTGATGGGCTACATAGAAAGTGGGGAAACTAGTAGGCCTACATGGCATGGGCAACGCAACAGTCTGTAATTGTTGCTAGAAAAGTTTCTTCTAATCGCAAACAGGGTTATCCTTATCTAGCATCCCCTACCACTCCGAAACCTCGCCCATTTTCTAGTTCCAGGGCATGGCTTGCTAATTCGAGCTTAACCCTTTCACGAGTATCTTTCCCACCCCTGATTTTGGCATTGTTTTAACCGCAAACGGAGACGTGGTGGTTCTGAAACAGCGCCATTTAGTTGCCCTTTAAAATAGCGGATGTTTGTTCACTGCCAGGTAGCACTAGCTTTACCGGAACATTTGTAGCCTAGTACGGAATGTACGCCTCTGATCATAACCAATGTGGTTCCTTGATTGAAACTCGGGTTGAATAACCCGCGTTCCCCCTTTCACACCAAAGCCGAGCCATGTCCGACCCGGGAATTCCTGGGCCGTGAGCAAGGTCGCGGACCCGTTTTGAATAACGCGGGTTGGGTTGACCCTTTCACACCAACGGCATACACTGGAATGACCCGGGTCGTTGCTTTGGTGTGAATGGCGTATTGGAGGAGAACTCTTCGGGGTCGATTTACTAAGATCCCAATATAAGGGTGCTATTTTGCGGACGCAGCCAAAGTATTTGCACACGTTATCATTTCACACTTTGCGGGTGATCAACTAAGAGTCATTATGCAAATTACGCCAGCCGCAAACAGCCATATTTAAATGAGAGATTTTCTGTTTCTGTTATATATTTTTTATTTTATTACATTTTTTTACAGTGTAGGTGGCGAACACGGTGAACAAGCTAGTGGTTTATGACAAACTGTTTCACTGGATGACGTCTCTTAGTTTCTGCTGGGAGTTACAGATGTTTGTCAGGACTAAAATGATCGTTAATTAGCCCCCATTGTTACACAATTATTCAGAATGTTCACTTCTGGATATTCCAAACACACCCGTACCTGTCTTGCTACAATGACAGCCATCATCTTATCGATTCCGTGTCTTTTAATACCTGCTTTTCATTTGTACTAAAATGCACCCTTTCCCAAACTTTCTTTTGGGCTTAGTAAATCACTTTACAAGTGCTAAAGTAATCTATTTGCATGACCTCCTCCCACTATTTCGCAAAATAACGAAGGGATGTCCATTTTTGCATATTCATTCAGGCTAACCCGCAAAAATGATAGTATCTTTAAATTTTAGCACACGCAATCTTATTTTTTGCGGGTGGTAACAGTTTTATATGTGCTTTTGTACATACAAATCTTTAGTAAATCGACCCCTGAGTGGACATTGGAGGAGTACTCTAGCGCCTCGTTCACACGGTCTACTCGCAACAGAGTCAAAGCCACAAGATTCCATTCAAAGTCTATGGATAACGGCAACAAACAGCGGGAGAGGTTGAGTCGGTACACAGCGACAAATAACCTGTATGTTTATCTCTCTGAAATGTTGACTACCAGTCAACGTTGTCGCACCATCAACCAATCGGAAACGACGCCGCTCTCGGTTAAAAAAATAGTGTCCGACAAGCTCGCGTTCTTTTCTGTGTTTCTGAAAAGCAGCTCATCGTCAGTCTTAAACCACCCAATTCTATACAATAGCGGTCTGTAAGGCTATAGGGATGTTGGAAAACTTGAGGCTTTGAACAGAATTTCCAAGACCATCGGCAAGTCTTGTGACCGTATTGTACTTTGCAGTCAAGTGTTTACAATCGGTAAGTTGTTAGTGTGTACCGAATGCGCTTACAACGCCCCCCTTGTCACTGCATCTGACCAAGTACAGCGTTTTTGTAAATGGTGTGAACGCGGCGTTGGAGGGCATTAGAAGAGTACTCCGCTAAAGGGACGAGTGATTTAGTGGGGTACACTTAGTAAAAGACCAGAGACTTTCCAGAGGCGTTTTGAGCAGGTGATGTTGTTTCCTCAGGTCATGGGGGAGTGTGGTCGAGTGGACATGTTGCCAGGCCGCGGGCAAACATTGGTTCCCGCCCCTCGACCCGGTGTTCTCGTACAGGTGCGTGACTCTTGGGAAAGCACGCCTCCTGTCTCCCTTCGCCTGGTGGGGGATTCTGGGTGATGAGGTGAAGGGAGGCCACGTCCTGGATGGCTGAAGCCCCCCTGTCCCGTGTATCGCCAACCTGAAACGGAAATCTAGTGTGCCAGCCTTTCTCGCTGAAAAATAACGACACTGCGCTGGAGTCTGAGCCATGTCTTGTCTTTCCGGAAGGAGCTGAGCGCGATCCTCCAGCCGGCTTCCGGTTTGGACAGACGGACGCAGCCCCGATTCTAGAGCGACAACGCATCCAACTGCTTTTTATTTTCACCTTAAAAATAATAATGGGCAGATTTAGTTCAAAGAAGCTAGGTGAGATGAGTAAACTTATCACCTGCTTGACTTGATTGATAAAGTGCTGTGTAACTGGCAGACCATGTGAATCTACAGGGCCCGAGTTGGGGAATCTCCAGCTTCCTCATCTCCCATCTAGTAAAACCTGGAATTGCCCAAACCGCTATGCGTTAGCAGTGACGTGTCCAGCAATGCAGGAGTCTGCTCATAGATGGGAGTAATCGGCCTTACCACCCAGCAGGAATCGGTTGGTAAATGGGAATAATCAGCTTTTGTACTGCGTGAGCTGGCGGCAGCTTTTCGGCGGGCGCTATTAAGCGTGAGCGTGTCCTGTCCCATATCCAAGCGTGCTCCTGGGCCCTGCGGTGGCCTGGTTTTGCTGATATCAGCATAGCGGACAGGAGGACACGCGCTAATGAGCATGACCTCACGCCAGGGTCCTTCCAGGGTCTCCACGATGAAAAACATCTGGACCGCTTTCTGCTGCAGGGGTTCCCACACGCATCCTGTTTCTTCTTCCGTGAGACACTCATGCTGGCCTTTGCTTTAAAGCCAGATTGCTCTTTATTTGGCCTTTTGCTAGTACTGCCTGTACACCCCACTCCCCAACCCTGTGTTACGTGAAGGTGTTTTTTTATTTTTTATGTTTTATTTTTATAATACCTCCAGGCTTCTGTTTCTTCCAGTTGATGTGCGAGGCGTCTGTGTTTGAGGGACAGTCAGAATGCTGTTCCACCGCTGCTTTTTTAAATTAAATAATTAATTCTGAAATAAGTATGAGTCATAAGTACGTTTAGGATCGTTGGAGGCTGCTCTTGTGGTGAGGGGCGGGTTGTGGGTGATTGTGGGAAAACGACTGACAGACGTGTAGTAGCGTGTCTCCGCCTGCAAGCCCCTCTGTCTCGCGTTTGCCTTCGGTTCGGCTCACCAAGGCGACGATTGCCCTGTAAACACAAAACGGCTTTGCTTCCATTTGGAATCCGGTGCACGGAGCGGTACACTAGTGGTCCCTGAAGTGAGTTTTTATTTTTGAAACGAGCTTGAAAAAAGGGAAACTGGTGGTTTAAAAGGGGAACCGGGCTCCAGCGCTCACTCATTTTCTGAGGGGGAGATCTGGATGTAGTCCTCAGTAACTGCTTTTCCACACAGTCAGCGATGAAAGCGGTGCTGGTGCTGGAACGTTACCCTCCTCACTCTGATTCAGATACTCTCACTGACTTTAGTTTCCATTTTACTCTGAATTAAAATGACCTGCAGCCTGTATATCTGTGTAAAGACTGATGAAATCCCAGTAGTTTGGAGTGTGTGTGTGTGTGTGTAATGCAGGCAGTTGTCAGGACGCACGCACGCAAACACATACACAGGCCCTGTGTAGCAGCTGGCTGACTGACTGCCCTGTAGCCCTCTGGGACGTATGTTGGGCTGTGCTTCCTGTCAGTAAAGTAAAGAGCAAAGGAGCACTCTCTGCTGCTCATACTGACGTTCTTCCTCCTCCGTATCTCCTCTCCTCTTCCTGTGACTTCTGTTCTCCTTTCCTTTTTCGGAGATAGAGATGTGAAAGGAAGGGGAAAGGGGGTGTGTACGATGAGAGGGTAGAGTTCAGACTCGGAGCCCCCGTGTCCGATTTTGGACGGAGGCTGGTTGAAGAATGACGTCCCAAGGAGAGGTGCGTTCCTTCATATCACCCCTTACCCCGAAGAGAGTCTATATGAGCCGTCTAATCAAACTGGGTATAAATCCCAGACCCAGGGCCCGAGTGTCGGTCTGAGGCAAGAGTCACAGCTTTTGTGGAACGGGAAGTTTTAGTGTACCGTCTCCATAGAACGTTCGCCGCCCGATCACCTCTCTATGCAGTGGCCTATGAGGTAGCCTTGAAACCCATCAGACAGACAGCTCTCCAAAGGTCTAAAGACATTCGTTTTACCGTCTGGGACAGCGCGTCCTGTAGTACTGCTGGCATTGTGGCGGCGTGCGGAAGCGTGACTCATCTGCCCTGCCTCTTCAGCCATCACCCTGTCTCTCATAGTTGGTTTTAATCGCCGCCTTCACCTCAGGCCTGCCTACGCTTTATGCCTGAAAAGAGAGGGTAGTTGCACAATCTATAATGCTCACAAATAATTTATTATAATAATAACATATAGAGTCTGCGACGATCCTCTCTTTTCATGGTTGTTCTCCGCTAGTCTGCACCTCACTAATGGGTGTGCGTCCCGCCTCCCCATTAATTACACCTTAGGCCTGGCATCACCTTAGGCCTGCCTTCATCTCAGACCTGGCTTAAATTTAGGCCCGTCTTCATCTCAGACCTAGCTTAAACTTAGGCCCGTCTTCATCTAAAGGCCTGCCTCCGCTATGCTTATGTGATTGGTACAAAAATATTGGTTACTTGCGTCCAAGTAAAAATCGGGCGGGTTATTGCTCTGAACTTTCAGGGAGTTTGAAGGCCGGTACATCCGGCTGCCCCTCAGGATATTTTGGGTCTTTCAGAATTTTAGTGCTGAAGAGCCTCTTCCTCTGGGGTGCACTGTTTAAGTGTCATTTAAGAGACGGGGACTCTGTGATACTGCAAATGCATCAGAGCTCATGGAAAATGCCAAGTGCGGCTTCAGGAAGAACTTCTATGAGCTAAAATGCTGAACTGAGGAAAATGTAATTATTGGTGAAATTGTTCAGAAGCAAAATAATTAGCATATTTCATGATAAGCACAAATTGGTTTTGGAATCAGTAACGTGCACTTGCTTTCCTATACATTTCTTGACCAAAAAAAATTTTTTAAATGCAAATTTGTGGAATATGAATCCCGTTTAATACACAACGGTATTGTAGTTTGAGGAATAGCTTGTCATCTGAAGAGCCGAGAAGTTTAAATGCACATTTCTGATTTACTGCATGGCATGCTCTCCCTGTTTGCCGTGTCATTTGTATCAGATTGCACAGTTGGGTTGTAATATTATTATTATTATTAACAACCACAACAATAAAAATAACAAGAGGAATAATAATAATAATGGGTGGTTGTAGCCATATCGTATGAAGCGTGTAAATAATTTTTTGTGTTTATCGTAAACGACAGTTTCTGAATCATCAGATTCTTTAGGTTATCCAGGGGAACATCTTGCAATTCAGTGAATGGCATTTCTACAGCAGGGTTTCCTATGGATCCATTCAGCTGAAGTCCTTCAATTAAAGTAAATGATTTTTTCCTGCGCTTCCTTTGTCAGCATGTCGGCGTCTTAAACCCCCTCCTGCATTCTGCGGCTCATGTGATCTCGTTTGCTTCTGTTATTGTTCCTTAAAACGCTGCTGTTTCCCGCTCGCTAAAGCTAGCCGTTTGTGTGTCCTTCGGCACGGCCGTTCAAACTCGTCCAAGTTTAAAGTTGCAAATTGGTTGTAAATGTCTGAAGCCCGGATAAACGGACCGGATCGAGCTGCGCCTTCAGGACGTGCGCAGAGAGCGAGAGAGATGCGTTTCGGTTTTCTACTCTGATTTCAAATGGCCCCCTTGGGTCAGAGGAATTAGAGACAGTTCAGTCTGATTGATGTGTCCTATCTTAGAATGGAGGGCTGCTCGCCGATGTATAGATCGGCCATCTTGACGTCAGGACGCAGGCCTCCTCTGTCAGATTCCCATCAGCACTGCCCCACCCTCCTAGTCGTAATGTCAGTGAAGTTGGGACCTAAACTTTCTGAAGGCAGTGCTGCATAGCTCTTAGAAATTCTTGTTTGTTTTTCTACTGCCAAACTGATACCATCTTGTAAGTGTAAGCAGGGTGTGAAACTCCCGTCACCAGCCAAATGCCGGTTAAATTTTGATTGCGGCTGGTAAGATTTTCTATTCTAGCAGCCACTTTGGCAGGTATTGTTAGCTTTGTATCATGGCGTGATATTCGGAGTAGTTCCGGATATGTTCTTTTTTCATTTTTAGTTCCGTTTTGTCTGTTTAGTTCTGTAAATTTTTTGTTGTATCTAAAAGTATAGCAAACATGTTCTTCACCTAAATACATAAATAAATAAATCTACAATAATTATCATAGTGGCGGATAACTTTCAGTGTCGGGCCCGTAACTTAGGGGCCTTCACTGAGTATTTTTTTAACCTGAAAATTGTGTGTTCGGTTCACCACTTGCCAAAGCCAGTCTAAATTAAAGTAAATGTGGAGATTATAACGCCTCGCGCAACCTGCGTCTAACTGAAAGGCATCCTATACCACAGCGGATGTGTAATTGGCCTAGTTTATCCGTTCTTCAGAATTGTTGCTGAGGGGGCATGCTCAACGACTTTCTGACTTTCGCACTTTGGAATAATTTTGGAGTGATCCACGTTTATGTGTCATGCTGCCGTTTCCAGTTGTTTAAGAGGGTTTAATGACAGCGCATCACTACCGTGCATGCCAACGTGAGCACTTGTACAGTATCATTCCCGTCCCTCCTCATTATAGAGATTTTCTTCACAGTTATAAACGGAAATATTCCGTTTAGAGAGCATATGTGTTCGAATCTCCCGTATCTCATCGCGCCTTTAACCACATAAGTGCACCTACAATGAAACTACAGTGGTCAGAATGCGTAGGCCTATCTGTTGACTTTTGTAAGGCGTTCTTATCAGTGATGCATACGGCGTTCCGTGTTCTTTTCTGTTGAGCAGCGGGTGCAGCTAGTGTGTAATAATGTAATTTGATATTTTGGGTCTTGTTTCTGATTGGACACTCGGGGAGTGGATCATTATCAGAGTCGCTACTGGAACAGTCGCTGCGTGCGCACGTGCAATTCAATTTCACAGCATGTTAAACCCATTTGTTAGGCAACGCTTCGTGGGGCCAATATATCGACTTCTACGCACACTGACAAGTGAGTTTTAGGATTTCGTTTTTTAATGGGCATAAACAATTTTAGAAAAAAAGAACCGGTTACGCAAGCTCACAATTCTAGGTAGCCTACATCAAGGCCATGGATTATTAATATTGGCTGGGTCTTAATCCGGTGATAAAAATAAAATAAATAAATAAATCTTCATGTAGCCTATATGCGCGGGGATGGAAGTAGACTAAAGAAGGGACACAGACACGTGGATTAAAAAAAATAATGCAATTTCTGAGTAAGTTAGGCTATTTTTTCTAGTCTGACCTTGTAGCGTCTTTTCCACGTTGCCGACTTGTGTTATATTAATAAGTATTACTGCATGGAGATGCTACGTGATCAGTTGTCCCCTCCCAACCCCGCTTTGCTTTCTAAAATCTATTTTGGCGCATGCGTGCAGGACACGGCAGCAATCCGTTGGAAGGAACAGATTGGATGGGCGCTTACTGCACTTATCGGCGAGGAAAAAACTAAACCTATATTTAAAACAAAACAAAAAATAGAACCATAACGCAATGAAAACGGCCTCTCGTCCATACAGACATAAATTGCTGGGATGGACCAGCGCTCTATGAGGGGCAGTGCGTTTCTGGAGCGGCTACAGGGCAGAAGTGGGGATCTCGCAAAATCCATACTGCACAGCATCCCGACAACGGGTAGGACCTGCGAGAAGAAAGTAGGCTTTAGGACTGTGGCAGGGGGACGAACGCACAATTATCGGAATGACATTGCGATTACGAACAACTGATCAATACCTTCAAAGTAGCCTACATCTCTGCAAGGATTGTTTGAACTGCCTTTTATAAAGCTGTAAGCTCATGCGTGCCATTTTTCTCAACTCATGAGCTGCTGGAAAGTGTCAACCGATGAAGTGGACGGGTTGTTCAGAATCAGGTTTAAAACGCACCACCGGAGTATGTCGTTTATTTCGTAGGTTAGGCTATATTAAAATGTTTACTTACGTAAAATATTATAAAAATTTGCCGATGCAGCACTGTCACCGCGGTCAGAACACAGAGACGTGCTACAGCAACATTAGCCCGAATGTTACAGTGACCGCATTGAACGATTTCGCTAACTGAGATAGCTTAACTTTAAAGTTCATTAAGGAGCGTACGTATGACTGACAAATTATTATCTATTAAAGTGACGAGGGTCCATGTCACGTGTATATTGGTTTCCCATGGTTGACTTTAAAAAGTGTAGAGTAGCCTACTAATTTCGTACGCGTCGGTGCGGCAGCACTTGGCACGTACACTGTTCAATCCTGCGCTGTTCTTGGGAGAGTCTACAAACACCCACACAAACGGCAGCCGTCCCCCAGTGAGCGTGGGCAGACTGGCGTAAAGTCGCGCTCTGGAAGATTGATGGCAGCATTTGCAAGTTGTGCTCGTGCATGTCACGTTTGACAAAGGTTACCTGTACACGCGATGCAGTCTATCTGTGCAGAGCGCTGTGTCGATTTTATTCGGTTTGTTTCAAGTTCTCTTTACGGGCGGCTCCGGAGCCTTAATCTCAGAGTTTAATTAAAGAGCAGTATTTAATTTCAGATTTTATTGTGAAATTGCCTTGGGGGGGGGATTCTCACCGTGCATGGTTTATTCATGGCGCCAAACGTTTGACTTTGGACAACACACTGAAATAGCCTACAATCGCTTCATTGAAATGTTTGGGGAATCCTCAAATGGCAGCTGTTCGGGTGCTAAAGTTAAGCGAGCATGAGATACTTAATTTGGCATAAGTAACTTCAGTAGTACAATAATAACATACGTGTCGGTGTTTTAAATGAACTTGATATAGCTAGTGGCCTATCCGTGTATAAAATAAAATAAAAACATTCAAATATAAAATATAAGAAAAGGCAAAAAATCAACAGATCGTAGCCTATGCAATTGCTTCTCTAATATTGCCTACAATGCTCTAAATATTTAGTTTGAAAAGCAAACACTTCCGAAAAACGAGATTTTAAAATAAAATAATAATAAATATAAATAAATACTCTGTTATGATGTAACTATAGCCTATTGGTGTTTCTTGAATCTTATATAGTGTCAGATACGTAGCATTTCCGAAAGTCCTTAGCTAATTTGTTTCGGTTTCAGGAAGGCCTGGAAGATTATTTAGTATTTTCATGATTGCATAATTCTATTGTTTTGTTTTGTTGTGACGTATTAATCTACTGTATGGGGTTTGGTGCTGACTCTTTCCCAGTACGTTTTCCGCGCATTTACCTCAGTTTTCGGGGCGCGGTAGAGTGAGCCTGTTCCCCGGCACGGACCGCGGAGTTAGGCCACTGTTCCTGTCGAGGGGAAGAACACTGGACGCAAGAGGACTTCGTCTCAAATCGTGTAGCCTACATAGTTGCGCGCTGTAGCGTCTCAAAAGCTCTTTTAACGCTTTATACCCATCATATGGCGGAAAAAACAGGATAAATTGTGTTACTAATACTTTCTTTCCAGAATGAATGATTGCAACCCTGCCTATCCTAAAATGAAGATTGTCTACTTGGCAGTATGACAATCACTGCAACAACGATGTGGTCTTTTCTGTTCTACCCATTGCTGTTATAATAGGCGGGGCTTTAGCTAGGAAGATCAACGGCTAAAACATTTGTACAACATTGTAATCTGTGTTGCTGAATACCTTATACCATTACGGGCTTCGCAGTGCGAATGCAGCCCCTGCAGCCTGCCTGTGGTGGACATTGCCTTGCCACTGCATGGTGCCCCCATCACTTTTTTGGACTTCTGTGATGCGTTAAAGGACCGTTTAAATTTTTAAAAAAATCCTTCTTTGGGAATGTCGTCTCCGTGGACTCTGAAGAACCTTGGCCTCCCTTTAGCCGGGAAGTCCTGAGCGAGCCAGACGGCGTCCCCCGCCACCACGGACGCGTTGCGCCGAGACTACCTGCATGCCTGAGATTTTGCAGCAGCAGCCTGTGAGTTGAGCGTCCCTGGGAGAGCGATCTCCGACGTCTCACTGACCGAGGGCCAATGGGGAGCTCGGCCTCCTCCCTCAGCGCAGAGGCCGAGTCGGATCATGGGTTCCGCAGCGCCCCCTACTCGTCGTCGCCCCCTATGGGCTGGCTGCGGAACAGCCACAGCAGCCCAGTGTGGGGCTCCTCTTTCATCTCCCGGCAGCAGCCCCGCCCACACAGAGAGCGCAGGTAAGCGGCAGGCCTCGTCGCCCTGTTTCTGTGCAGTATGACACCTCGTACTCACGCCCATTATGCAAATGCTGTGAACCTGCTCAAGCGTTCCTTCCAAATGATTGTGCCCTTGGGCCCATTTATAGACTTCTGATTGGTTGGTCTGTCTGTTCCTCCTCTGACTAATCTGGTGTAGTGTACTTTGCATTTCGAGTGCAGGAGGTGGAGAGTGCTCATGTAGCAGGATGAAGTTTACAATGCAGAGTACCATCCAGCAGCCTGGGTCATACTGGGCTGTGCTATTTGAAATGGGGAAGAATTTGGGGAAGAAAAAGTTAAGCACTTACAAGGACTTTTAGATGATGCAATCTACAGCATCTTACACGGCATACATTCTTTGCATACCGTTTAGTTAATTTGCAGCAAGTTATTTTCCTGAAGAAATTCCAGTTAAGCACCTTTGCTCATGTGTACAATGGCAGTTCCCTTTCTGGCACTCGAACCTATAACCGCAGAGTTCTTTAGAAAAAGAAGGTGCCTGTCTGTTAAATACATGCCGAAATGGAATGTATAATCCATTCATTGAACGAGACGTCTCCCCTTTAAGAAGAGTCGAGCCAGGCCGTGTCCTCATTCACTTACCGAAGTGTGAAAAATGTTCGCGGTGGAAAATCTGCGATCCTCCGTAACAACGTGATTAATATTTCATTTGAGTTGGACAGCTGTGAGTGCAGGGGGTCGGGGGAGTTATAGGCCGTGATGTGCCTTCCGGCCTCATCCCTCCGACTGCACACCGGTGAAGCGTAGACCCAATCTCTCCACCGTCCTGTGAGCTTGGGTTCAGCTCGGGCTGATTTTAAAGGTGAACCATTCAGGGTCAGATCTGAGAATGGTACTTCCGTGTTTACGCGTTGTATTTTTAAATTTATTATTATTATTATTATTATTTTTTTAAATATCTCAGGCTCGCACGTTTACGGGTGTCAGAGTTTTTATTTAATTACACTGTAAAGCAGCTGTTGCTTGTTTTCATTTGCTAACGACACAGCAAGACTGTTTAACTTCATTTTATGTTGTTTGCATAAAAGCAAACCGCTTGTGGCTTTGCTTGGATAAACGGCAAGAATACACTCCGTTCTGGGCGATTTAAGAGGGAAGAAAAAAGAAAAAAAATGGTGTAGTAGACAGTTTAACTTGTGACATGGATAAAGGATGCAGGAAGTGGATGATGGACTTTGGACTTGGCAGGGATCATAGAGGCTCCCCTCTGCATTTGTATGAGTGTGTGTGTTTGTTTTCCAGTTAATTGGCTGTTAGCCCACTCATTTTGTTGGCTCACTTTTTTGCTGTTGAAAAAATGTAATTATGAGCTTGTCCACTTCGTTATTGTATATAATGGATGCATATTTGAACCCATTTCATGTTGACATAATAAAATATTCTATTTTGATTATGCATATTTGAGGTGTTACAGTGATGTATTACCATGCTAACTACTAATGCTTTTGCTTGAAATGGATATTAAATAAATATTCACTTGAAAATTTTTCTGTGTACAGTACAGAGAGTCTTATCGTAAGTTTGGGGGGAATCGTATGATGTTACGATTGATGATCGGCGTGATCTTTTTGATCGGGTCGGGACAGGTCCGGTTGTGCTGCACACGCTTAGGTCCAGTTCAGATGCGAGACCTCTGTTTCAGGCGGAGCCTTAAATTTAAGGCTCGATCGATTCCCTGCCAGTGCTTCTCCTGGCAGGGAAATGAGGCGTCTTTTCCAGAAGGAGTTCAGGCGCCACATGTGAGATGGAAATATTTTGCAGCATTACGCAGCTGAAATGACTATCATTAGTCAGTTTGGAAACACTAACTAAAAGTGCCAGATGACCCTTGTTGCAAAAACACATTAGCAGATTGTTAGTCACCATGGCCAAAAAAAAAAAAAAAAAAGTCAAAATGAGAGGCGTGAAGTAATGGATGATTAAGTCTGATCGTTTACAATTCAAGGACCCCCTGCCATGACCTCACTTTTTGTTTTTTTGTTTAATAAATGGAGCGGACAGTCCACAGACTCCACACTTTTATGCATTTTTTTTTTAAGGTCTATTTTTAGGGCTGTTCAGCTTTATTGGACAGCACAGTCTAGAGGCAGAAAAACTGGGGAGAGGCAGAGACATGCGACAAAGGTCGCAAGGCCGGATTCAAACCGCCGACGTCGCATTTGGACTCGCACTTACACCACTGAGGCACCCCCAGGTGCAGGTGACAGTGAGTGAGAGGAGGTGCAGATGACGGTGTGTGAGAGGAGGTGACGGTGTGTGAGAGGAGGTGACTGTGTGTGAGAGGAGGTGACTGTGTGTGAGAGGAGGTGACTGTGTGTGAGAGGAGGTGACTGTGTGTGAGGAGGTGACTGTGTGAGAGGAGGTGACTGTGTGAGAGGAGGTGACGGTGTGTGTGAGAGGAGGTGCAGGTGACGGTGTGTGTGAGAGGAGGTGCAGGTGACGGTGTGTGTGAGAGGAGGTGCAGGTGACGGTGTGTGTGAGAGGAGGTGCAGGTGACGGTGTGTTTGAGCGGAGGTGCAGGTGACGGTGTGTGTGAGAGGAGGTGCAGGTGACGGTGTGTGTGAGAGGAGGTGCATGTGACGGTGTGTGTGAGAGGAGGTGCAGGTGACGGTGTGTATTTACTTGGTTTGTGTCTCTTCTTAAAGGCACAAGGTGAGCCAGTGGAGGAAGATGGTTTTATTTATTGCTGAGTCATTTGAGTGGCAGCCGTTTGTGGGTTATTGCGCCCCCGTGCAGTATCAGTTATGTTTGATGAGGCCCATTATTTATTCACGCATCACTTCCTGGATATTTTATTCCTTATTACCATCCGGCTTTATCGGGGCTTTTATTTTTGTTTCCTTCTAAGGCCAGTGTGTGACGCACAGCGTATGGTTGATGAAGTGGCTGTAGGTCAAACCACATGGGTTCATTTACAGATGATGGCAGAAGTTCATGTGTGGAAGTAGCGATTAGCACCCATTGCAGAGCACAGGTTTGATTCAGGCCTGACCCCTGCCAAAGAAGCTTGACTAGCATTGATAGTAAACAGGACAAAAATGACTCAATGCAGGATGTGTTTCATTCATGGAAGGTGTGAGGATGGCCGACAGGAGCTGGATTTCCGCCACCACCACACCCCCTGCAGCAGTCCAAATAAGGGCATGGGCTGGGCAGCGGAGGGGAGTTACTAAGTAACTTTAAACAAAAACACAGGAATTGAAAAGATGCTGCCGGCGTTCCAAGAATCTTTTTGTCAGAAGTGGAACTCCAGGATTGTTGCAGAAAGCCTGTTCTACTGGGAGCATCCCCATAGCAACAAGCCTCTGGCTCACCAGTCAGACACTGGCTGCAGTACTACACCAGTACTGCACACATGTATACACACACACGCACACACACACACACTCACTTTTCTAGTTTTTTGCCCAGGTCACCGAACGTGGAATATCGAAACCACAGACTGATGTGAAACTGTGTGGTTCCTGAAAGCAAAATGCAAGTTTTGTCTTCGCTGGAATGTAATTGTAAGCTGACAGCACCCAAAGCTCAGATTTGTCTGATACCATCACCGGCCTGTTTCTGAGTTGCTCACCCAGCCTGAACCCCACATAGAGCACTATGCATATTAGTTATGTCAGTACAGTATCAGCATAGTGTCTGAATTAAATGCACTATGCATATTAGTTATGTCAGTGCAGTATCAGCGTAGTGTCTGAAATACACTCTGAATATTAGTTATGTCAGTGCAGTATCAGCGTAGTGTCTGAAATACACTCTGAATATTAGTTATGTCAGTACAGCATCACTGTAGTGTCTGAAATGCACTCAGAATATTATGTCAGTACAGTATCAGCCTAGTGTCTGAAATGCACTCTGAATATTAGTTATGTCAGTTTTAGTTATGTCAGTACAGTATCGGCATAGTGTTTGAATTAAATGCACTATGAATATTAGTTATGTCAGTACAGTATCAGCGTAGTGTCTGAAATTCACTGTGAATATTGGTTATGTCAGTACAGTATCAGCGTAGTGTCTGAAATTCACTGTGAATATTGGTTATGTCAGTACAGTATCAGCATAGTGTCTGAAATTCACTGTGAATATTGGTTATGTCAGTACAGTATCAGCGTAGTGTCTGAAATTCACTGTGAATATTGGTTATGTCAGTACAGTATCAGCGTAGTGTCTGAAATTCACTGTGAATATTGGTTATGTCAGTACAGTATCAGCGTAGTGTCTGAAATTCACTGTGAATATTGGTTATGTCAGTACAGTATCAGCGTAGTGTCTGAAATTCACTGTGAATATTGGTTATGTCAGTACAGTATCAGCGTAGTGTCTGAAATTCACTGTGAATATTGGTTATGTCAGTACAGTATCAGCGTAGTGTCTGAAATTCACTGCGAATATTGGTTATGTCAGTACAGTATCAGCGTAGTGTCTGAAATTCACTGCGAATATTGGTTATGTCAGTACAGTATCAGCGTAGTGTCTGAAATTCACTGTGAATATTGGTTATGTCAGTACAGTATCAGCGTAGTGTCTGAAATTCACTGTGAATATTGGTTATGTCAGTACAGTATCAGCGTAGTGTCTGAAATTCACTGTGAATATTGGTTATATCAGTACAGTATCAGCGTAGTGTCTGAAATGCAGTAAGGTATGACACGACTGAGGGAAGGAAAACCGCAGCGGCCTTACGGCTTGCTGTCAATGCGGCAGAGTCGGATAACGAGCCCCTAACTTGTCTTCGCTAATGCTAACGCGTCTTTGCGGAAATGGTAATTATAGCTGTGGCGCTATTCTTGCAGGGTTAGCACCGACTTTTCGGTGTTAGCCCCACAATTCTCCCCAAACACGGTGCCAAAATAGCCAGTGTGAAACGGGGTCAGTGGCACCACGTTTATTCGCACAGACAAGAGCGTTGATTGGACAGTTCCGAGCCAGCTGTTTTCTGTCAACAAGCGCACCCGCAGGAAAACACGACTACCACCCACTGCGAGCTTCCAAGCGTTGCCGACAGGAATGATATAACTTGATTCATTCATTTCAATTTACTTTAAATAAAATGGCTTTGTCAAAAGAAAGGAGAATTAACTGGTCATTTGCTGAAACTAAATCTTTTTTTATCGATGTGGGCAGAGAAGTCAGCTTGATGAAACCTGTCGAAACAAAAAAGTATTCAAAGCAATCTGCTATATCCGCACCCCTGATCAACTCAAAGACAGACTAAAGAAATGTAAGAAGGAGTAGCCTACAAGGAGGTCAAAGATAACAATTCATCATCGGGAGCAGCACGACACATATGTCCACATTTCGACATTTTGGATCCAATTCTGAAAGACCGACCAAGTGTCGAGCCCCTGTTTGTGGTCGATAGGCGCAGCACACGACTTTGGTAACGAGGAGGTTGCCGTGCCTAATGAGATGACACGTCCATAATACCTGAGGAGGCAGAGGAGGAGGAGAGTGTGGATGCAGGAGGAACCGGCGACAGCCGTTCAACATCACCCTGAAGTGACACTTTGATTAGAAAGCCAAAGTCGGCACTATCACGACTCTGAAATAAAAAAAATAAATAAAAAACACCTCGTACATTCACAGTCTCATTCTCACTCTCTCCTGTCGCTTTTTTGGTTTGTCGTTGCCATTTTATCAGTAAATGGACAGCAAGTGCCGACAGTTGTGCCATAACAGGTTAGCTAACGTTAACTCGTTCACGCAATGTAGAATGTAGTGGCGTGTAGAATGTAATGGTCGCGTGTAGCGTTTGTCAAACGGACGTTAGCCCCGGGCTTAGGGGTAAAGTGTGAATCCTTAGCCCAGGGCAAATGCTTAGCCCTGGGTTAACAAACGCTTGTGTGAACAGAGGCTGAGCTAGCCCTGGGCTATCCTTTGCCCCAGGCTAACTACAGTGCAGTGTGCAAAGGCCTTAAGTGTCTCGGAGGACCCGAGTGTGTTATAAGCACACTCAAGAGCTTTTGTGGTCTTTGACAGCTGATAACGGGGGGGGAGGGGGGGTCGCATCCATGGATATGCGACTAATGCCCTGAGCACGTTAAGGGTGAGTCGTGCAAGGCAGCCGGTAGACTTGAGAAACGCTGCATGCCACAGAGTAGCTACTGCACAGTCACCGTGTCCCACGCTCAACCCCCTCCCCCGCCCCACAAAGCTCACAATCTGACATTTGTGAGTCAGAAATGGATGAGAATGGCAGACAGACAGCGCTCTTTTCAGCCCACGCATTTTGCACTGTTTCAGTTAGGATGGCTCCTGCCCTGAAACCTGGGGCTTTTGGTCTGTTGCCTGTTGGGACATAATCGGGAATTCACCCCCAGAAAACACAAGTTTTTTTACATTTAGGCTACGTTACCTTTAAATTGAATCATCTCTACATTAGCCACTGATTGTTTTGGATTTTGTGCCCATATGAACCCGATGTTCAAATTGTTGAATGATTATAGCCATAACTATGTATATTTAACTATATATATATATATATTATATAAACATTTGCAAGGCACATTAATACTGGCTGTCTCAGTACGCGCCTCCTGAGTTTTGTGGTTGACGGAATCATCGGAGCATTTCTCTTACAAAGCCCACAAAGCACTTTACACGATAAATGTACAGATAAAATAAAGACATAAAACAGAATAAAGACAATAAACATTGAATAAAACAGTAAATGGGTTTTTTGGAGAGATTTAAAAGAAGACACAAAGTCAGAGGCCCTGATAAAATCCGGCAGGTATTAAACTGGAGCCCTATGCTGCTAAAGTGCTGTTAATACTAATAGTAATATTAATAATAATACTTTTTTCTTGTATTTATATAGCGCTTTTCACTAAGCGACAATTCCTCTTCATTCAGAAGAAAAATATGTTTCGATAATATGAGATAATGACATCTTCTTTCGTTGAGAAAATGTTTACGCGTACACACTGAATGCACACAAATGCTAATTATTTTTTAAAATACCAAATTCACCCTCTTGTGCACAACCATATGTGAATTTAATCTTTAAGATGATTTTTGTTGGCATGTAGATTTCAAACATGCGAGATTACGTTGTTGCGTATCGTTGAACATTCCTGCATATCATAGATATGGCTGGGATTATAATAATTTGTCTGACAAACTGAAATCCATCCAGAAACATTATTATTTTATTTTATTTACTATCAATGCACTATGCACAATATATTTACCCAAACAACAATAAATACTGCCAGCTAGCCTAGGTCCGTCAAAGTGGAGACCATTACCAGTGTACAGGGATGGGCAGTATTTCAAATGCATGTGTTTGAAGTATGCACTTACATGTAGGCTTATTTACATTAATATGTAATGGTTGCTCACCTCTTCCGTTCTGTATGGTTTACAATGCTGTCACCTGCAAAGTGGCCTACACCTCCACCATTTTGATTGTGGTTTATCCGTTTATTTTCTGGGAGTTAATGGGTAATGGGTTATTTTTGTAAGTAGATGCATTTGTGCGTTTTATTCCCCATCCCTGCCGATGGCCACTGACAGGTTCTCCGTCTCGCCACGCGACACACGGTATTGTCTTTTAATGTGGATTTATTGATCATCTGTCTCGTGCTATTCCTCAGATAACGTGAATCTTTACCATCAGAAAACACCATTACTTAGCCTGCAGTGCGCAGGGCTAAATCGCACATTACAGTAAAGTATCGGGATCACGCATTAATTACTGACCAGATCTGAGGCATAAAAAGGTGCCTGTAAATGACGGATGTAGGCAGTTATCATTGCATTTGTACATGCGTATGTATCTGTCCCACAGCCAGGTGAGCTGGGAGGGCCGCTTCGTTATACGTGTGACATGGGATGAGATTCCAACAGCAGTTCCATTAACGGCTCTAAAGCATTTTAATGACGCAACTCCTGTTTCTTCTGAAACAGACACTATACGCTGAGCCCTTCAAAACTGGGAAATGAGATATTTGCACAGTATTCATGCAGTATGAAGGAATATAAACTCACACACAAAAGGAGCTTTAAATCACAGCTGCACCGTGCGCCTTAGCCACTGTCAAGAGTTTTAGCCGTTTCCAGGTTGTGGTTTTCTTGGGAATGGAAATGCACTTTTTTTAGTGTTGTGTGAAGGGTCCAGCGCTGCGTTCCTTTGGGGAATTCCGCAGCCTGGCAGCGTATCCGCACTGTAACCCGAGAGCGGCCGGAATCAAGGGATTCCCTGGGATACACAACATCAGATTATTTTCTCTTTCTCTTCATCTTTACCTCTTGCTCTATTTCTTCACATCTCTCTATCCCCCTTACCCTCCCCTAGCTCTTTCTCTTTCCCACTCTCGCTATCCCTTCCTCTCTCTCTCTCTCTTTCTGTGTTCCCCATCTCCTTTTCGATGGGGTCTTGAAGCAGTGTTCTGATATTTGCAGGAGGTTCATGGGACTGAGTTTTGGGAAAGCCTACTAATTGGCATTAGAGCACATCTGGTGATTTGCATAGAAAGGCGCAGTGATGTCACTCCCCTGCATTCCATTAGAGCGCAGTCAGAACCGGCTCTCAGGCTACTCTTGTAAGAGCCACTTGAATGTGTTCAATGCAGAAGACAAATTTGACAAATTAGCATTATTCAAAGGGAAATCCAAAGAAAGAAAGGGAAAAAAGAAAGGATATCTAAAGGCGGTCAGGGGAACCGTGGTGCAATCTGAAGAGGTGAGTCAGAAGATGGGCAGGGTTTCTGCTGTTCTGACTGCAGTGGGAAGATGGGCAGGGTTTCTGCTGTTCTGACTGCAGTGGGAAGATGGGCAGAGTTTCTGCTGTTCTGAATGCAGTGGGAAGCTCATTCCACCACTGGAGGGGCCATAACAAAAAGAAGACCTGGACATGCAGGTATGTAGGTGGGAGTTGCAGAACGGAGCGATCTGGTTGGCGTGTAGTGTCTGATGACCTTCTGAAGATATAATGGATATAACGGATATAGCTTTTCGCTGCCCAATAGGCTCGCACCGTGGTTTGAATTTGATGTGAGCTGATGTTAGGTAGCCCGTGGAGGGAGACTAGACAGAGAGTGAGATTGCTCTGGGGAGGTTGTAGATCAGATGAGCAGCAGAATTCTGGATGAGCTGCAGAGGTGTGATGGCAGAGGCAGGGAGGGAGCTTCAGTAGTCCAGGCAGGAGATGACCAGCCCCTGGACTAAGAGCTGGGTTTAGTATGTGGTGAGGAATCGGTTGTACAGGAAGCATCTTCAGGCCTGTCAATGATGTTGGCAGTTTGTCAGGTCGGTTTGTCATTGAGTACTACTCCCGAGATTCCTGGTAGATGAAGAGGGTGACACTGTGGTGCCATGGACAGGCCCAGCAGGGGGGATGACTTAGCTGGGGAAATGGTGAATCTGAGTTTTAGCCAAATTGAGCTTAAGCTGGTGATTTGACATCTAGCTGGAGATGTCTTGTAGGCAAGCCAAGACCAAGGGGTGGGGGTCGGTCTGGGATTGTCATTTTAGAGAAGCCACTTTTCCAGGCCTTAACTCAATAAACTTGACCCCTAGTGGTTGAGACGTATCCGTCTCAATTACAGTATTCATGTTTGTCTGAAATTATAAACTACAGCTTGAAGAAAACCTCGTAAATTGTGACACGGTATTGTTTAAAAGGGTAGCCTCTTGCGAAAACCTCAGCCTCTCCAGTTACACTGCAGTGCAATGAAATAGGAGGGTGCTATTAATAGCCCAAAGCACTTTCAGCCCTCCTCTCGCATAAAATGCACCATTTATACACGCTAAGAAAATCGTGTTCACATATAGAAACGATAATTTTTTTTTTTAAATGTACAAATGAGCATTCGCCGTTTTTCCTTGCTTACTGTACTATATACAGTACCTGATGCACTTTCGGTTTAGAAGACACCTAATTCTTTTCTACAAAATCTCGTATAAATGTGTTTAAGAAACCAAGTACTTACCAGTGTATTCAGCTACAGGTGTTTTCTGATTAACCCTGAAGAGTTTATCTTGTTACTTTTTGCCAAAGTCCCGTACAGTCGACATTTCCACAGTGACCACCTATCGCACTTAGGGCTGAAATACGTTGCTGTTGTTGTGCACATTACATTACATTCATTTTGCAGATGATTTTATCCAAAGCGACATTCAATAAGTGCATACAGAAATGTCATCGAAGTAACTACAGAACAGATGAGACAAAGCACATCCTTCCCATAATGTAGCAGCTATCTCTAGTAATGAACATTGAATGCAGTTCACAGTAAACTGGGTAAATCAGCTCTACTACAATTCTATTCTAAATACTGTAATAAACTTCAACCCACAGTTAAACAAGAAACAAGAGAGGTCTTAGATTAGTGTGTGGGGGGGGGGAAGAGCGAAGTGGTCGAGCAGGAACATAGTTCTGGATTAAGTCCTGCAGATAGGCGGGGCCTGTCCTATTGGCTGCAGTGTAGGCCAGGGTCAAAACTTTGAACCTGATCCTGGCTGTGTAAAAACACACATGCTTTTGTGTGTTTTTAAAAAAACGTATTGAAATACATTAGGCTACTTATGTTATGGTTATATACTGTATGTGACTATTCTGAAATAAATGTATTCTGTTGCAAATTTCTGAATCATACAGCTTCTTCTTCAACTCAAACTTTAAACCATGGATGTGCAGGGAATATCTTTGAAAATATTGACATTTAAATAAAACTAGTAGAAACTAGGTGGAAATTGCCTCTGGAGGGCCAACGTAAATAGTTAATGTAAAAAAAATAAAAAACTTTATTATTCTCAGTTCTTGTACAGTATTATGTTGCTATTTGTACTGCAAATGGCTTCTTTTTTTTTTTACCCCCCCCCCCCCCCCCCCCCCCCACACTACTATCTATTATGATATGTTACTTGGTCTTGTTACCCATACGACTAATCAGCTATTTCAGCCAATTACTGGTTATATTGACTGACTATGTAGTATGAGAATGTACCAATTTAAACCGTTTGGTTGGTTGAAATGAGCACATATGTGCTGTGATTGGTCGGAGTAATGTGGGCATTAGGAAAAGGATGTTTAAAAATCTGATTGGCTGGAGTAGACTCAGTGGGGGGAAAAAAGCTATTTGAGGATAAATTTGCACATCTTGCTGTGAGGAATGTCTCAAAAATCCACAAATGAAAGCAAGTGATTCCACACATGCCAGGTGATGCGTAAATGCACTTTGGGTCATTGTCAAATGAATGCCCATGGTAAATATTTTCCCCAAAAAATTTCCTAATGCATGTCAAGACACTAAAATGTATTATTACATTTCTCTGTTCGGGAGAGATTTGTTAGCGAGTGCAAAAACATATTTGTGAACCATTTCTTTTTTTATTTATGGACCCATTATTTTGTAAGATACAATGAATATTTGTGAATCCCATTTTATTTGTGTAAGGTTCATATTTATTTTATGATTTATGAAACAATAATAATCCATATTCCTTCTTTATTTGTCAGGTGTATGTAATTATAAATAATGTATTTGTTTAGTATATATTTTTTTGCAATCTTTCAGCTAAAAATATTTGGTCCAAAGTTTGTTCCAAAGATGAAGAGTGAACTTTGAAAAATGGCTATTAAAAAGTTCCAAAGTTTTAAAGCGCCAAGAGAAGTGGTCTGGCCAGTCTGTCTAAAAGGCAGCAGACAGTTTGACCTCATTAAGAAAAACTTGAGTCGGAAATTATATTTTTTTATGGCAAACAAAATTGAATTCTACAGAAAGTTATTTTATCACATTGGTAAATTGGGCTAACGCAGCAAGAGTTCTAACACTTCAAACGGTACAAAAGTTGTGAGTTCCCGACAGCCTGTGAATTAACCATCAGCCACTGTCGGCTGCATATAATTGTTGAGGGAGCTTCAATTGCTGTTCTGAGACTCAAGAATGAACACATCGAACAGGTGAAGCTAAGTAGCTCTCATTTTGTAGCCCAAAATGCACAGAATGGTAAATTAAGAATATCTCTTCTGTGGTTCTTGCTTTTAAATGTTTTTGTTATTTGTTTTGTAAAAAGGCTGAGGCCGACTCTCCGCCCGTATATGAATGGTTCAATTTCCTATCATACAACGGTCTGTGCTGTGATCCCATCTCTGTCTGTAAGCCTCTCTGCTTTCCGCCATCTGAATGAGGTGGAAAAAAGCAAGGGTGGACCGTCTGAATGTATTCAAATTGAACTGAATGCCTTTGTTTCAAGCAAATTAACGAGCGTAAGCACCACACCCCTGGCTAATTGGAACAGATTAGAGCCACAGAGTCCAGAATCCCAAGACGCTTTGTACCATCTGCTTTGTGAACAAAGGCCTTGTATATTTACTCAAAAAGTAAGCGACTTTAAAGGAGAACCAAATGAGCGATATTTTGATGGGTGTTCAGGCTGTCCACCTGTGAACGGAAGAATGACAGGACGAAGGGAGAGAGACCAATGGATGTTGCCATGGGGATGGCAAAAAAAGCTTGAGGCAGGATTGATTTTCTACGTGTCATTATTTGGCTTAATAGAGGGGTGCATGATCGATTTGTCAGAGGTGCGTTTCTGTCATATAAGGACAAGTCCCCAGTGGAAAGGACACTACTTAGCAGCTTCCCTGCAAAACACTGCAGCCCGTTATTGATGTGAAATTAAACTGCACCCATGAATTGAGTGAACACCTGAATTGAGTGAATCTATGAAACGAGTGAGCGCATGAGCGTCTTGTAGCCCTTACTCTCGGGTGGGGTGTGGGGGTATGCATGACTCAGAGTGGTCTGATGTGTATGTAGAAGTCCACTCTGGGATATGTAGTCCTTTTTTATTCTGCAGTAAGTGAGGAATCCTTGTGCTTGTGGGTGTTCTATCATTTACCTGTTATGGAAAAACAAAATGAAGTCCTGGAATAAGAGCAACAGGACTAGTGCTGTGGCCCGTATAAAACTGACAGGACTACTGCTCCGGCTCGTATAAGACGGACGGGACCGCTGCTTCTCTGGCTCGTATAAGACCAACGGGACTGATTCTCCGGCCCGTATAAGACCGACGGGACCGCTGCTCCGGCCCGTATAATAGAGTGCGGATCGGGACCGCTGCTCCGGCCCGTATAAGACCGACGGGACCGCTGCTCCGGCCCGTATAAGACCGACGGGACCGCTGCTCCGGCCCGTATAAGACCGACGGGACCGCTGCTCCGGCCCGTATAAGACCGACGGGACCGCTGCTCCGGCCCGTATAAGACCGACGGGACCGCTGCTCCGGCCCGTATAAGACCGACGGGACCGCTGCTCCGGCCCGTATAAGACCGACGGGACCGCTGCTCCGGCCCGTATGAGACCGACGGGACCGCTGCTCCGGCCCGTATGAGACCGACGGGACCGCTGCTCCGGCCCGTATGAGACCGACGGGACCGCTGCTCCGGCCCGTATGAGACCGACGGGACCGATGCTCCGGCTCGTATGAGACCGACGGGACCGCTGCTCCGGCTTGTATAACACCGACGGGACCGCTGCTCCGGCCCAGACCTCAGCACATCATGACCTCATGACTGAGGAACAGTAGCTAACTCGGAGAAGTCCTCTGTGATTTCTCACCCGTCTCTTGTGCAGTGAATGCGACTCAGAAGGTGCACCAAGTGATGGGGAGGTTAGCAGGCATGCGCTGTCACAAAGACTCGTAAGGATAAGTTAATCACTCTCTCCTGAAAATACCTGGGCTCCCTGTGCAAAGTGCTCTGTAACCGCCGTGAAAGCGCTGTTCGCGAGCCGGCAGTCGAAGGCCAGGCATTGGTACCAGCGCTCGCCGCGTGGTTATCCCACTCAACACCACCCACAGACTGGCCTCACTCAGACACTGTAGGGACATGGTGCCCTTGACCGGTCCTGAACCAGTCCGCTCTCCCTTCCACTAATGAGTCTTCCTCTCCTGGTTCCTTCTTTTTTCTTGCCGTCTGTTTTGCTTTCTGTTTTTTTCCCCCCTCCATCAGCTGGGTTGTCATGGTAATAAGCAGGTGTGTTGGGAATTGTATCACAGTAGAAGTAAATGGTACCATACTGGCTTGATTGCCCCACTCCACATGTACGGCTACCACACGCACACACACAAACACAGCATGCACAACAAACACTCATACACACACACCATGCACCACACACACACACACACACACACATACAGCGTGTACCACACGCACACGCACACACTTTATAGAGTTCACCAGCAGCGGTGGAGAGAATAACAGGTGAATAACACCAGGCTTGTGTGGAGCTGGACTCAATGTGTGGTGTATAGTGTGTCTGTGTGAGTTTGTGTGTGCATACATGCGTGTGTGTGTGTGTGGGTTTGCAGTTCTGTGGAAGCAGACAGACATGGAGCTGCAGTTTAATCAAAGGGGCTCTGAGGGACTGTGGATTCCTGCTGTTTGTTTTAAAGCTGCAGGCTGACTGAGGGCTCTCTGGTAACGCTGCCGCCTCAAAAAATCCCCCAATATGAAGTTCCAAAAAACTGCAGTGTGCTGCAGAGTTATTCACCAAAGTATATAACACAACACAGTGAAAAGCCTACTGTTTAGTGTGGGGGAGGAGATTATTCAGACAGACATTTCTCTACACACTGAACACAAAGGGAAAATGCATATTCCAGGGTTGTTCTCTAAGATGTGAACCTGTGCGAGCGTGAGTGATGGAGAAATGCATATTGTGTGTGTGTGTGATGGAGAGAGGGAGAGGGTGATAGGTACTCTGCATGAGGGGAACAGAGCTTCGCTGTGCGAGTGGGTGGGGGAGGACGGGAGGCGGCTGGTAAAACACCCATGCACACACCTTTATATAATATACACACACACACACACGCCTTTACACACATGCAGTGCAGGACACGGCCAGCGCACTGTGGTCCACTTCCTTCACATCCACTTTACTAAAGCCCTAATATGGCGGCATATCAATGCCAAAAATCACGAGAGAAAATAATATCTACGCGCGTGGAAATCGAGGAGCCGTGTGCACAGCCCGGAACTCCGTGCATGCAAATTGTTTTGCCGTGTGTTTTTACAGAACTCGCGCACAAGTAAAGTCCGTATTTGAGTGCAATATTGTAGCCTTTGAGGAATAATCCAGGCTTTGAATGTGCAAATAACCTGAAGGAGCGCGCAAAACTGTTATCCGAGCACAGCTACTGCTCTAGAGTACTCGAGTGACTACGTCACAATGGTTTCGGAAGTAAATTCCCCATTCATTTAGAAGCGTACTTAATTTTAAACCATTTCTAGTGAAGAATTTAATTTAAGAATTTAAACCATTTTTCTTACTATCAATTTCCTGGATTGTTCAATATAACGCACATTTGCAATATATGTCGTTTTTCTGGACCAGCTTCAAGTATATTTGAAGTTTTAGTATTTTTTTTGTGAATATACTGGCACTGAATACGCTGGCACTGTTTAAAAACTCAATGTCCCATAATTCACTCCGGACGAGCGTAGCGTTGTCTCCAAACTTTCTCATATAACGTGAGGAGGACTAAAAGGACTAAAAGCTAGAATTGCTTTATGTGGTTAACCGCAGCATGGTTTCTGACCTTGTCGGGCGGGCTTCTCAACTTAGCAAGCTATCGTTAGCTTGTCTTCAGCGGCAGGACTGCCATTCTGCCAAAAATGACCAGACGAGATGATGAAGTGGACTACAAGACTAACTACAATCATTAATCCATTACTTGGAACATGCGATACATGGTCTATATCCTTATACCACACAGGCTAATCCACGAACATTTCAGCTCATATGCCGCCATACCCTAAGCCCTGTAGGGCATTTTTAGCCCACCATGATTTTCCTTCTTTCCATCTTTCCATTTTCCCTTTCCATAGTTGCTTTTTTTCCCCAAGTGTAAGAATTGTATTTTTTTTTTTTTATCTGTAGAGTACTGCTGCCTTTATTGCTTTGGCTGTGTAGTTTCTCTGAGGAAACGCTTTTTTTGTTGTGCTCATATCAGTCGATAGCATTACAGTGAGTCTGCAGTTGGTCTCAGGCAGGGTCTCTGGGTATTCGTGTAGGATTTAGCAATTTTTCGAAAGGGTTATAGAACACAGGGGCGACGCGGGAAGGGCGAGCAGGCGGATTTTGCATTGTGCACCGAAGATAATTGGACATTAAAGGGCCAACAGACACTGTCGAAAGACAGACCAGCCGCAACCTTACAACTGTTCTGTCTGTGACGCGCCAGTGTGGGCACTGATGTGTTTGAAAAGATCTGTTCTCCGGCTTGCTCTGATGGGAATGACAGGTTCGTTCTTGATTTCGCCCATGCCGTGACCAGAAAAGGAGAGAGAACTGATGCTTTATTTCCTTTTTTCTTTACTGAGCTGAAACTTAGAGCTTTAAGTCTCCTAGCCATTCTGGAGGAAAATGGCTCAATCTTGACCTCTCAGATCTTTCTGATATTTGGCACCCATAATGTAACCTAATGACCATTGTTATACTTTTTAGGAAAAAAACACAAACCATCATTACGATTACCATTTTCACTTAATATTTGATGTACCCACCTCTACTTTCGAGACCTACAGTTTGAATGTATATATATATATATATATATTTTTTTTTACAATATTATTGTAATCACAAAGACTTCTACAACATGGGTCATGTTTGAATACTTTGACTTAATTCTTTGCATTAATTAATTCAGAATTAAAATGATAATCTTTATAGTTAATCTACTTGATGATTGATAATTAATCAAATTGTTTCAAAACTTTTTTCTCATTTTTTTTTCAAATAAATGTGGCGCCCAATGCAGGGCTGAGCATATCCAATTCCCACCCCAATGTGGAATGGCCAATCGTCTGCAACCGCAGCTGCGTACATTTCTCAAACCCGATGCCAAGCACTTTTTTCTTTATCACGTAGTTCGTCGCAAGTCAGTACACAACACACAGACACGAGAGAGAGGAAGCTGCTGTCAGCAGTCAAAGAGTGACCCGGGGGGGGGTGGGGGGGGGGGGGTTGAGACCGTCACTTGCCTGGATTTGATACTTTTTGGGTGGCTGTTGCGTCCAGGTAACTCCCTGACCCTGTGTGCCGATAAGTGCCCCTCCCAGTGTGAGAAGCCATTATTTTGGGCTTGCGGTCCGCCCCCGGGGTGGGGGGAGCGCCAGGTGGTCTTATACAATAGCTGTCGGACCGAGTTTATCACCCTGGCTCTTAATGGGTAAAGAACCCGCCTCTTTCGCTTCGCATTGTACATTCTGTGGTGACAGCTGTCAGGCTCACGACTCTCCGCCTTCTTGTCACGGCGGGTGGTTGGCTTGCTTACTGTTACACATAGGACCCACCCAAAGAGATTTCTTCAGCTGGAAATACTGACATTTGAATTATTCACGTTTGAATGTGCGCGTTATTTTATGTTGAATGATGGCTGAAACGGGTTTGGGGAAGATGCCACTCGGGGGTGACTGAGGGCGAGAGCCCTACGTTGTACCAAATGGCTTTGAATAGTTGCTATATTTAATTTATATATTGTCACTGGCATGAAGTGTCACTAAACTAACAGTTTGAAGCCGCAATGAGTATGCACGTTTGTATGTGGCGCCGTGTTCGGCTGTGGTTCGATTTAGGCTGAGTGTTTTTTTTTAGTTCCGCTGAAGTATACTCCCAGAAGTGGATAACATCAGTGTGGAAGTCGTTCAGGATGAGAGCGTTTGCTTCGTGATTGTGATGTGACGTAATGTGTCAATTCAGCAGTTTGGCAGTGCACGACATGGGTTGATCCGTTTCAGGGTTTCATGGTTTAATTATTGAATTAATCCAATAATTGATTTGATCTGAAATATTTTATAAAGCCACAAGCGCGAGCTGAGCAGGCAGTCGTGGTGAAAACGATTTTCTGTGGAGTGAGTGAAGCAGCTTTGGCGTTTACAGCGGTTTGCAAAATTAAGTGGGAATAACCGGTCAGAGAAAAACCCGGGTTGCACACCGGCCCTGCGCCGGTGCAAAGTGTCCCGTTCTGCAGGAGTTCATCTCTGCGTGTCAGCTCGCTCCTCAGACCACGGCTTGCAGCGGGAGAGCGCTATTAACGTTGTCTCTCCGTCCCGTCAGTCACTCCAACCTGAGGACGGCAGCGTGGAATGTGAGGTCCGAGGTCTGATGTCGGGTGCGGGGCTGGCGACAGTGCTGGCTTTCTCCGATCCCACGCCCCCCCTGCACTCCCTGTTCCGGCTTCACCCCCTTCCTCCTTTAAAAGTGTGTGGATTTGACGCAGTATGGTGCCTGAGACCACAGAGGCCTTAAGTCTCTCTTAAAAGTGTGTGGATTTGACGCAGTACGGTGCCTGAGACCGCAGAGGCTTTAAGTCTTTCTTAAAAGGGAGTGCTCTGGTGATGAGTACAGTGTTCATCTTAAAATAAGTGACCGATTTTGACCTGGGACACCAGGTGCAATGCATTAACTGTTTAAACGACCACTTTAATTGGTTAATGAACCCCCCCCCCAAACATGAAGCATCTTCCTCTGACTCATGTCTGTGCGAGCCCTACTTGCATACTGCAGTATGAGAAGAAGTGGCAGCTTCTTGTGGCAGATATCACATGCTTCAGAGACGAATACATGCTCGTCTCCGCTCTCCTCAATCGATAGCGGAGTTTGCAGCAGAGGGTGCTAACAAATACGGTTGAGCATTCCAAATTGGAGAACAAAGAGGGGAAACCATTACAAAAAAATAAAAAAACTCATCAAAGCCTGCACAGTGCTCCAGAAACTGGATATTGGTGCAGAGCCCAATTCTGCAACTCTACTGTACAGAACTGGCATTTTTTGGAGCAGCTTTATAATGAAGTGTGTGTGTGTGTGTGTATAGTATAGGTAATGTGTGTGTAGTGTAGATAGTATGTGTAGTATAGGTTGTGTGTGTATCAGGTAGTGTGTGTGTATGTGTGTGTATTTTTGCCAGCTTGTGTGTGTTCTCCACACTGATGTAATATTGTGTGAATGTGACCTATAAGGAGGAGGAGGATTATTATGTGTATATTAGATGAGATTTGATCCGTCAAACCCTTTACTCTGTTTGCTTTGCGGTCTACTGATCCCAATTACAGTCCTCTGTTAGCACTTTATTAGCGTCGAACTGATGGTTGAGCTGCTCTCAGGATATCGGTACATATAATGAGGTACTCACCTTTGTCAAAGTCAGGCCTGACCTTGTGAGTTAATCCCTCATAAATGACTGACAGTCTTTCATTCCGTTTATTCAGTCAGTCACCCACGCGCTGATCAATATTGGTTTTGCCGTGTTTGTAGACGAACGATCTTTACAATGACAATAAACTTTATTTATCGAGTACCTTTAATACGAGGAAAGCCACTCCGAGTGCTTCACAGAGGTACAGGAAAGACATCGCGAAAAGAATAAGGCTGAAAATAAATGCATTTCAAAAAAGCAAACGCGAGAATAAAAACAATAAAAACAAAGAGGGTGCAATGATGACATCACATAGAAGCGCACATTTTCCGTAGATTAGGTGCATAAACAGAAAACTGTTGTGTGTAATTCACCTTTGGAACAACAAGAGCTGTGCTTCAGCAGTTCTGACTGACTGAAAATAAATAAAATGTGTTAATCGTAAATGTATACCGGTGCTGGTCCGTTTTCAACAGGGGGGTCCTTGAAGGTACTGTAGGGTGGCCCTGGCCAGTGGCGAGTACTCAGATGGAGCCCCTCCCCCCCTTGCCACCCCACACCGGTGGTGTGATCGCAATATCCTTGCTGCAGTTCTGTTAGTTTCTTTTGGAATTCCTGAGAACAAAGTTTTCCGGTAGTCTAACAAGCTGCTGATAAAAGCAGGCTTTCGCTTTTCAGCTTCGACCTCTGACAGAAATGTTCCGATTTAGAAATGTTCTCGAGACGGAAAGTGGCCACTTTTTCTTCTTTACTTCCGATTTACAATTTCACACTCTGTGATCTCAGCTCTGGTATCAATGACATTTTCTCTTTCAATAATTTATTCTTCTGTCTGTCTTAGTTTAACTGAAGAACATTTAGAGAAATTAAGAGTTTGATATTCTTTGAGGCATTACCCCTAGGGTGCTAGCCAGGTTTTATCCTGAGGTAACGGGGTGTACAGTTCTCTGCGCAACTATGAAAATTAAAACCGTGACAACCTATTATTCTTCCTCCAAGAACGACAGAATGTTTCAGACTGATCCTTTTTTTTCGGACCCAAAATATGATGATGCACAAGGTGAATGCGAAAGATCGGTACTTCATCTTGCAGTCTATGATCCAGAATATTTCTGTGGCATCGGTATACCTGAGCTGCCTGGCCTTGAGATCTGGTATTTAGCAGCGCACAGCGAAGAATAAACAGTCCTCCTACTAACTCACGTTAGCATTTTATTGCTCAGTAGAGCGTGCAAGTCCATTTGAGTGGGAGGAGGGTGTGCCAGCTCTTGGAGAGAGGGCCTCAGAGCTCCTCTGGCTGAGGCGATGTGGACCGCGGTTTACATGCAGAACGTTGGTCGTGGTGATACGCTGATGGTTTGCCGTGCTCCTCTTCGTACCTCAAGGTTAAAACCAAGGGGAAAACGTTGACTGTGACAAGGCGACAAGTGGCGATGTGTTCAGTGGCTCACTGCCTGTGGGATTGGGGTGGCAGGTATGCCATCCGCCAAGTTACGGCTTGGAGGCGCATGCCCTATACATATACAGCGCAGAGAGTTTGCCACTTTTCAGGGTTTCCTTCATAAATACCCACAATGACCACAGACTCTCAGCCCTTAAGAACATTAACTTTTTTACCGTCTGACCTCATGTAAACGCACATAATTCTGATACAACTACACGTAATGATATACAGTGGATAGTGCGGTAATGGGTAGCATAATGGATAATGGTATATAATGGATAAAGACACCAGCTGGCAGTGAACGGGTATAGGGAATGCTGTATTGAAATCTGGAAAGTTTTCAATACAGCCAATACTGTCATTGGATAATCTCTATATGTAGATGCTGCTGGTCATTTCTGCATTGAAAATATAAAATATATCTTGATAACATTGATATTGGAACAGGTGATTTGATTGTGACCAGTATTTCTTCACACAATATAATTTCACAGGCTTTTTGATGAAAAACATGCAGTGCTGTGTTATCTCGGTAGTTAAATGGACTGCATGTAAGCTAAATTATGAGCTAAAGTGTGGCATCTTGGACACTTTTTTTACTGATCAGAATTGATTGACAGACGTGCATGTAACAGGACATGAACCACGGTTATTTTAAACTTATTTTGAACCAAGGTGAAATTTTCAGTACATTAGGAAACATCTGGCACATTCCCTATCTGCGCCTGTGTGACCTCTAAGGAGCATGACCCCTGAGCATCAGCCCTCTGCTCCGCCCACACATAGACCCGTTGGCCTGCCAGTCAGCCCTTTGCTCCGCCCACACAGGGACCCGTTGGCCTGCCAGTCAGCCCTTTGCTCCGCCCACACAGGGACCCGTTGGCCTGCCAGTCAGCCCTTTGCTCCGCCCACACAAAGACCCGTTGGTTTGCCAGTCAGCTCTTTGCTCTGCCCACACAGAGACCCGTTGACCGGTCAGTCAGCCCTCTGCTCCGCCCACACAAAGACCCGTTGGCCTGCCAGTCAGCTCTTTGCTCTGCCCACACAGAGACCCGTTGACCGGTCAGTCAGCACTCTGCTCCGCCCACACACAGACCCATTGGCCTGCCAGTCAGCCCTTTGCTCTGCCCACACAGAGACCCGTCGCCCTGCCAGTCAGCCCTTTGCTCCGCCCACATAGAGACCCGTTGGCCTGTCAGTCAGCCCTCTCCCCACACAGGAACGTATTGACCAGGCCCTCTGATTACAGCTTTAGGCTGCAGGCCTCCATTCCAGCTCTGTAACAATTCCACTGTGTTTCTGTGCAGAGAGTGCGGTATCTCTCCATTTTTCATATCCATCTAGTCATATTGACTCTGTCTACCTCTTGGTTTCCTTCTTTGTTGTCCTTCCCTCCAAACCCCCCCCCCGTTTACCCGTGGCTAATCTGGGGTGCTTTCTCAGGCCGCCTAGCGACCGACCCGCTGTTTTGATTCAGGCGAGGCAATGTCCCGTAACCGTCTGGGTCACATGTCCACTTTTGGTATCAGATTACTGGCGACGGGCCCATAGGACTCCACATTACTAATCGCAGTAAACGAAAACCTGCCGGGCGCCGCACTGTTTCTAAAATACTAAATGCAGGTAACACGCGCTCCTGGCACCGGGCCTCGGCACGGCGACACGCCAACCTCGCGCTGCCAAAACCAGCGCGGCAGATTCTGCTGTTTCACAGGGACGCGTTTTTCCCGCGCACGCCTGAGTGAACGGTTCACTTGAGTCTGCCTTTGCTTTGCATTTTAGGCATTACAGCTTGCTATCTTTGTGCAAACAATCCATTTTTACGGCTGTATATTTGCCGGAATGATTCAGGTTAAGTACTTTGCTCATGGGTGCAATGACAGTGCCCCATCTGGGAATTGAACCGGCAAGTGGAAAGCCTAGTTCCCCTAACCATTATGCTACGCTGCTGTCCATAAATATCGGTAATAAATATCTGCTCATGCATCCGCCAGGAGAATTCCCAGTGGCTTCGAGTGGCTCTACCCCTGTCTCTTACTATAGAATTGATACTCAGTCCAGCTCCCCTGATGGAATATTTCAGGAATCTTGTGGCCACCGCAATCCAAAGCCCTCCAGTCCAGAAGGAGTCTCAATGTTGGCGCTTTTCTTTTCTTTTTTTTCTATATAATTTTTTTATTTTACAAACCTCTTGTAATGTCGCCAACTACGTTCTGTTTGTGTTGTTCACAGTCAAACCTATGAGACAAACTCATACTAATGAACACAAGGTGGCTGTGCTATTATGTTCGCGCAAAACGGGATTAATTAGGCACTTTCTGTTCTCAGAAACGTCATGTTGTTCATATGCAACTGCTGCTTTTCTAGTGGCAGCCATTTTCACCCCTACAGATGCTTCTGCCTTCACTTTTACAGGCCCTGAATTTCTGCAGTGCTGTTTTTTTCAGCTACTCTCTCTGGGATGCTGGGGGTGGATTTCAATGTCCTGAATGCCCTTTGGTGGAATATCATTCACTCCAGTGTTGCTAATCTCTCTCTTTCTTTCTCTCTCTCTCTCCGTCTCTTTCCCTCTCCCCTATGTTGCTTGGACCCGTAAATAACCATTTCCACTTCCTGGGTGTGCCGTTTGGCTGTCTCTCGCTCGCTCGCTCGCTCGCTCTCTCCCTCTCTATGTATGTTTGCAAATTATGCATAGAAAGTGTAATGCTTTAATTCTGTGTTCGCTAGACTGGGACACTTTACAGGCAGCTGTACTGAGCAGTGCATTTAGAATCTGATCAGCAGCCATAGTCGGAGAGATGAGCAAGTGTGCAAGAGCTGTTGCGAGGCACTTAGCAGCTTATGAGTAAGTGGCACCTGAACCAATGCCACAATGGGCTCCTTTCATTGGCTGATAGCAGCCATGTTTGTAAACATATTTGGGGACATGTTTTAACCTGAAGTGCTTTTCATGTGTACCACGCTTTGTACCAGCATCTGTAAATGTTTCCGCTTACTAACCTAATATGCATATTGTTCACAAACGACAGAAATATGGCTCACTCTGGCCATATTGTTTTACAAAAAATCAGGGGCAGATCCAATAAAGAGAAAATGCCCAGAGAAAGTTCCTGCTGCTTTATTATTCAACAGCTGCGATGTCCGTCCGCATCAAATTAACGTCTGATTCACTAAAGTATCGATGCAAATTCAAGGATCTGTGCCATTATCCCAAATGGTTAGTGAGTGCAGCTAACCAGTGCAATAATATGTCACATTGTATTTATGAAACATGATGTTTTGACCAACAGATGAGCCTTCATAAGATTTCTTTTATTTATTTTCTGGGCGAGTGTTACACCTGCTCTCATTTTCTGTGCTGCATTAGTTTACATGCTTCTCATCTCACCTGTCTGAGCACAATTCCTCCATTTTGTTTCCCCCTGAATGTACAAATAAAGTAAAAGGCCGGTTTGGACACATCTATTTTCAGTTGAGCAAGTTGCTGATTCAATAACGTTAATTGGAAACCTGCCCTTAATTTTTACAAGGCATTCATTTTAATTTGCAACGCGGATAATGGCGCCGGAATAATGGTGACTGATGAATAATTTGGTTGAATGACCAGCAAATGGACCTCTTCAATATTTCCTGGAGCAGCTATCTCAGTTTAATAAACAAAAAGTAATATGGCCATTAGAGTTGTAAAAATATTTGTCTCCATACAATGTCTTTGTCGTCAAGCAGTTATAGCATTGCATGACTCAGCCTGTACTGCCAAATAATTTCTCACTCGGTTCCACTCACTTGCTTCCTTAATACATGAATGTAATTTTCCTCTTGTAGCTATGACAGCTGCCATGGTCACAGACAGGTTTACATATGGCATGACTTAAATAGATTGCGCCAATTTGCTGCAAAGTGTCGGTTCGTCTTGCGATATTGGTTTATTGGTAATTCATCTTTGTGAGTTGGACACGTGCTGCATTGCTCTTCTTTTTTAAATAAATATATGTCATTTTGGTGCTGATTTATGTTGATGACGCATGTTAAATAAGTGTGACCTTGACTAGCAGCATAACTGGGTGCGCTTCTCCCATGGGCCCTTTGTGAATCATACGTATTCTTTTTCAAATAACAGGCGCAAAAGCACCGTGACCATTTTCTGGATTCCCACCTCAGTATACTGAGTATCCAAGGAATACTTGGGTGAAATTTTCATTTCAGTACCATAAATGATCTGGTGAGTGATGAGATTTAAGTGGTTTACAGAAAATCCAGTGTGGCAGAAAATCCAATATGGCGGCCTTAGTATGTGTATATTGCATATAAAAATGTTCAGCGTGAGAAAATGCATATGTCTGCCAATATTCACTCATCTACAGCTTTAAAAGGGAATTCCACAGAAAAATTATGCGTGATTTATGGAAGAGCAGTTGTCCTCCTGATTAAAATGAGCTCTTATCCAATTCTCTTCCTGCAGTGAGAGCAGTGATATAGCCCCATATATAACTACCGCACATGTTCCTGCTTTACTACAGATTACAACGGGTGGGCACTTTCAGTTATTGGGCGGGCGTGAGACAACACCAGTCACAGGGTGACACTCCTACTGAATACAAACCGGAGGGGCTGGGTATTACTACTAGTCCTGTAAGTGGTTCTTCAAGACAGGCTAACGTCACTCGCGGGCAAGCTAGCCACTGCGGTTCTGCTGAAAAAAAACATTCGCTGGAGTTGAGGGAACAGGGAAATACTGCCATTCAGTAAACTTTATTTGGGAAAACACAGCCCTTCATTTATCTACTTTTGGTATAGTGAAAATGTATTAGCTAGCCTAGCCAGAAGTCTGCAACACTTAGCCTTCTCGTTACTCATTTCTCTTCCCGATGCTCTAAGTCTGGGTCTCTTACACCAGTTTATTTTGGGGATCCTGAAGAATGTCTCAAACACCCTTGCATGTGGTGTTCAAAATCAGGGTGTGCAGTCAGACAGACTCTTGCCTCTTCATCTGTTTCTTGCTCCACAGATGACAAATTAAACTGTGACCGGTCCCACTCATTGCAGCAAACGCTTAATTTCAGTTGGCATTGCGCACAGTTACCACATGTGCACCCCCAGTCATTGTTTACCTGAGACAGTCCCGGGTCAGCAGCACGCTTCGCTTTGGCTGCAGCATGATAATCTGCCACCGCCCGCCTTCCGCTAATCTCCTCTGCTGTGTATTTGGGCTCAATACGGAAGCTTTCGATTCAAGTAAAATTTCTCGGAAGGTGTCGTCAGCTAGTGTATGGTCCGCAAAATCATGAGTTGCCATTGTACTGGAATAATTGATAGCTTAGCTATGAACTGTAGCTCGCAACCTAGTAAGTAACAGCTGGTTCCTCCATAGCATCAGAGGTATCTCCAAATTCAACTTACCCACCCATTGTAGTTTAAAGAATGAGAAAGGGTAGAGGTCTACATCATTTCGACGTATACCGCTACCGAATTTGCACCTTTCGCTGCAGATAATTCTGTTCAGAGATTTCCTTTATTTTTTTAAAGTATGGTTTTATAAACTTTAAATGTGAAAACAACACAAATTTAGTACTACCAGGGGACCATGTTGTATTCATGAGTTACTGTTATCACCCTCTACAGATCAGAAGTTTGGTGGATTTTATGGCTGTGTTGGCAGACTGAGGTGGAAAGTCCAGGGGTCAGAAAGTCCTGCCATGTGTGTCTTCCACCCATGAACTCAATGTACTAATTAGTTCAACCTCCTGCCTGAAGAATTGTGTCATTTAGCAAATCCCGGTGATTGGAACAAAATACTGGGAAGGACTTTTACCTTCTGAACTTGGGGGGTATTTCATGAAGCGGGATTAAAGGGTAACTAACCCCTAGATTTTTCTTTTTTTGCTGTAAATGTGTTTGTATGCCTACCTTATAATGAAACTTATTCATGCATTCCGTTATTTCAACAATTCTGAAATAATAACATAAATCAGGAGAAACTGGTAGAAAAGCGTCTTTCTGCTGCCCCTAACGGTTTCAATTTTCTTTCTGCTCCCCACACTGCCCCCGCCCCAATCGTGATGTCGGAGTACCTCTTTGGAGGTACCTCTACGTCATATGGATAATTGTTGTCGCCCACAATGCAAACAGCCGGCACCTGATTGGTTAGACCCACTACTTTACTTTTGTTTGTTACTTTTGGCTCCACGTTTTTAAACTGGAACTACGTTGCGTCCTGTTCATAAACTCTTATTCCACCTAAATAGTCCACTAAAATATATTTCTGAAAATATTTGAGGTGAGAAATAGGCCATGCAGTTGCTGAATCTTGATTCATATTTGATGTGCAACACCTAGTTTGACAGTTTGATCCGCGTTATGCAAAATCATTTGTACAATGTACGTTAATTTATGCAAATGACGATGGACGCAGCTTCTCCGCCCCCACCCCTCTCCCTCGCTTACCCCACAAAGTATTTTTCTAAATTATTTAGTGGGCGGAGACAGGCTGAAACAGTGGGGTTACTTACCCTTTTAGGATTAACCGGCTAACTTTTGTAAATATTTTGAGGTAACCCAGGCTCTCATCCAATCGGATGCCATCAAATTCTAAACATTTCCAAAAAGCTGGCTAACTCCTTAATCCTGCATCGTGAAATACCTCCCTAGACTTTCCACATCTGGGAAGACATAATAAATATATACTATGCTATAATAAAACTAAGAAACCTATACACCTATGTTGCTTGCCCCCCTAAATAACAGTTTGAGCCCGAGTGGCCCTGCTCACTAACCCTCAGGCTGTGGAAAACCATCTCCTACCGTGCCCTGTGTGTCCCTCTCCCAAAAGGATTCATATTTTTTCTCATCACAATTGTGGAAATTATGTTTTTCACTTTAGTAATCAATTGTGTTCTGATTTCCTTGTATTTGCCACAACGTAGGAGAAAGTGAACCTCTGTCTCCATCTCACCTGCTGTACGTACTCTTTGGTTTTTTGGTTACTGGTTTTTTTGTCCGGTCGGCCAGCCTGTATTTGGTAAGGCTCTGTTGCCGCTCTGATCCAATCTCTCGTCCTTATAATACCTGATAGTGATCCAATTTGCTTTGTGATTTATGCCTGAGACCCAAAGTTCCAGATAGCAGTTTTTGCTTTCTATTATAATTTGGATAGCAGTGCTGACTGAGCCAACCTCCCAAGGAGGCTTTTTAAAAAATAACTGTTGAGCTTGGAGGGTCTTAAATTGCAATATGTCCTCTTGATGTAAGGTACGTACAGAATTTTATCGCTATTTTATTTAATTTTTTTTTTTACATGTATTACTAATGGCAATCGGTAGAATTCCATCCTGCATAGTGAATGGTGCTTTTCTATGGTTTAATTTAGCCTATTAAAGGATACCGCTGGTTTTTATCGACTTGGACCCATTTTTCAGAACTATTCCCATCATGCTGATCGGTAATGATAATAATTTTGTCACATCTTTCTTTGGTCACCTCGCGAACCGCTGCACTCTGCTTTACTATGGAGTTCAATGTGGTGTAACAAACAAGCCTTGAAATGCCCGTAAAAGAACCTCCCTCAAAATAATAACTGCACAGCCTGAAGAGGACATTCATTTGCCATAATTTTCCATCACTCCATTACCAGGCATTTGGTTTTTCAGTTGACAACTTTTTTTTAGCAGAGGAATACATTCAGTGAGAACTACAGCAAGATGATGCTTTGAGAAACTTGAAAAAAAAAGTCATCGTTGCATCCGTCATACATAGTCCCACTGTACAAGCCTCTGGAGGCAGTGTTATGATCTGGGGTTGCTTCAATTGGTCAGGTCTAGGCTCAGAAACATTATGCAGCAATAAAATGAAGCTGAGTACCTGAATATACTGAATGACCAGGTTATCCCATCAATGGGCATATTCCAGGACGACAATGCCAAGATTCATCGGGCTTAAATTGTGAAAGAGTGGTTCAGGGAGCATAAGGAATCATTTTCACACATGAAAGTCCTGACCTTAACCCTATTGAAAGTTTTTGGGATGTGCTGGAGAAGACTTTACAGAGTGGTTTGAATCTCCCATCATCAATACAAAATCTTGGCTAAAAATGAATGCAACTCTGGACGTAAATAAATGTTGTGACATTGCATAAGGTTGTCAAAACAATGCCAAGACGAATGCGTGCCGTAATCAAAGCTAAAGGCGGTCCAATTAAATATTAGAGTGTGCAACTTTTTTTTTTTTTGGCCAGGTAGTGTACATTGAAAGATATACTTTTATCTTTGTCTAATTTATAGTCCAAGGTAATTATAAATTAACGTGCTCTCGGGCAGTGGAAAGGTGTGTGTTTTTGTTTGACCTGAGCTCCTATTGGAAGATAAGAATTTTAGAAATTTAGAAATTAACTGCCAGAGCCCAGTTCTGACGGTATTGACAGTTTACAGCAGTAAAGTGAATGTGAGAACCAACCTGACACACTCTCCCTCTTCTCTTTATTTCTCTCATTCTTTCTATGCAGTCACTCCTCAGGCTCCATGGCGGCAGCGGCGCTCCGGGGTGGCGAGTGGTCATGTGGTCGCTGTACCTTTCTGAACGCAGCCAGGGTCCCGCGCTGCTCCATGTGCGAGGCTCCACGGCAGAAACCCGACCTCAACCAGATCCTTCGGCTGAGCAGCGGCGAAGATCCGTGCTGGACCTGCCCCCGCTGTACCCTCAGCAACCCGTCGGGCTCGGGAGCCTGTACCGCCTGCGGCTTCGGCCCCACCCCCAATGGCCCGGTCCCGCCCCCTCCCAGTGCCTCCACCCCAGGCCCTACCCCTGCCCTACCCCTACCCCTACCCCTACCCCCAGCCATAGCTCCACCTCCACCCCTGGAGCCCTGCAGGCAGCAGCCCAAGGAAGAGCCACGCGTGGTGGAGAGCAATGGGGAGACTGGCCCCTCTGACCAGCGTCCGGGCTGGGCCTGCCCACGCTGCACCCTCCACAACACGCCGGTGGCCCTCTCCTGCTCCGCCTGCGGGGGGCCCCGCAAGCTCTCTTTGCCCAAAATCCCCCCGGAGGCATTGGTGGTGCCCGAGGTCCACACACCGACCACCGCGTTCCCCGTCCCAGCCCAAATGACAGGGCCCGTCCCGCTCCTAATCGACCTGACTGAGGACTCGCCCCCTGTCCCCCCAGAACCTCAGGAGCCCCCCCAATGCAGCCCCCTCCCCTCCCTGCAGAACAACCCCGTGCCTCGCAGCCGCCGCGAAGTCCCGCCCATGGGCAGGCCTTCCAACCCCACCCCCAGCCCTACCTCCTCCTGCACGGGCCCCGCCATCGCCCCACCACGGCCCCCCAAGCCCCGGCACCCCCAGCCCCAAGCGCAGGAGCCCCCTTTCCCTAGCAAGCGGCTGAGCACGTTGGAGGAAGAGCCCCCAGCTACGCCCTGCTGGAAGTGCCCCGCCTGCTCCCAGCCTAACCTGGCCGGCTCCGCCCACTGTCAGTCCTGCCGCTCGTCCCGCGGCGACCTCATTGACCTGACGGGGGAGTCTGTGCGCTTCACCCCTGCCAGTCCCTCCAGCCCCGATTTCAGCACCTGGTCATGCTCCAAGTGCACCCTCCGAAACCCCACGGCCATGCACAAGTGTAGCGCCTGCAGCTCCTCCAAGCTCCACGGCTTCCAGGACCATTCGTCCTGCTGTCCCCAGTGTGGGGCCTTGGCCTCGGGGGCGGCGTGCTCCTGTGCCGGGGGCAAGGGGGTGCCCCGGAAGCAAGCCTGGGTCTTCCCCTCGCCCCCTCCAGAGACGCCAGGGGGTGGTCACTGGGCCTGCCCAGCCTGCACCCTCCTGAACGACCTAAAGGCCAAGCACTGCGGGGCCTGCCACACGACACAGCAGTACTTCACCCTGCGTAAGGGTACCAAGCCGTTAAAGAGGCGTGAAAGCATGCATGTGGAGGCCCGCCGCCGCAACGACGAGGGCGAGGCCACCGAGCTGTGGGAGAACATCGTCGGTTTTTGCAGAGAGGTACAGTAATAAGCTGTCCTGTGTGTGTGCATGTGTGCCTGTGTTCATTTGCGTTTGCCATAGAAATGGATGTTATCCATTAAATATCTTCCCTGTTTGTGTAGTAATTTCTCTGAACAGCTGGTGTGATTTTTAAATCATTAGCTTCTAGGGCTGTCAACACTGGCTTGAAATTGAGTTTGAATTTAACCTTCTAAAATTGATATTTATTTGAATATATTCAAATATCATTGCATAAATACGTTTATTGTTGGGCACAATATGTATAATAATATACAGTGATGCTCCCTTTAATCTGTTATAGGCCAAAGCTTTATTGTCGACAAAGGGTGTAGTATAAAACCGTAAGAGATTGACCAGGGCCATCTCAAGGGTGGGTGGGGCCCGGGGCGAGTCAACCTACGCGGGGCCCAGCTGTTAACCCAGCTGTTAGCTAACCCGTCGTAGGCTTAAATGGTATCTATTATGAACAAAGGATTTACAGGCTATGACATCACACTGTGAGGAATATGCCTCTATATTCTTACATGTGAAGTATTACTCATGCAAGGTGTTTACATATACATTTGGTAGCAGTGGTGATAGACAAATAAAACATGTTCGTCTTACCAGTCTTCAACCGGGCACCAATTTTGTAGGGAATATCCTTGGAGGGGGCGTCACAAATGTAAGGAATATGCCTCTATATATAAAACTCTTCCATGGGATGCCAGAAATATAGGCAATAACTATGGAATAATGAGGTTTATCCTTATTATTCTTAAGTTAGGTTAAAAGTAAATCAGTCTCATATGATTATTATGGATTATAATTACTACCACTTCAATTTACCATCATAGCACTAATAATTAATAATTCATAAGGGTTGAAGGCATTAGGTTCTAATGATTAGGTTTGACTCTTGTGCTCATATGATATCAAAACAGACACCAGTTTAAAATATTAAACAAGGAAAAACAGGAATATCACATTCTACTAAATAGACATATCGTGTTGTGTGCGTATTGTAGCATTTGCGTGGGTATGCACATATGCGTGTGTGCGTGCGTGTGTCGGTGTGTGTGTGCCACATGTGCGTTCAGGGAACAAAGGAATCATGTGGAGTAAACTAATCTCAGGTTGTGAGCAGCCAAGTTATGGTTATTCATCTCAGGTCTAACATTACTATACATAAGTTCATGCACTTCGGTCAGGAAATAGTTAACCATCTACAGTAAGCTAAAAGGAGATCATATCACACGAATGTTAGAAAATGTTAGGATAGATGAGCAAACTGTGAGGCCTGCTTTGGTTAGGTAACAGTACTACCACATTAGCTATAAAACGATAGGCCAGCCGGCTAGCTTGCTGGCCAGCGTAACAATTTTATAGCTATTATTATCGCACAAAGTCAAGATATAAACACTACAATTCAGACTAAAATCCTAAACTATGCCTGGGATGTTTGATCAGTCTTACTGAAGTCTGCGGTGAGTTGATGATTACAGCTGGCTTGTCCGTGAGGTGGATGGCCAGGGCGTCTCCTTTGGCTTTTCTTATCCCGGTTGGGATTTCTCCTGGTCGGCCCAGTCCGACGTCATCTGGTTATCGCCTGGTTTGCATCTTTGTCCGTGGTTCGGAAGCTAACCATCGGTCGGAGGTGTTAGCTCAGTTCACGTTATATGGTTAGATGCTGGTAGACAAGCTAACCTGTTCCTTGCGTCTCTCTCCGCTGCCTTTCTGATGCCGCTGCAGCTCTGTGTTGCTGACACAAAGCAAAATGGAGTAGAATGGAGAAGAATTGAGGGGGACAGACTGGAATTCTTCAGTCTAACCTGTTTGAGTTGTATGACCCTTAAGCTGCTTACACATGACGAGCTTCAAAATCTCCCAACGCTCGCTTTGCCATTGTTTTCTTAAGAGAGCGTCGTGCCTCCGTTCCGACCTCAGCGTAGTGTTCAAATCAGGCGTTGTAACCCTCCGCTCAAAGTTCAAATTGGTTTAACTTCGACCCCGTTTGCCGCTGACGTTTCCGAGTGTAATCAATGATTTTACAGTGTGATGTAGCCTACGGCGGCGCGAAATATAAACATTGAAAGTCAAAATGGAGGAGAAACTGGAAAAGTTGATCTTGTGTGCCTTCTCAGAATTGTATGACACCACTTCAAAGTCAACCCTGAGTGTGCCGAAACATTGGCTATTTTTCTTATACCAAATTGGAAATAAATTACGGGAGCATAAAGGGTGTGCGACTTTCTTTGTTTATGCGTCTTCTCCAGTTTGTCTCCACCTCGCAAAAGTTTTTTGGGTGTGCTTCTCCAGCTCGTATATTTTATTTACGACTTCAAAGTCTTACCACAACCTTGCAAAAAAAAAAAAAACGATGCATGGCGCAAAGTTAGCATCGAGATGGGGCTACCAGGTTTGTAGATTCGGCTGTAATATTTTATAGTTATTAGCTACCCGGCATACAACTATTTTTTTGATCCCATTATACCCATTATATTATATAGTGATTACATATCTAGGACACTTGTCATATGGAGGACTGAGCGGCACGTCAAGCCTATGCTGAGCGTTGCGTTGCGTTGACACCCCAACGCCAGTCATGTGTAAGCAGCTTAAGTCTCGTATTTCCACGCGACATGATTGGATCACTAACAACAGATGTCATGCTGGGACCGTGTTGGGATACAACTTCACTTGTGTTGCCTGTGGAATGAGTGGAATGAATGGAAACGTAGTCTGTTGTCCCTACAACACAAACCATATACAACCAACCAATTGAAGAATTAGTAGGCTATGCCATTACTCTGCCCTTGAATTTAAAATATTGTAATTGGCAATAACGACTCGCTACACTTTTGCTTTACTTCTCGAATTAAAACGATAATACTGTGAGTTGTGGTACCATCATAGATATGAATCATGAATTGTAGATTGTTCTATTGATTGAGGTGGACCATAAAAAAGTTCACGATGTTGAACACTAGCTTTTTCATTGTAAAGAGAGGAAAAAAGCAGACGGAGGGTGGGATATATACGTAAAAGTTTATAAATACTGACAGCATATTAAGTGATGCGTCGCAGCAAGTCGCACCTACCAGAATTAGATTCAGCATTTTTTCACGCATATTTCTCCGGATCATTCCCATTATAGTAGGCCTATGTTTATGACAATGTTTGTGAAGACATATATGCGTTCAATGTGTTAACATTGCAGAGTAATTTTCTTGTGCCGCAGTGTCAGATGTTGCACTTCGCTTCGTGACACTTGAATGATATCCCACTCTCTGCCTGCCTTTTGCCTCTTTACAATGAAAAAGATAGTGTTCAACATCGTGACTTTTTGCCATTATTTTTTGCTCCACCACAATCAATAGGACAATCTACAATTTGTGGTTCGTAGCTACGGTCGTACCACAATCCACAGTATTATCGTTTTTTCAATGTTAACTGGAGAAATTGAGCAAAAGAAAAGCAAAGTGCATTTCACGTAATGTCAGCTTGAGCGCGTTCACGTGAAGGGGGAATCTGCAGGGCAGTCGAAAAACGGTACACTTTTTCTTGTTTCTTTTTTACGCTCCCGAGCCGTTCTGAATATGTCTCAGTCTTTGCTGTTTGAGCTTGCCACTTCGCCAGTTGCCACCCGACTCGGGGAAAAAAAACAACTTTAAGCGAACTTGAAAATATCATAGATGCACGTAGCTATGCAGTGGAGGGACGTAAGACTATAGCTACTTCTCACATAACGTCAACTTTCCGAAACACCATTTAGGCTAAATGTATTTCCGTGTGTCTGGGTGTGCTTCACGAAGATATATAGGCTATTTTAGATAAATATTATTTTATATAAAATGGTTGTCGTTTAAATTAATTTCCCCTCTCACCGCGGGGCCCTGGGAAGTGCAGGGCCTGGGGCAGTCGCACCGGTTGCCCCCCCCCCCCCCCCATTGTTCAAAATATTATGTTTTTTTTAGTTACACATTATGTAGTAGTAGGTCTACACTGTATTGAGTGCTGTTAATACAATTGTGCAATAATCGCAACTAACGGAACTGACCAACAGTTTCAACAAATTAACCCAGCAAATAAAGCACGTTGTCTCAGCGATGGAATTCTCCATGGCTCGGCATTTATTAAGCCTAATACAAGATGGCACAATAGCCCATAAGCGCATATCAACATTGACCAAAACTTTAACATTATTTTCAACATAGATAAAGTCACAGCGAGCGACCTTACAGGCCCAGTACGCATATGCTAACGTTGCTTTGCAAAGTCTGCACACTACTTTTGCCTTATCCTTGATCTCACCATAATGGCCAAGAAGCCAAAACATTTTCAAATGGCGCTTTGACTGCCAGCTGGGGGATATACTACGAAGCAGGCTTACTGAGTTAGCTGGATAACTGCACTGAGTAAAACCTGGAACAACTCTTTTTACTTCAGTCCATGTTCCAGATTTTATTATTATTTTTGTTTTTTCCTTTTTATTGGCTTCAGTGTTGCCCTTTTCTGTGAATGCCATTTTAGCAGCCTGATTGTGACCTGTTCTGAATGTGTCTGAACCCCTCACCGATTAGATCCAATAAAGTGATTCCCACTCCATGCTGTAGGAAGGACAATTCAACTTAACTGTATTCCCCCACCATGACTAAATGATTTTGCTAGGAACTGAAACTTGAGAAAAATTGTGATCGCCTTGCAGCCACATTATTTAGCCTCCTGTTTCAGTTCTGATTTTAACCGGAGAAGCCCGCAGCATTCCATCGCCCTGTTCACTGTGGTGAACTCTGTCAGGTGATATAATGGCCTGGAAACCCTCAGGCGGCAGGGTTTTTTGGTCTCAAAGTGAAGCTGAGCTTTTTTGTCTGGCCTGCGCCTGTCACCATGGCCTCAGGGCCAATGAGGGATCTGGAGAGAAATGAGTACATCCCCTTCAGACGCTTAGAGCACACAGAGATTTAGAGACAGACCGGCTCCAGCAGCAGAATACGAAGGCAGAACACCATCACCGGGGATAATAAAATAGGGACGGGGCGTTGGTAGCATCACCTTTTGCATTAAAAACCAAAGAGGAACTCCACCAATCATGGAGCACGTTGGTAAGAACAAATAGAACAACGGCAATGGTAATTGGTGCATACCCTCTGGCTGTACTGGCTAGCGCACCAGAAAGTGTCCAGCAATCACTGTAGCCGTTGTTCTGTTACTTATTACTAAAGTACTCCTTGACTGTGGGGTGACAAAGGTGACATCGCCTGTCGTATCCCAATTTTATTTTGCTCCACCGTTACCAGTAGCAGCAACTAGTGAAGATGTAGCAACAGGTCCTGGATTCCTTGCACTTTGGTGAACTGACAAAAAAAAAATTTAAACCAGAAGGATATTATGGCGTATTCAAATGATCTCGGAAGTCGGAATATTTCCGACTTACGAGAAGAAAAAAAAGGATTTGAACGTGACACCCCCGGTGATGAGATGGTGACGACTTACTGAGAACGATTTCGGAAATCCGACATTCAACTCGGGCACCTTCTGAGGTCCCCGAGATGATCGAGGTGACGAAAAATGCGTCAAAGGTAAACAGCTGAGAGATCAGGGGGGTATACTACAAAGGAAGCCAGGATTTTTTTGCGTTAGCTGGCTTCAGAAAGCCTAAACACCGCAATCTGGCTTAACCGGTACTACGAACATGGTTATCAACTTGCTAAGTGAACACTGGCTTTATTAATCAAGGTACGTGTGTGTTCCGATAAAATGGGCGGTGTATGCAACAATGAGCCTATAGCGGTGCAGCATGGGCTGTACTAGAGCCTATAGCGGTGCAGCATGGGCTGTACTAGAGCACCGTGTTTCTCTCCTGTGGGGAAAAAAGACTGATACGGACAGATAATGGAAACAATCATATGAGCAAAAAGCAACAGCGTTGCCTCCAACAAAGCCAGGAAGGAGCTTTTGTGAAAAGAAATTTAAAACAAATGCTCATCATGTCGGTTAAATTCATTAGGCTAGTTAATACCTTATTCACCTTACCACTTATAACAAATAAATCTATACTCTCTGTATGTTGTCATACAGTTTATTTCTAATGTGACAACTGTACTACTTGCTACATTCTAGAGCTCTAAACTTTAAACTTGATACAGCATGTTTAAAATATTGCTGAAGCAATCACATCAACGTTTTTCATTAAAAAAAGATTGAGATTCCCTCAGTATCCGCACATATCGCTACGAGATCCTTTGGAATGGAGACTCCTTTTTCCAATGCCAAGGACTTTTTGGGTCAATGGGCAGTGCTTTTATATGTTTCAATCTGTTATCCTGAACATAACTTGCCCCGGAGCAGGTTAGCCGTGCAGAGTAATTTGCCGTGGCAATATACCCCGATTAAAAGGGAGTTGGCTTCGTGATACAGAAAACCAAGGGTTGAAGCTTAATTTAGCTTGCTATCCTCTTAATCTCGCTTCGTAGTATAACCCCCTGGAGCTAGAGAGACCCGTTGCGTGGTGTATGTAGTCTTTCACCTTCTGCGTTTGTTTTCATCTTCAATAGTTTTTGCATACGCTATTTAAAACATTTGGAACCGCAAATGCTGATCAGAGGCCAGGCAAACAGGCATCAGCTTTCTGCGGGCGTCCACGTTTTTTGCCGCTGACCATTTGAACACCTTTACCGTAACGAACGGGACCATCGTCACAGCAAACGTCATGCACGATCCTCCCGAGTTGGCCACTTGAATACACAATTAATGTCACTCACAATTTGTGAATCGCTGAATGGTGTCGCAGAGCACCAATGGGAGGCCAGCTCTGACCCTGTATGCTGCATAACCACCGGATGGCCACCATTCAGAGGGAGGGAAAGAGTGTGAAAGAGAGAGGGAGAGAGAGAGAATAAACAATTGCCATAAATAATAATGCATAAACTGTAAATTAACTGAAAATTTTATTGCCTGTTTATTATTTTTATTAAAACATTTTATTATGCATTTATTTCTGTTTTCATTTTGGCATGTCTATATGCCATAGCACAGTCATAGATAATAGTATTATATGTTATTATATATATTTTGGCAAAGCCCCTAATTATGCTGCCAATAAAAGACCACTGAACAGCGAGAGAGAGAGAGAGAGAGAGAGAGAGAGAGAGCTCTTAGGCTGATCTGAATGGATCATTCTGCCCCCCCCCAACAACAACATGCACGGAAGTCGGTATCGATCTAAACCGTCTGTCTGTTGTCCTTGACCTTGGACTTATTTCCGTTCTGCCAGCGTCGCCTATCTGTCTCTCTCCTGTATCAGTCAGAGGATCAGATGTTAATGGAGCTTCCGGAGTGCTTACCAGGTTTACTCTCCTTTTAAGGCCAACAGAGGCACACACAGAGTGCTTTCTACACTATTAACTTCCGTGCCGCCGTTAGCGAGGCGAGAGGGGCCTTTTCTTCAGCGCCCCGTACATTTAACCTGCTTTACAAAACAGACGGGGTCTGCTCACGGGCCTTTGTCGATGGATCCTCAGTGTGAATGTTAAAGCTGTACTTTGAGGCAAGTTCTTAAGCTCTTCTGTTACAGTCGGGGATGTTTACTCTCATGGAGGGGAAAAAAGAAGTATGTGCGCTCTTCAAACAATTGGACTGCTTTGAGTTTTTTTCTTTTCTTTTTTTCCCCCTGTACAGAGAGCCTTAGGTTTGATTGCTGTAATGATGACATTCCTCTTTACCAAATGCATCGAGTTTACGTGGCCTGGAACTTAATGTGACGTTAGTAAGGGTGAAAATAGCCATGTACTGCCTGTAGCAATGCTCCAGACCCTCCCATAATTACAGCATAGATTGAGTGATAAAGCAATTATGGACTGTCCACCGTAAATGTGAAGTCACTGTGTGCTAATATGGTCCAAGACACTAGTCTTGGTGTCTAACGAACCATTTAATGAAGGGGAGGCTAACGGGTGTCTTATGTAATATTTTCTCTCTTATGAGCATAACACAATCAGGCTAAGGAAGAATTATTGGTGGACACAAGCATGCGGTGTGCAGCTGAGGAGCATAAGGCTGGTGGGAGCTCTTCCTCCTGGTTGTGCCAGCGCCACATCATCTTCCTCCTGGTTCTGCCAGAGACCCGAGAAAATCTCTGGTTGTGCCAGCTCCACATCCTCTTTCTCCTGGTTGTGCCAGCTGCTGAACTGGTCTCTCATTCACACAGAGCAGATGGTAACACTGGCTGCCCAGGCAAGCTTTGAATGGCATCGGCTGGCAGGAGCCTATATCAAACAAGATGGCGCCGCCATATGGCGATATGGTGCTTGCATCTTGAATCAAAGTAGCACAAGTTCTGTATCTCAGAGCTAGGGATGTGCGCGTTTAGTCGACTAGCCGATTAAACGTTGCTACCCTCGCTAGTCGGCACCAGAAATGCTAGTCGGTTAAACTTACTATTTTATTAATGTACACATTTAAATTACATATTGACATAATTTGCACTGAAATTTCATGTTTTCCTGGTCAAATGTTGCTTTATAAAAAAACGAGAATCCGTTACTAATGTTAACAACGCCGGATTAAAAAAATAATTTAAAAGAACGAAGGAAAAAAACTAAACGCATTAGCCTGTTCACCCTGCAAGTTAAACCAGCGAGGTGGAAAGAGTAAGTAGGCCGTTGAATATTGTTTTCAATAAATGTTATTTGTTAACTTTTATTTAGTGAATTGTTGTCATGTTTTGTAGGATAATGTGCAATGTTCATAATGCAAGGCGCAAAGTGCCACACTTTTCAGCGGCATTTAAAATACGATTTGGTTATTGAAGAATGTGATTAACGGTTTCAAATGGCTCTTATAATATACGCAATATTTTTTCGGACAATGTTTAACCTTATAGATTATATTGTGCTCAATTTTGAGTGTTTTCTGAGTATTTTCCTACTTTTAGACTAGTCGACTAGTCTAAGTATAAACTTCCGTTTAAACGTCAGGGAAATTAGTCGTTAGGCTTATTTGTGCTCTGAGTAGGGATGTTCCTATTTGTTCCTGGTAAAAAATGTAAAGGTTATACGGAAAGACAGAATACACTATATATAGAGACTTAGGGAAAATAGACTAATAATGGGGAATTTCATTGAGGGTCCTAAACAAGAAGGATGAACAAACGTTCTTCAGGTTTGTTCAGCAGAACGGACTGCTGTAGGTGGACATTATTTCAAGGGAAATTCTACACTGAAATCAGGAAGCTTTATTTATTTAGAGTTTCACAGTCCACCGCAGTGCTGGGTACTCTCTGGCTTTTTAGGTAAATGATGAGCCTAGAGGAGCTGAAGGGCCTGTTCTTGTCACTGTGTGTTCTTATTTTCTTATAAGTAGAACGAGTGAAGTCCATGTGAAGTGTCTTATTTATATCCATAAATGTGCGGTTTTCCCTCCGTCCCTGAGGGAGTTTGGTAGCGGTGCCACTGGCTGCCGTCCCTGGGGGGGCAACTCAGCAACTCAGCTCCTCCCCGGCCCCTCCTGAGGTAAATGGACGAGTGAAGATGCGTACGGGCGCCCCTGACGTTTCGGGCAGCTCTGTGACGGCCTGCGTAGGCAAGAGAGGAGGGATATTTTTAGAGCGATGGCAGTGGCAATTATGCAGTCTCTCAAAGCGTGGATAATTAAATCCTCGGCGGGGAGAGAGAGAGACAGGCCGCCGGTGCACCGGGCCCATTCTTTTTCCCTGCGCGATTTCGCCGTCGGTTAGCGCAACAGAGTCTCCCGCCATCTACCGCCGTCCCGGTTCGATTGGGGATCCGCTCTTAACCTGCAGCCGTCACCTTCCCCGCCCGCCTCCGATCGCCAGGCTCGTCCCCGTCAATGCCGGTGGCTGCGGTGCCTCAAGGCCACTCCTGCAGTGAGCTCCCCGCCCCTCCTTCCCGACAGGCTCGCTCCTTTCACTCCGGCTCTGCCGCCCTTGACTCTGTGCCAGTTTAACATTAAACACGGTCGCCGTGAGAACAAGAATCGCTACGTGGTTGTCGCTGGCGTGATTATTTTTTTTTTAAAAGCGATAGATTCTGAATTCTTCTTTGCGTCATAGGGTGCTGTGATTGTTTTTTAAAAACTCTAAAAATAGGTGATTAATTCCTGCTTGGGAAGCAGCTGCACTGGCCAGCAGTAACATAGTATGATGGAGCCTGGCAGCGTTCCAACTCCAATATGTGCTGTCCCTGGAGAGCTCCAGAGTAATCGCCTCAGAGAAAGCAGCATGCGGGTCTGTAGGCCTGACGCCCGTCTGCATTCAACTTTAGTCTGTACCCATGCTAAAGCCCCCCTCCATGCTGGTCCATTTAGTTCGACGCACTTGCTTACGAAGATGCACAAAATCTGTGGTAGAAAAGCTCTGGCATCAGCAAAAACATATATATATATATTTATTTTTTTTTTTTTAAGCCACAGCTTGGCGCCTCTGATCTTACATTAAAGAGCAGATGCAGTTTCCATAATTCGGGACATTTATCATCGGGTAAGTTAATTAAGGTAATGAAACGGGCGGGTCGGAGTCCTTCCATTAGCGGTAACCCTCTGGAGTTGCAGACAGAGCCGCGGACGAGGGGAGGAAGCGGGGAGCGCGCGTGAGCGTGGCCAGCTGCCAGGCGCTGTGGGATAGTAGGGCAGTCTAAGTTGGCCATAATGACAGAGGGGGCCCCGGGACGGTGGCACATCCATCTGCCAGTGTTGACACAGGGGCCTTGCGCTTTGCATGTGGACAGTTCCTCTTAGTGTACCACTTTTAGAAAGGAGACCACACTGTGCAGTGTTTCCCTCAGGATGTTTTTGTAGGCAGGGTGGTGAGATGGCGCGACCCCAGACCCGGGGGGGGGGGGGGGGTCGATGGTCGCGGGATTGCGGACGGGGGTGGGTTACGTCCGTTTACATGTTATTTTATCTTTTTCCTTCGGTTTGGCGCCCCCCCCAGACGGATGGAAATGGAGGGAAGTAATGATTAATTTTTTCCCCCATTGTTTATTTTTTTGTTTTGTGTTTTACAGTGTACAGAGAGTAGGAGTAAAAAATAAAATTTTCCTCCTTCCTCTCTTTCTCTGCCTGCTTGTTGTGTACTACCCCAACAAGTGGCAGAGCATCCAACACACAAATTGTATTTATTAAATTGAAAAAATTGCAATGATTGAAAATGGAATTTCATCAATACAAAGGTCAATAAAATATCAGAGAAATAAAAAGAAAACGATAAAAGAAAGACGAATAGAAGGAAGAGAAGATAAGATATATATATTATATTTAACATTTAACGTTATGTTAAAAAACAAAACAAAACAAAACAGCTGGCTAAAACAGCGTTGTTTTAACGCTGCATTGGGATATTTAGGAGTTTCATTATCTTTCGAAGATCACAAACTTCAGTTATGAGTTGGTTACTGTACTAGGCTTGTTTAATTTAATCAGGCCATGGTTTGTAGCAACGGTCCTCAAGCCAGCCCGGGTTCCACAGAGTATCAGATTGGCTTCTGTATTATCAGACTTATCCTATTCTGTATTATCCCACTGTCCCCATTCTCGCCGATCTCACATTTACTTGGAAGAAAGAGGAGATCTTTTTTTGGTGGCAAGCTCCTCTTATGAGCTGACAATGACATTATCATTTAGCGAGGTTAGTTATTCGCCTTCCTGGGGTAACGTAACCTAAAAAAATCCACGCAGCCAATCATAGTGAGATTACCGCAAATCAAAACAATGTCAAGTTTGGAGATTGTTACTGATGAGAGTCCACCAGCAAATCTATAGAATCGTTGATCCTTTCGGGTCACAAAATTTACGCGAACAAATTTTCGATGGATTTTTAAACTATAGTTTTCAAACGGTGACATTGCCGTTTAATATTTTTTAGGCGTGGCGGCACGCTTTGTAGTTGGCAAACTAATGTATTGAAGGGGAAACGCATCAGGTAAATCCTCTGGGCCCAGTATTTCAAAACTTTTAATCTAAATCAGAATTAGCTGGACTTTGAAATCCCTTTTTTTTACTATCCCAGATCAGATTGATCTTGCAGGTCTTGTCCCGGTTTTTCAAAGAATTTTCCGATATAATGGAGCATTTTATTAAGAGAAACGGAGACGAGTGAACATGTTGGACAAAGTGCAAATTAGTTTGCATCTTACCACTTTTCACCTATCTGCGTTATGGTGACGGCAGGTATACCATCCGCCAAGTTACAGCTTGGTGGGGAGAGCCCCATTCCGATGCAGCACAGAGAGTTTGAAAAAACACAGGGCCAAGTTACATGCAATAACTTTGGGTAGCATTGATTTGGAATAGAGCTTGTTTAATATGCTTGTGCTAAGATAACTAATATTGTTTGTTGTAACTTGACCTCATTTTGATATCAATACTTGACTAATCTAGACTAATGACTTGTATGCGTGAGTAAGTTGGTATTATTATTATTTTATTACATTGAAAATGTTTTCGTTCAGATTACACATTACATAGGCCAAAATCAGAATTCAATGTCTCACTGGATAATAAAATATTAAAATAATAAAAGAATATTTTTGAATGAATAGATAACAGAATATATACAGAATATATAATAATAATATCCCAAGGCTTTTACAAGTTATTTTAAGGGTTGCAGTTTTTTTTAAACCACTTTTAGGTTTGCGATTTTGGGGTTCGAATTAAAAATATTTTATTTTTAATTTAGAGTGAATGTTGTTTTGGAAGGGTTTGTGTTCCTAGTATGCAAGAATTGGATAAAACTATTAAAGACATTCCATGTGTTCCACATGTCTCTATATCAAGCTTGAATCCACCCTGAATCCACCCTTCCAGTGGGATCAAGATTATCCTGATTTTCAGTATCAAATCTATCCTAATCTCCACTTTAGAGTTTTGTAATACCCAAAAACAACATTTTATCTAGATTCTAGGTAGGATTGACTTACCAAATCCCTATCCTAATTTTTAGAATCAGGATTACAGCTTCTAGTTTTGAAATACTTGAGATTTTGAGATTGAATCCTATTCGATTACTGAAATCCTCTCCAAAGAAGTTTTGAAATACTGGGCCCTGATGATGCATGAGTATTGTTATGCCTAAGGGTCAAAATCTATGGATCGTTACTGTGTCATACTGGCTGGGTTTGGTGTACTGTTGGGACAATACGTCTGTCCCGGCTGGGTTTGGTATACTATTGGGACCCTACGTCTATCCCGGCTGGGTTTGGTATACTATTGGGACCCTACGTCTATCCCGGCTGGGTTTGGTATACTATTGGGACCCTACGTCTATCCCGGCTGGGTTTGGTATACTATTGGGACCCTACAGCTGTCCTGGCTGGGTTTGGTGAGGGCTGACGGTACGATGTTGTGACTCATTGCGATCGGTTTTTTCTTCTTCTCCCAGAACAGAGTGAACTTTGTGGACGACAGCTTCCCCCCTGGACCCCAGTCAGTAGGCTTTCCTGAGGGGGACAGCGTGCAGCAGCGTGTCAAGAAGTGGCTCCGCCCCCACGAGATTAACTGCAACAACTTCAAGGACCGCGGCGTGAAGTGGTCCGTGTTCCGCACCCCCCGGCCTTCAGACATCCTGCAGGGCCTGCTGGGAAACTGCTGGTGAGACAAGGGTTGTGTGTGTGTGTGTGTGTGTGTATATAAGTGGGAGAGAATGAGTCTGTAAGAGAGTGTGCATGTGTGTCAAAGAGAGAGAGTGTGTGTATGTGTATGTGTGTGTATGTCTGTGTGTGGGAATGTGATACAAAGAGAGTGTGTGTGGATAATAGAGAGAGAATGAGTTTGTGTAAGAGAGTGTGCATATGTGTCAACGAGAGATTGTGTGTGTGTGTGTGTTGGGGGGGTGGCAGCACATGTGACCTCTGTAACTGGAGGACATAATTATTTTGTTCTTTGTGGAAAGGTCATTGGCCTCTATGTCTGAAAGGCAATTCATCATTTGTCACCTGACCAATCATTTCTGAAGGTGATTTCAATCCGCGTGTGTTAAAGGCACAGAGAATTGGCTACACAATGAAACCACACAAGGAACTCTTTCCCCTTTATCTTCTTTTTTGTTTGTTGTACCCTCCCCCCAGTCTGTTTACTCCATTTTTCCCTAAGCGGTTGAATCAGTATATTTAAGTGCCTTTCGATGTGTTTTTTACATTTTGTTGTGTAAAAACTTTTTTTAAGGTCTTATCCAGCTCTGTGTACCAGGGCTGCATCGACAAATTCTCGGGCCTGCAAGGGCCCCCCAATATATTTTCTAACAAATTCAAAATAGTGTCCCAGAGTTCCCCCCCCTATCGGCGGCCCTGCTGCATACTGTCAGTGTCTCATAACTGAATCGCACATACAATTTGGTGAAGAACTTCCTACTAAACTGTAAGACTGCAAGTAAACGGAAGATCAGAGTTTTCTCGTTTCGCCTAAGAATGACAGTCAGCCAGGAAGGTTTTTTTTGTGTGTGGCCGTGACTCTCCGCCTCCCCCTGCAGGTTCTTGAGCGCGCTGGCTGTTTTGGCCGAGAGGCCAGAACTGGTGGAGAGGGTGATGATCACGCGGACGATCTGCCAGGAGGGGGCGTACCAGGTGCGTCTCTGTAAGGACGGCACCTGGATCACCGTGCTGGTGGACGACATGCTGCCCTGCGATGAGTACGGATACCTGCTCTTCTCTCAGGTGAGGAAGCGAAAATGTTCCCTCGGTGCGGCTGTTGTGACTCCTCATTATCAGCGATCGTCAAATGCATACGGAAGACTTCAGAACACCCAGCGTATCTCCATGTAGTAATAATAATAATAATACTAATCACTAGGGGTGGGACAATGCACCGATGCATCGCGATGCACCGATCCGAATGTGTAAATACAACTGCATCGATCTGTAAGATTCGAATCGATAAGCATCGATTAATATCGCATTTTAAATGAATGTGCACATGTATTCATTTATTCAAAAATTATTTAAAATATATATTTCTGAGACACGACTACTTTTAAAACTGTTTTGACCAGCTTCAATCCATGTTTCTGCTCCAACCCCCATGTAAGCGTGAGTTGAAAGGCGGGAATAAAGCGACAATTAGACGGACAGATCTGAGCGAAATGGCTAGCTGCGTGCTCGCTGAGTGCGACAAAAGAGACAGAAACTCAGAATTTGCGATGTTCCGAACAGAAAATCAGTGGTATGGAAGCATTTCGGGTTTAGAAAGAAGGAGGGTGTACTTGACAAAACCGCTGCAATATGCAAGAACTGCCAAGTAGAAATCAGATACACAGGCAGCTACCACGAGAGTAGCTTTAACTACGGATGGATGGGCATCTTGCTCCACCGAAGTTCTAGATCGTACTAAGATTTAGGAAAGTATGACACTAACCTATAGGCTATTTAATTTATCTTGGCCAAGTTTAGTAATTGTTATACATTTTGCCATTTTCATTTTGTAAATAAAGGAAATGTATTAGGGTACCATGTCTGACACTGTTTGAAAAACAATAACCTAAATAGGGCAACTTTAGAAAATACACTGTTAGTCATGTTTATTGCTGCATTATTTGCTGCAGACAGCTGCAAAATGTATGGCATGCCTTAACAATAAACATAATGCTGTGAACTTGGTGTAAGGTTCTAATTGAATATTTAATAACTGCTGAATGTATCGGTATCAAATCACATTAGCATACCTATTAAAAAAATTTTAAGTATCTAAATTAATCAAACCGAATCGTATCGAATCGAATCGTGGTCAAACGTAAGATATTATGATGCATCGAACCTTTGCCTAAAGAATCGCAATCGAATCGAATCGTTATGGGATTGAATCGTCCCACCCCTACTAATCACGGTCTGAAATTGGCACCCACCAACAGCCAAATGCTGGTAAAATTCTGCTTGTGCCTGGTAAGATCTTCTACTCTAGCAGCCATTTGGCAGGTAACCAACCCGATAAGATGTTCTACTCTTACCTTTGGCAGGTAACCAACCTGGTTGTGTTTATTGTAAAAGGTCATGTGGCTGGTAAAATAGTGAAAAGGGCTGGTGATTTTTAGTATTCACGAGCCACAGTGGGTGAAAAAGTACATTTCATGCCCTGATGATAATAATTGTAACTGTTTTGAGTGAGAGATAATGAGATAGTGGTTGGTAAAGGGGAAAAGGACTGTAAATTTACCCCAAAAGCACCTTTTTCAGTGAGGAAAGAAGCCAAAACCGACAGGAAATTAATGTGAACACCTTGCTCATTATCTTGACCTCTGCACTGACGAGACCTGCGAAACACGACTCCGTGATACACTCAGCGCTGGGCAGCCTGCCAGGGATTCAATCAAACGTTCTCTTTGAATAAAAGCAGGGTGTGTCGTAATTGGTTAAGAAACGTGTTTACCTGCGGTAAAGAGATTGTAGAGGAGTGCAACAAAAATTGTACAAAGATGGCACCGTTTTCGCTTATCTTTAAAAAAAAAAAAATAATAATAATTTTTAAAAAGGCTACTGGGCGGATTTAACTTTAATTATTGCAGTTCCCTTTTAAAAAAATAATTTCATCAACATTGATGGTGGAAAGGCAGAGGTACAGACTGCTGATGATTGGAAGTGCATTTCAAAGAATTATCTAGCTTGGGTGCTGTCATGCCAAGGTAATAAAAACCTCTCATGCTAGTTATTTATAGTCAAAAGTGGTTCACAGAACAGAGAGATTTAAAGATGATCTAATTAAAAAAAGCTCCAATAAAACACAAAAACATTGTAAAAATTAAAAGGGAGAAATAATTTAAACATTATTTTGCATTAAAATATGTAAAATAATTTAAATTCTAAAAGGATTAGAAATTAAAGCAGGATCAAACGAATAAAAAACAAGATTAAAGATAAACTAAGAGTAAATACATGAAAGCAACCCATAGCGGATGTAAAAAATATGTGTTTCAAATGGACTTCTAAAGCGGCTTCTGTTTGGTGACTCTGATCTGCATGAGATGGCCCAGAGTCTAGAAGCTCAAAAGGAAAAGGAAGCTTCACTGCTCTTTAGCCGCGGATTTGTTGGACACAGAGAAGTCGAGCGTCTGCTGATGGGAGGCCAGGCTTGGGCTGATGTTTTTCAGTAAGGTTCAGTCATGCATTCTGGGTGTCAGTTAATTTAGGACTTAAATAACAAGTAAAATAACTTTAAAATCTATTCTAAAAAAACAGGCAGCTACAACAAAGAAGGCAGTGCTGGGGTAATAAGACCTTTTTTTTGGTCAACAGTTTTTTTTGCAGCAACATTTAGCACTAAATGAAAAAAGTGCATTGGCATAATGTCGTCTAAAGAAACCCATATAGGGCGAAAGCTTATTTCAGAATCTAAGACACCACTGGAAATGTGAAATATGAAATGTGAAAACGCATGTCTATGAAGAGAGAAGTGTCTTATTGAAACGGACTAAACGGAAGGAAATTCTCATTCCATGTCCCGGCGAAACAAAGTCTTTTCAAGACTGTTTATTCGCTGACTTTGAGATGTATATTAATATACCTATTCACATTTTCTTGAAAAGATCTCATCTGCAATGTAGAGAACGGATAATAGCAGTTTGCATTGGGATATAATTCATTACATGTAGTCTGGAATGGTACACTTATCCTCGCCTCAGAACACATTGCGCATGTTTTTTAGTTTTTTTTCTGAATCTCTTCTTTGACGTTCAAATATGGCCCTCAATGTATCTATATGAATATTATTCTAATTTCGAATGTAAATGTGACAGCCCTTTGTGTGTGTGTGTTTGTGTATGTCTGTGTGTCTGTGTGTTTGTTTGTATATGTGTCCGTGTGTGTGTATGTGTGTTTATGCAAGTAAGTGTGTTTGTGCATCTGCGTGTGTGTGTGTGTTTGTGTATGCACATGCTTGAGTATGTGCGTGTGAATGTATGTAGTAACACCCCGATATGTACCTCCACACTGAGTGGGTTTTGTTGGAACAGCATAAACCAAAGCACTCGCAGTGTAATGTTTGATACCAAGGAATCCAGGTCACAAATCATATTTTCTTTTTCATCTTTTGATCCAATGATTAAAACGTCTGTCTTTTCCTGGTAAAGTTGGAGAGAATTATAAGACATCCAAATTTGAATGTTCTTTAGACATTCTTCGAGATGGCTGAAGGCATTGTTATCTTTAGGTAATACTGCGATTTATAGCTTTGTGTCACCTGCATAACGATGGAAACTAACACTGTTTTCTAATTATGCTGCCAAGTATACTGCCAGTATTGGCTCTCAGTCAAATAGGATTTCATCCAACTGACTACTGTGCCTGAGAGACTAACCCATTTTCAGGCAATGGAGCAGAATTGTATTTCTAAACAGCAGCAGACAGACCAGTCAAACGAGAGCGGATAACCTCCCTCAGCATCCATACTCAACAGTCAAATGTAATTTACAACCGTAACCAGTGCTGTTTCCAGCCGCTGAAAAGTTCAAAAAGCCACTCTACCTTCTTTGTTTTTGTTTCTGTCTTCATTGGACATATTAACCTTAAAATGCTGGTATGCAGCAACATCAGCAGCCCTTGAGGAATTACCAGGTCTTGCATATTTTCTTGGTCGTGATTATCTTAACACATGTTAATTTTGTCTAAAGAGACAAACAAGTTTATAAAATAACTTGCCCTTAAGTCTTCCTCTTTTTTTTTTACAATATGGAATGCACGATTATGTGCGTGTGTGTGTGTGTGTGTGTGTGTATGTGTAGATCTGCAGTAATTGCTGCACCTTCCACTGTCAAAATGGGGGACAAGCCTGTGCTCTCCTCCGAAGCGTGCAATGTCAGCCATCGCTTCTTATCATACCACAGTTTGCAGGTCGGCTGTCAGTGTTAATACCAGAGATTACACGCTGTTTTCACAAAGACCTTCACAGAGTACACCGCTGTTTCGACTGAGGAGATTTCAGGTGACAGAAACCAGCTCTGTTTGCTGTTTTACATGAATGCTGTGGAGCGCTGGTTTGCTCATCTTTTGACAGCAGTCTGTGGCTCTTCTGCCAAAGTCCTTTGCTTTTTTTGCCAGATCCTGGAGGTTTCTGTTTGTAGTACGTTGACTGTTACTTTTTGTCATCCGTTTGAGCCGACTTCTCCTCTCTTTGTCTCCGCCCCCTGATCTGGACCCCGCCCCATGCTGTGCTCTGGCTCCGCCCCGCAGTTAACCTTCAGCTTAGCAGTACACACATTTGCGGCGTTTCTCTTCATGCTTGTGCGAGGGGCTGCTTTTACTCACACGTTTACATTACTCATGCTATTACATTTGTAGTCTGAGTGTAAAAGAACAGGCCTATGTACTCTGGTGTTAAACAGTCTTATGTAGTCTGGGTGTTAAACAGGCTTATGGTCTTGTGTTCTTTGGTAGTAAACAAGCAGGTCGGGGTAGTGTGGGAGTAAATGCGCTGGCTGGTAGTCGGAGTAGCGTGCATCTGCCTGGAGATGTGCACCCGTGTCGTGCGTACTTCCCTCCTGCCTGCCTGCTCAGCGCATTCCTTTGGCACCGCTCGCCCTCCTGTGTGAATTCATGGCTCGTTGGACCGCTTCACACTCGCCAGAACCAGTGAGTCTTTGATTATCTGCCCACACAAATAAATCTCAATTCCTGTCAAGCCTCTGCATTACACTCCCTCAGGTATCGATAGCTTAACCGAGCGCTGAGCGCGTGGTGGAGAACAAATCTATCGGTACCTCAGTTAATGACTTTATGAAAGCCCGCGGCTGTAAATGGATGGAGCTGGAAAGAGATGTCTTAAACTGGTAAAAAGCATACTTGATCTCTCTCATAAATACGTTCCTGCGATATGATTCATTTTGAGTGGGCTGCGTTCACAGTGCAGTCATTTGTTATGGGTGATTGTGGCGCTCATCGGGGGAGGGGGAGGGGGGGGGCATGCTCTAAGGACTGGGGGGGCTCCGCCCCCTCCTGTGACACTGCTGGCGATATGGGTCCGGCTGAAGCTGTGAGGTCCCGTTGGGCTTTCTGCTTGGATGAAGCGCTTTCCATCTCCCGTCTGTCAGCTCCCCTCAACGCCGGTATTACAGCTTTAAGTGAAGCTGTTTATTTCCTGGTGGGCGTGGCTAAGCGGAGTGTGGGGCTTGTCTTGCAGGCCCAGAGGAAGCAACTGTGGGTGGCACTGATAGAGAAGGCACTGGCTAAGCTGCACGGCTCCTACTTCGCCCTGCAGGCGGGCAGAGCCATCGAGGGCTTGGCCACGCTCACCGGTGCCCCCTGCGACTCCCTCATGCTGCAGGTCAGCTCCACAAACCCCCGGGAGGAGCCCATCGACACCGACCTCATCTGGGCCAAGATGCTGAGCTCCAAGGAGGCCGGGTGAGTTCTGAAAACCTCGGTAGCGAGAGAAGAGGACTGTAGGAGAAAGGGAACAGGACTGGAGGAAAGGGGGAGAGAGGGAACAGGACTGGAGGAAAGAGGGAGAGAGGGAACAGGACTGGAGGAAAGAGGGAGAGAGGGAACGGGACTGGAGGAGAGGAGGAAAGAGTGAACAGGACTGGAGGAGAGGAGGAAAGAGTGAACAGGACTGGAGGAGAGGAGGAAAGAGTGAACAGGACTGGAGGAGAGGAGGAGAGAGGGAACAAGAATGGAGGAGAGGAGGAAAGAGTGAACAGGACTGGAGGAGAGGAGGAAAGAGTGAACAGGACTGGAGGAGAGGAGGAGAGAGGGAACAGGACTGGAGGAAAGGGAGAAAGGGAACAAGACTGGAGGAGAGAGGGAACAGTACTGGGGGAGAGAGTGAACAGGACTGGAGGAGAGGAGGAGGAGAGTGAACTGGACTGGAGGAGAGGAGGAAAGAGTGAACTGGACTGGAGGAGAGGAGGAAAGAGTGAACTGGACTGGAGGAGAGGAGGAACATGACTGGATGAAAGAGGGAGCTGGAACAAGACTGGAGGAGAGAGGGAACAGGACTAGAGGAGAGGAGAGAGTGAACAGGACTAGAGGAGAGAGTGAGGGAGGGAACAGGACTGGAGGAGATGGGGATAGAGGGAACCGGACTGGGGGAGAGAGGAAATAGAACTGCAGGGGAGAGGAAGAGAGGGGGAGTTAACAGGACTGGAGGAGAGAGAAAGAGTGGGATCAGGGCTGGGGGAGAGAGGAAAAAGAACTGCAGGGGTGAAAAAGAAAGGGAACGGGACCGGAGGAGAGACAGAGAGTGTGACTGAAGGAGCGAGGGAACAGTACTGCAGGAGAGAGAGAGAGAGAGAGGGAACATGACTAGAGGATTGGAGGATAGAGGGAACAGAACTGCAGGGGAGAGGAATAGAGGGAACAGTGCTGGAGGAGAGAGGGAACAGTGCTGCAGGAGAGAGGGAACAGTGCTGGAGGAGAGAGGGAACAGTGTTGGAGGAGAGAGAGAGAGAGAGAGAGGGAACATGACTAGAGGATTGGAGGATAGAGGGAACAGAACTGCAGGGGAGAGGAATAGAGGGAACAGTGCTGGAGGAGAGAGGGAACAGTGCTGGAGGAGAGAGGGAACAGTGCTGGAGGAGAGAGGGAACAGTGTTGGAGGAGAGAGGGAACAGTGCTGCAGGAGAGAGGGAACAGGACTGCAGGAGAGAGGGAACAGGACTGGAGGACAGATGGAGAGAGGGAACAGGACTGGAGGACATATGGAGAGAGGGAACAGTGCTGGAGGAGAGGGGTAAAGATGGAACAGGACTGCAGCCTCTGAAGGTCATTTTGACAGAGATGGATGGGAGATATTCTTTGTTTCATTGTATTTGCTTATGAAAACATGCATTGAATATAAAGTCAAATGAAGGATATAAGAAGTTGTGGTATACTCAAAAACTGTCGGCAGAGCAGAGCTGGTTGCTGATCCAAAACCCCCCCACTCTATCAATGACATTTACAAATACATCCGCAGAAACCGCCAAATATTCGCAAGGGCTTAAGAGGTAAATGTACTCAAATACCCACTTAGTTCAACACTGCAACTCCACAGACTCCAGCATGCACTGTTATCCCAAGATCCTTTTCTTTGTTTATGATATTTTTGTTTTTGCTACAAAAAGAGAGGAGAGCGCCACCAGGCTGTTGCAATAATGGCTACACGCATGTCCTTGTTCACATATAGCAACAAAAGAAAATGTGTTCCATTTACTGCCTTTTATAACCCCTTTACTGTAGGTTTAGAGGCCGTTTCAGAACTTAGTGTACATCAGTAAAATATATGGTCGGTGTGTCAATCGCCTGGAGAACCTATAGCCTCTGTCGCCTTATAGCCTGTAACCAGTAGATGGCAGCATACAGAACTGTTACATGTTATCTGAAAGGATCTACCGAGGTTGTTTCCAGGGAACAGTGACACGGTTATTTGTGATGTGGAGGATGATGAGTGTGACGTCTAGAGAGGCGCGATTGCTGCCTCCCTCCCTGTCTTGCAACAGGCTGTGGTCTGTTGCTCCTTTTCTATACCAGCATCTTTTCAGGGGTTTTTGATTAATAGAACAGAGAGCATTTTTATCCTGAATGACTCACTTTAAAAAATAAATAAATAAAAGTTTTTTAAAAGTTTTGTTTGGCCTGAAAGTCTCTTGAACAGCTGTGACTCAATTTTTCTCACAGTGACTGTGTTCAAGTGTACCTTTGTTGAACATTGTAGTTAAAGTTTATAACTCAACTACGTAGGTAGTGGAAGGTCAGTGTTGCCAGAATTGGGGAAAGATGGATCGTGACGTGTCCACTTACTGGTGACAAATCAGGTAACATTTCATTTTCTACGTTACCCAATGTTTAAAAAAGGAGCTAAACTCGCACTTTTTAAAAATCATAGTTTCAGCTTGGCACAAATAATGTTTATTGAAGCACATTATATCTACATTGTTTCTCCTTCCAGAGAGTTCTTGTTACCTGCTGGGTTGTTGGTCACATGATGTTATTGTGGGGGTGTGGCCTGCCCTCTAGCCACATCCACCCACCCCAGCATCGCCCCACACAACGAGCGCTAGGCTGCGTTCGGATCCGAAATGTATGCTTTCTTCCTGTCGTTCTCTTCCCTTGCTTCAAGGGGGAATCCCCAAAACGCTAGGATGAAATGGCAGCCACACTAAGTCGTATTCGATTCCAATTTAAGAAAGTGGAGGGAGTAATTACATTCCCTCACTGGCTCATTTATTCTCCCTCTCTCCAAGGGTATGAAATGGAAGCTTCCAGCAAGAAGGGTATCCCACAAAGCAATGCTCCGCACGGTAAAAGTTGGCGGGCGCGTTTAAACTCTATGGGGTTGCACTTCCTATATTGGTTGTGAGGGCGGTTCAGTCCCATTTTGGTTTGTTTCTCGTCAGTCCTCCCTTGCAGAGCACCTGTTAAGTTTGCTTGCTGCGCATCGCAAATTTTGCCAAAAGATAACTCACTCGAGGGAAGAGAGCAAGGGAAGGGAATATGTTAAATTGGATCCAAATGCAGCCCAGGTCCCAGAGGGCCTGGTGTTACTCTCCCAAATGCAGATAGCGTGTGGGCGGGGAGCCCCTGCCATTGAGCCCCACCCCTCCACCTGTCCGCCGGTCCTGACCACCTGTCACCTGTCACACCGGCTCATCTCCACATCTTCACTTACTTGGGATTGGTTGAGCCGGTGCCCCAAACCCCGCCTCCCTCACAATCCCCGGGAGTGAAGCGACTCCTGATTGGTTTAACCGTCTGTCCCTGCGTTTGTGGGTAGACCGAATGCAGCAGGTGCAATTCCCGCGTCGTTTTGGGAAATTTAATTGCTGCCTCCAGATGAGAGCAGGTCTGAACTGGGAGAGTGTAATCATAGACGCAGGCTGGAAAGGACGAAAGGAAGAAGATTCCTGCACCGGTCAGCCTGGTCTTACCCCTCAGCCAGAGGTGGTGTGCTCAGATATTTATCTGCTTTCGTTTCCTCATCTGAAGTGTGAGGCGATGCCTTAAGGAGGTTTCCGTCTGTTTCTTTAGAAACTTGAGCGTCCACTGACGCTGCCACCCTCCCCCTTCAGCTGAAGACAAGATTGGGGATAGAGGCTTTTAGCAGTGGCGCCTGCCCTTCTCAAGTCCAGCTTTTGAATGCCCCTCCAAAGGCAGTTAGAGATGGCGGGTCTGTTGATGTTTATAATCTGAGTGTGGCTTGAGCCTTTGACTGACCAGCAGCAGCAGCTTGCTTAATTCTGCTCCCAGTTTTAATTAAGTTTTAACCTCTTCCTCACTTAATATGCCCTTGTGTTTCCCTTACAGTGATAGAATTTGTTTGTAACAAATGTTTTTAAAATTAAAATGCTGTTACATTGTGTTATGTGTTGAGTTGGTACAGCAACATTTAATACTGAAAATAACTGTTGATTTAACCTCTGTGCTCATTTGTATTTTTGCAATATTTTATTGGCTGAGTCCTAACTGTGCTCTACGGTGTGTGTGTCTGTGCATGCTTGTGTGTATGTCTGTGTGTGTGTGCGTGTGTGTGTGTGTGTCTGCGTGTGTGTGTATGTGTGTCTGCGTGCGTGCGTGTGTGTGTGTCTGCGTGCGTGTCTTGTGTATGTATGTGTGTCATTTGTATGCATGCGTGTCTGTGTGCATGTTTGTGTGTGCATGCATGTTTTTGTGTGTGTTTGTGTGTGCGTGTGTGGGTGTCTGCATGTATGTGTGTGTGTGTGTGTGTGTGTGTGCGCGCACTCATGCACTGCAGGTTCTTAATGGGAGCCTCCTGTGGAGGGGGGAATATGAAAGTGGATGACACGGTGTATGAGTCGCTGGGACTCCGCCCCCGCCACGCCTACTCCATCCTGGACGTACGCGACGTGCAGGGCTACAGGTGAGACTTTGGGCACTTTAACCTGTGGCACCAATGATCAGGGAGACAAGAGGGTGGTTATTAATGAGTGAAAAGCCTAACACCATGTGGACTTAAGGCACTGTCCATCTTGCTGGTAATAATTGTTATGCGGTGAGGCAAATTCTGTCTTTGCGCTAATAGTTAAGTTGAGAATGTTAAGTTGGCGTGTGAAGGTGACTGTCAGGTGTTCTTGGGCTCCGCCCCTCTCCCCCGCAGGCTCCTGAGACTGCGGAACCCCTGGGGACGCTTCTCCTGGAACGGCAGCTGGTCAGACAACTGGGCCGACTGGCCGCAGCACCTGCACAGCGAGCTGATGGCGCACGGCAGTGGGGAGGGCGTGTTCTGGATGGAGTACGGCGACTTCATCAAGTGAGTCGCATGCGCCCACATACGCATACACTCTTTCACCCCAACAGAACTGCTCTCACCTCCACCTCTCACCTTCTCACGTGGCAAAACGTTTGTTTGCGCGTGTGTGTGTGTGTTTAATTGAGTGAGTCTGTGTGTCACAATGCTGTGTGTGTGTGTGTATGTTTGATTGAGTGCATCTGTGTGTGACAATGCTGTGTGTGTGCGTGTGCGTGTACGGACAATAGGGAAGGTTGTATACGTACTGATTTTAGGTAGTTACTAAAGGTGGGAGGGGCCTGTTAGCTGAGTAAACTACTTGGATGAGATTTAGCGAGTGCCATGTTTGTGTGTCATTTGTTCTCATTTTTATTCTTTATTTATTCACGTCAAGTACTGGTGAAGGATCTAACCAAACAAGGCAAAAGTGTGGTCTCCCATTACCCTCTGGCCTGAAAGGGTTTTGGGAAATTTATGAGCTTCTGAGAATAGCTCACCTCTTGTTGTATGAATTTTAAAAAGTCATCAACTGTCAGTTGATCATGACAAGCCACACCCTCAGTTTCCAAGCCTCCAGATCAGGGAAGCTCCCCGCTGTTCCTGATGAGCTTAAAGCTAGAGTATGCCGTTTTCTCCCACATTTGTTGTCACAACATCTCTTGGCCCTGCCCACAGAGAGAGAGAGACACACCTCCACCCCACAGACCTCGTCGTGAACGTGAAAGTCTGCTAGATACAATTGCTGGATTACAGATTGGTATTGTTAACATTACAGAAAAAATGTAATCTAAAATTCCAAGTAATGCAACAAAATATTTTCTGTTGTTGCATAACACTGAGTTTGTGTAGCATTAGTCTGAACCAGGCATGATCTGGCTGCAGCTGCTAGCTACGCTTTGGTAACTTTATAGCCGCGTAGCCAGTTTGAGCTAACGTGATCTATACGACATATAACGTTAGCAAGCATGCCCATTTTCCAAGAACTAGCCGCCGAATAAAGTAACGTTATCAATAATAGCAATTACCAACCTAGCTACTATTCATTATAGGTAATTTCTGGTGTCTGGCAAGCAGAAAGTCGATTCATGTTGAAACTCTGTTGACCTACCTGTCCAGTCTGTCTTTAAACCAATTAGTTACAGAAGATTTCACCACCTTCTGAAATTAGCACCTATGTTTACTCCAGTTTTCAAGCAAGTTTTATCCAATTCCATTTTTTTTTTCTTTCTGTGAAATCGCGCCAGTGTAACGGGTCACTGTGAAATGTCTAGCTGGTGAACCGGCTACTGGCAAGGTCAATCTCACAGTCGATTGGTCCGCGATGTGGTCATGGTCATAAGCCGCTGTTTTGAAAACAAAATTCGGAGCTAATTGCTGGTTTTAGAATGCAGAATTTTTGGATATAAACAGTCTATGGTGCTGGATTTCTCTCAGAACAGTTTTTTTTATGATTGCTACCAACTAAGCGTGACCGTTCCGTTCCCCAATATTTAAAAGAAAAAAAGTCACATTCTCGTTTTTATGGTAAAAGCCAGTAAACACAACAGTGTAATTTCCCATGCTGCCCCCTGGTGTTTGATCCTTGCTTGTGCAGCCTGTTTGATGGAGTGTGAATGCAGGCAATGCAGCTGTAGTCAGTGGAGGATAGTCAGAAGGGAGGAATCAAAGACGCGGGCTGTGTCCGAATCAGTGCACTTGCCTACTATTGAGTATGCTAGTTGAGTATACTATGTCCTCGTTTTCACTAGTATGTTTAGGAGCATACTATTCAGTAATTAAATGAACACTTTCGTCCCTTGACATTGACGTCATATTCCATCACCAAACAAACACAGAAATTTAAATACAAGTGACGCCTGCGGGAAATTTAAATACAAGTGATGCCAGGACTACGTTTCAATGTGTGTGGGTTGTTTTTATGGGATGGTACTTTTTATAGTATGGTACACTGTTTAATACATGACATGCAGTATGCAGAAAATATCCTCCAGACTATTTCTAACCGTACTGTGGAAGTGTCATAAGACGTCCCACCCTTGTGCGGCCATGTCACGTGTTGTTTTTGTTGTTGTTGAAGGAAAACGTCATCGAAGCTGTGGCTCATTTTTAAAGGGAAGCGGCGCGGCATATTTATGCCACCTAAATGTTCACTTACTTTTTGCAAAGTATGTTCCCGAATATACTCAGCGAAACCCCGGAAGTATGTATATCATCCAGGAGTTTTAAGTATACTACATTTAGAGAAAGTTTTGTTTACCTAACTACTTTCTCATCCAGTGTACTCAACAAGCATACCCAATATTATGGAAGGGTGCTGATTCGGACACAGCCGAAGGATCGGAAAGTGTTATTACACCAGGCCTCTCTTCGCTGACTTTGAGCAGCTTTGGAAGAGCAGCAATGAGGAAGCGACAATGCACAGATTCCTGAAGGGGCGAAAACTAATCAACTCAAACTTCCATTCACAAAATCAGACTGACTGGCTCATTCACAGTATCGGACTGTCTGGCTCATTCACAGTATCGGACTGTCTGGCTCATTCACGGAATAAGAGCGACTGTCTCATTCACAGAATAAGAGCGACTTGCTCATTCACAGTATCGGACTGACAGGCTCATTCACAATATCGGACTGTCTGGCTCATTCACAGTATCGGACTGTCTGGCTCATTCACAGTATCGGACTGTCTGGCTCATTCACGGAATAAGAGCGACTGGCTCATTCACAGTATCAGACTGACTGGCTCATTCACAGTATCATACTGACTGGCTCATTCACAGTATCATACTGACTCATTCACAGTATCAAACCGACTGATTTTTTCAATGGGCTTGTGTATGTGTGATATGCCGTGTGTCTCAGAGTCTGTACTAACCCCACTGGCTTCTGTGTGTTTGCACAGGTACTTTGACTCGGTGGACATCTGTAAGATCCACTCGGACTGGCAGGAGGTGCGTCTGCAGGGCTGCTTCCCCAGCCGGTCCAGCGGCCCGATTACCGTGACGGCGTTGACTGTGCTGGAGAGGACGGCGCTGGAGTTTGCCCTCTTCCAGGAGGGCAGCCGGTACGGGACACCCTCGTGTCGGGAGAGTGAGCTGGATTTCCACATTTCAGATCTCACTGTGTTACTTTGGCGGCTGTGGCTCAGGAGGTAGAGCGGGTTGTCCGCTGATCGCAGGGTTGGCGGTTCAATCCCCGGCTCCTCCTGTCCACATGTCGAAGTGTCCTTGGGCAAGACACTGAACCCCAAATTGCTCCCAATGAGCAGGCTAGCACCTTGCATGGCAGCTGCCGCCATTGGTGTGTGAATGTGTGTGTGAACGGGTAAGTGAGAGGCCATTGTAAAGCGCTTTGGATAAAAGCGCTATATAAGTGCTGTCCATTTACCATTTACTTTGTCATGGACAATCCTTTTATTTCTTCTGCACTCAATTTCACAGTCCGCACACTGCAAGCGATTTTTAAATAGCTCTTATTGGCTTTGTGGTTTTCGATCACATAAACAGCCTTTCGATTTATGAAGCACAGTCACTTTTTGATAATTGGTGCTGGTGAGCTCCGTAACACAGACGTCCCACTGAACTTTCTCATCCTAGACTGTGTGGTGCTGGTATGAGTCTCTGTGCTGGTATGAGTGATGTAATCTCCCATGAGTCTCTGTGCTGGTATGAGTGATGACATCTCCCATGAGTCTCTGTGCTGGTATGAGTGATGTAATAATCTCCCATGAGTCTCTGTGCTGGTATGAGTGATGTAATAATCTCCCATGAGTCTCTGTGCTGGTATGAGTGATGTAATCTCCCATGAGTCTCTGTGCTGGTATGAGTGATGTAATAATCTCCCATGAGTCTCTGTGCTGGTATGAGTGATGTAATAATCTCCCATGAGTCTCTGTGCTGGTATGAGTGATGTAATGTCCCATGTGTCTCTGTGCTGGTATGAGTGATGTAATCTCCCATGAGTCTCTGTGCTGGTATGAGTGATGTAATAATCTCCCATGAGTCTCTGTGCTGGTATGAGTGATGTAATCTCCCATGAGTCTCTGTGCTGGTATGAGTGATGTAATCTCCCATGAGTCTCTGTGCTGGTATGAGTGATGTAATCTCCCATGAGGATCTGTGCTGGTATGAGTGATGTGGTCGCTTTCTCTCTTAGGCGCTCAGACACAGTAGACAGCCACCTGCTGGACCTGTGCATCATGGTGTTCCGGGCGTCGTTTGGCAGCGGGAATAAGCTGATTCTGGGCCGGCTGCTCTCACACAGCAGGCGTGCGGTGAAGAAGTTTGTGGGCTGTGATGTGATGCTGGAGCCAGGGGAGTATGCTGTGGTCTGCTGTGCCTTCAACCACTGGTACATGGAGCCAACAGCATCACAGACACCTGGTGAGAAACTCGCACACACACTTCATTGCATTGTATATTATACTTGCTCAGACTTGCTTGTGTGTATTACATGGGCACAACAGTGATAAAATGATGATGAGGCAACTATTAATTCTCTAAGTTTATTTTGCATATGACATAAATTAACTGAGACAATGACTTGGCTCAAAGGTATATAAATGATCGCTTGCTATCCCCTATAACAAGATAAAACATTTACATATTTTAAATGACATGAGAGGTTTCTACTCTTTCTTCTACTTTCTCATTTTAATCTGATATTTATGCAACCTACTGATTAACTAATTGCTACTAAAATATTATTTCAAAAATATTTTGGTCATAATAGTTTTTTTGGCTAAGATCTGCTAGCTAACAGCAAGAGATGTGAACATATTAATACTGTTCAAATACTGTTGCCCTTGAGGTTACAGGAAGTGTGCTTGCGTTATAAAGGGGTGTGCATTTCTTAAACGGATTGTCCAAGACAATGAATGACCACAAACAATGAAAGGGACATCTCCTCTGTAAAAAAATGGTGTAGATTGTATTTATTTTTAATTTTTTTTAGGAGCTATTGAGTTGATAGTGACGTGGTATATTATTACCAAAATTTCATTTTTTTTTTTTTTTTACTTTTTTTTTTTTATATTGGGGGCTATTGGTTTGTTTTATGTTGTTTATATATGAATACAAATTTTTTTTCGTGTGGTTTTTTTTTTTTTTTTCGCAGATCGCAGATATTGTGTCACTGTGTCACGTATGGGTATGTGTGTAGTGCAGGTGAGGTGAGGTGGGTGGGGGTTTTTTGTTTTAAGGCGTACTGACCCTTGGTTGAACATATTGGTATGCTACCTGGGGCGCCGAAATGAGTTGTAATATTCACGCTCTTCTTTCATGACTTGCTCCTCAGTCAGTAACTGGGGCCACAGAGATGATGTTTTTTTTTCTCTCCAGTTACTCCCATGCAATGGCATCATGGTCACAAAAAAACACACACCAACAAGCAAATAAAAACAAACGCAAAAAATAAAATATATAAAAAAATACGCGAAATCACGACGAACGTTTGAAAACGAATTTGATTTTTTTTGATTTTTTTTGAGATTGAAGAAAGAAGCATGCTTCAGTTTGAGACTTTGTTTCTTTCTTCAGCTAAAGATTTGAGATTTTTTTTTAATTTTTCAAAAAAAAAAAAAAAAAAAATAAAACTTTTTTAATTTTTATTTTTTTTTTTTTTTTCAAGCATTTTTTTTATTTTTTTTTTTATTATATTGTAATTAATTTTTTTTGTTGTTTGTTGTTGTTGTTGTTGTTTGGTTGTTTTTTGTGTTTTTTCAATGGTCGTGAATGGAGAGAGAGAAATTTAATTCTGCGTTGGCCAGTTGCTGACCACTGGAGCAAGTCATGAAGATGAGCGTGAATATTGGCTCATATTGGCGTCAGGTAGCTATACAATATTATGTTCTAACAAAGTTCAGTATTCCTTTGAATGGAATAGCTACACGACAACAGTAGCATTTAGAAACTCTGTATTCGGTATTGTTGTCACAAATTGCATACTTATAAAGCTAGAATACTGAGATTGTTGTTTCCATTCATAGTTTGGTTGCAGGAGCAATGAATGTCTGAGTTGAGCAATGTCATGACGCCACTAAGCATCTGCGTGAAGGGGATAAGATCCTGCTTGGTCAGAAACAACAGCATTCTGGCAAAATCAACAAGTATCTGTATTCCACATAAAATATAAAAAGATACTTGTTGCATAAAAGAAATTGTCCCGCTGAAATTTACATTTATTTATTTTCACACTGTCTGAAATCCATCTCAGTGGTACCCATGAAAAACCCATGAAGCTCAAAACATTCCAATTTGGTTGCAAGCAGAAATTTGCGAAATCATTCAAACTAAACCACCACACGTAGTCACTTACTCTTCCGTCCTCTGTGTGCCTGCAGTATCTAGTCCCACCAGCAGTGGGCGTCTGAACCAGGACTTCCCAGGGTACATCTTAGCCATCTACAGCTCTCGGCAGGTGATGGTGGAGCAGGTGGAGGCCACAGCGACCACTGTCGCCGACGCCATTATTCTGCTGACCGAGAATAAAGGAGAAAGACATGAGGTGAGTGCCTAGACACGACAAGATGCTGAACCCATCAGCGACAGGAACACCAGGGACACGCCAGCTTAGACACTTAGGTCAGATTGTCAGTGCCTCCTGTTGCTATTCGACTACTTTTCTGTGTCTCATAGTTTGATTGAGTCGCCACCTTCACTGAGTTGATTGGTTGAAAATTTTGGTCACATGCGGGCGGGGTTTATGGCTCTGAACTGCACTACTTTTGCCAGGCTCATAGCGAACAGGTATTAGCATAGCACACACGAATAGGAGAAGGCCACCATAGATGCACATCTGTGCTATGCTAAAATGAGATGGGATACCACAGTGTGGCTGAGGTGAGTGAATTTATCAATATTTATACCAAATGTTGCCCTACCTGTATTGGCTATTAAGACACTCATGTATTCCAAGTTGATGCAGTAAATTTGTATGACTGTCTTCAGTAACCTCACACATACAGTTGGTCATGTAAACATGTTCATTAAGTGAACTACAATTCAAATGGAGAACCTGATGCATACTGTATATGTGTTTTTCTTTGTATTCCAAACTCTGTGCCCAAATACACTTAAAAACACCTCTTCAATGGAAGCGGGGCTTGGTCCTCTTGTTGGAAATAAATTCAGTTCAGTTTGAAATGTATAATGCTTTTCATAATAGTTATCAGGGGGGTGGCCATTCACTCCAAACACTGGGCAGATTAATTAAAATGGTGACAGTGTATGGAGACATCTGGGTTAATGCAGCAGGCAGTGAACAGTTTCCAGGGAGGCCCATAGGTGTAGAAGTGAATGATAAAGCGATGGTTAGTCCATGGGTGTAGAAGTGAATGGTAAAGCGGTGGTTAGTCAATGGGTGTAGAAATGAATGGTAAAGCGGTGGTTAGTCAATGGGTGTAGAAATGAATGGTAAAGCGGTGGTTAGTCCATGGGTGTAGAAGTGAATGGTAAAGTGGTGGATAGTCCATGGGTGTAGGTAGAAGTGAATCATAAAATGGTGGTTAGTCTATGGGTGTAGAAGTGAATGGTAAAGTGGTGGGTAGTCCATGGGTGTAGAAGTGAATGGTAAAGTGGTGGGTAGTCCATGGGTGTAGAAGGGATTAATATAATGGTGGTTAGTCCATGGGTGTAGAAGTGAATGGTAAAGTGGTGAGTAGTCCATGGATGTAGAAGTGAATGGTAAAGCGGTGGTTAGTCCATGGGTGTAGAAGTGAATGGTAAAGTGGTGGTTAGTCCATGGGTGTAGGTAGAAGTGAATCATAAAATGGTGGTTAGTCTATGGGTGTAGAAGTGAATGGTAAAGTGGCGAGTAGTCCATGGGTGTAGAACTGAATAATAAAATGGTGGTTAGTCCATGGGTGTAGCTGAACAGGGGATGACCAGATGGGCAGGGTTAGATAAGGGAGTAGGCAGGTCGGTCGTTCGGTAGGTAGGTAAAGAGAGAACAACATATCATGGCGGGCCCAATTGACGGCATGTACCCGCAAGAATAGAGCTAGGAATAGATTGGGCTGTTTGCTCATAATTTTAATAAAGACGTTCATCACGTCTATATTACCTCAAAACAGGAGGTAAAATACACGTGGCCAAAGGTTGAGGTGGCAGGCAGGTTCACTGTAATGGAGCAGAGTTGAGGAATCGAGACGCTTGCATTTCCACCCTCTGCGTCAGTACACCAGCTGCACAGCAACACAGGGACTTTTTATTGTATTCTATTTCCATCAAAAACATTTATCGCTGTCAGTCTGTGAGAGGTTTAATGAATTGGATAATTGGAGCTCGTGTTATTCTGTTATGCTGTTGTTGTGAATTGGTGTTTACCTGGCTGTGTGGGAGTCAACACGCCTCTTTAATAGGAGCAGCTTTGTGAGGAGTTTCAGGAGGTGCTTCCGTGCGTCTGTGTGTGCTACGGAGTCTGTTCAGAAACGGCACGGTAACCCACTGACTGGGCAGATTAATTAATTAAAGTTATAATTGCTCAACATCAAACACTAGATTTCTTCAAATGAGCAAATAAACATTTGAAATGAACTTGAGCCACACATAAATTAATTACTCATAATTTCATGGCTGCCGGCTTAACGAGTACCAACTATAATTCCTTACAGCAGTGATCAGTAAAGAGAGGACACCTATCAGAATTGTGTGTGTGTGTGTGTATATGATGATGTTGGATAGCAGTGGCAAAATCAGGCTTCTTCACAGACACCTGTAAATAGCAGGTCCTCAAAATAAATATGAAATCTGTGAAGCGCTGCTTTCTCCCGCTGTGGTTACAGCGGCAGCGGGGTCCCTGTATGAAAAACGCTGTATAAATAAACATATTATTATTATAATTTCTAGCGGAGAGGGATGTGGAGAAATAAACAGCTGCGTTTTTAATGGCTGCGAGTCCGATGGGGCTGGGCTACAATGCGACTCCCTTGTGGAAAAAATGGTATACTTGAGCATACTTGAAGCCTAGTAAAAGTTTATATAATTATACTTCAAGTATGCTGAAATACTCATTGGTATACTTGTTTTTAACATGGGCTATTAAAGACCCGCCCCAAAGGAAGCTGGCTTAGGTGTGGAACGCATGCACCGGAAGGAATTTCTGTCAATGCCATCTACACCACATTTAAGCCAAAACTATTTTCACTGGAGCTGGGAAAGCAGGATTACTCAGTTAGCTGGATAATGCACTGAGTAAAACCCGGAACCCTCCCAAATCTGGAACATGGAGCTGTTCTGGGTTTTACTCAATGTAGTTATTCAGCTAACTCGGTAATCCTGCTTTGTGATACAGGCCCCAGCTCCAGTGAAAATGGTTTTGGCATCAATGTGGTGTAGGTGGCATTGACACTGTAATGCATAAATGTGCATAGCTTACAAACCACAGTTTTTTTGTTTTGTTTTGTTTAACTACTGAAATTTCAGTGGGCAGCTCAGATGTTTACACAAAAAGCCACAAGAGCCATAAGTGACCCTGGGGGGGGGTATACTACGAAGCCAGATTATTGAGTTAGCTGCATAACTGCACTGAGTAAAACCCGGAACAGCTCTTTTTACTTCAGTCCATGTTCCAGATTTGGGTTAGGTTCCGGGCTTTACTCAGTGCAGCTAACTCTGTAATTGTGCTTCGTAGTATACCCCTCTGGTATTCTACAAATACTGCAAAGCCAGGCATGCTGGGCCATGGGGTTAATACCGCTCTCTGTCTCTCCCTGCAGGGCCGAGAGGGGATGACGTGCTACTACCTGACACATGGCTGGGCAGGGCTCATCGTGGTGGTGGAGAATCGCCACCCCAAATACTACCTGCACGTGTCATGTGACTGCACTGACAGCTTCAACGTGGTGTCCACTCGTGGCAGCCTGAAGACCATTGACAGTGTCCCACCCCTGCACAGGTACACATATATAGCCTAAGCTAACACTAGCATACAAAACATAACGCTCAAAATTTTGCTGTGAATTACAGTCAAAATAGTGGAAGTGAAGATTGCTTTGCAGGTGGCATAGAGGTACGTACACGCATATAGAACAGTGGTGAGCAAGCATTTTTACATATGAAATGCATGCATGCAATACATGCTCACACCTGGAGTTGTTGAGCCTTAAACAGAGCACCCTCTAAATAGGCGAGAATTGACCAAATTTGCCATCTGACCGAAAGGGTTAAGGGGTTAAAGTCAGTATTAGAGGTCTGCATTGGACTAGAGGAGCGAGCCTGCCTAAGACCGAGGTCTAAGGCCCTACCTGAACCAGCCCGACAAATCTAAAGCCCAAACTTGATGGAGAACGATCGCTGAAATCACAACCCAACAACACCATACAGCACAATAGACAGTAATGCGTGTTTCCCACAGGAAAGCTGCTAGTGAAGGTGCTTGTGATCATGGAACAGGGGGTCATACGTTTATTGCTCCTGTGCTGTCAAATACAGCTCTTTTAACTTTCATATTTGTAGCATAATGCTGCAATGAAAAACCTGGAAGATTTGCGCCATTGTTGTCAATCGTTGTTTACAGCTGACAGTGTTGCTACGCTACTATTTGAAAACTTCCGGGTTGACTGCGGACCCAAACCGATCTGACCTGACTTCACAAAGCTAAAAACCGATTACAGCATAATTTCGGGCCCCGTCGGGTTCGGGTCAGCATGCAGACCACTCTAGTCAGTATGTATAAATTATTAGCCGTGTGTTCTTTACAAAAGGACATCCGCTGAGTAATTAATAGAGTGTGGTACAGTTTATTGATTAAAAGTAATTGATAGGCTGTGTTTGGTCTGACTAGTGTCTGCTGTCATGATGATGTGTGAGGTGACACTTAAGCCGGTGCTTAGTCAGCACTAGCGCTGAGCCATTATCCCTTCATCACACCATTTTCTATTTTTGATTTTAGTTTCTGAAATAGCTTTTAAAAAGCACAAAAAAGATGAGCTTCGAATGAAGTAAAAATGTATTTCAAAATTTAAAAAAGCCTGGGATTAATGGGGAAGTGTAGTTGGCACAGATGTGCAGGTTCAACACCAAATGCACTTCTTTTTAATTTTGTAAATGTATGCATATTTGAGGTGCAGTACCGTGCATTGCATTTAAACACAATCACGTTTTTTTCACACAAAAAAGAAACGAGGTGTGGGGGTTAAAGATTATAAATGAAATGATCCCATCCATTTCCAGTGGATTCCTTTTCAAGTTGTTAATCTCCCATTTGTTGTATTTGAATGAATTAGCCAAACTAACCAGGTGCAGATGCTTTATATCCAGGTAGTGACCTTTCCAGCCAAATTTAAATTGATGTTTTCACCAGGTGTTTGTGGGCGTTTGCATTAAAGTGAATATAAGTGAATATCGTGAATATTGCACTACTGTATATAAGCCAGACGTTCACAAGACGTTGTGCTTTTATTTTTGCTGCTGATATCATCTGGTCAGAGGTGTAAAATCCAGGGGTCAGAAAGTCCTGCCATGTTTTTCTTCCAGCCATGAACCAGGTGATTGGAACAAAATACTGGGGAGGCCTTAAACTTTCTGAACCTGGATTTTACACCTCTGCATCTGGTTAAAGCGTATGTTGATGAAGAGTGGGTTTTTTCTAGTCATTACTGCTTAAGATTAGGAGTGTGCTGATGACTATCTCCCCTTGCAGGCAGGTGCTGGTAGTGCTGTCCCAGCTGGAAGGAAACGCGGGTTTCTCCATCACCCACAGGCTGGCGCACCGCAAGGCGGCACAGGCCTCGCTGGGGGACTGGACGCCCACCAAGGCCACCCACAGCCCACAACTCACCCCTGACATCGACGGGCTGCACCGGCCCCGCGCGCTATGACCCCGGCCCACCCCCTGCTGGAGGAGGGGCGTGGCCTCTCGCGCTGGGGCAGGGCTTCGAACCACACAGACGGCGCGGAGGGGAGAAGGAAAACGGAAACACCGTTTGTCCTCTCCTGTAGATATTTAATCAAAGAGAACGTTTGTCCTGCCAAAAAACATTTTTGGTTCGTATTTGCACTCCTTGCATGTGCTGTTTCGGGCCAACTAAGGAAGGTGTTTTGCTGTGGAGAAGGCGTACATTTCTGCAGAAAGCAGCCGTTTCGGGGGTGTGGCCGGTCCCCACACCCACGGCCCTTCAGATGGTACGTCCCTCCCAGCATCGCTGCACAGCAGGGGCGGGTCAACCAGCTTTAACCACCCGCCAACCTCCACCGACTTCCGCCTACCCTCCACCCCCCCACCCCCTGAGACGGGCTGAACCGGGGCTGGCTCCCAACAGTTTATGCTGCATAAAAATGCAAGAGCCAACCTGGGCGTCTGTGGATTTAGGACCGCCAACTATGTTTTTTTAAAACTTTTGTTAACATTGTTTTGTTTTTTTTTGGTTTATTTCTCTTTACATCTTCATTTTTGCAGTTTGTCTTTCATGTAATTTTCAGTTTGTATGGAGCTCAAAGGCTGTCGTTCCTCAGGTTCAAACTCCTGGGCGTCGCCCCACTGGGCTGTCACATTACGCTGCCTCACGTGACCTCAGGGGAGGCAGGCTGCTGTCCGCTCTGTTTCTGGGCCAAGGAGATTGTCACTCTGCAGTCATGGGTTTAGGAGATACTTACTCTGTGTTTAGGGGATTGTCACTGCAGTTATGGGCTTAAGAGATTCTTACTGTGTTTCTGGGTCTAGGGGATTGTCACTGCAGTCAGGGGCCTTAGGAGATTCTTACTCTGCGTTTCTGGGCCTAGGTGTTTGTCACTCTGCAGTCATGGACTTAAGAGATTCTTACCCTGTGTTTATGGGCCTAGGAGATTGTCATTGTGTTTTTGTTGTGCAAATGCTGCGGTGCAGCGTTCGTAACCTTCCCTTTAGTATCTATCTCACTATATTCAAGACTTTACAGTGCTTCCATTTTAGGAGGATTTGCTCTTGACATTTGATGTGCTAACTGGAAAGATAATTTAGGAGCTACTAATCTACTAATTGGGATACAATAGTGTGCTCCTAACTTAAGAGCACATGAGCTCTTTGGAATAAATGTTAGCGTAGAGTCCGGGTACTTTTTCCATCACTGCTGTTCATTAACTTTCACCTGCTCTTACTAGGGAACCATTTCCTCCCATAAAGCCCATTAGAGTTCCATTTGTCATCAGCAAACAGGCCTGTTGCCATGACATTAGCGGATAGCTGTGAGCGATGCCGCAGGTGTGTCTCGTTCCCGACGTGTTTGTGGACAGTGCAAGTCATGTCATGCTCTTCATTTCGCAGGTTGAGAAACCTTCGTCTTGGACATACACGTTTCTGTTCTTCTACCACGCCTCTCCTCTGTTAGCAGTTGTCCACTGCACGGTTCGATCAGTCACCGTTGCGAGAAAGACTCCGTCTGGCTATATAATGCAGTCACCAGGAAATAGAGAGTGCAGTACTCTTAAGTGAGAGTATCCTGAGCTACTCCCTATCCTGAGCAGTGTCCCCTACCCTGAGCGGTGTCCCCGCTACCCTTAGTAGTATCCCCTACCCTAACCATTGTGCACTACCCTTAGCAGTGTCCCCTACCCTTAGCAGTGTCCCCTACTCTTAGCAGTGTTCCCTACCCTTAGCAGTATTCCCTACCCTTAGCAGTATTCCCTACCCTTAGCAGTGTCCCCTACCCTTAGCAGTGTCCCCTACCCTTAGCAGTGTGCACTACCCTTAGCAGTGTTCCCTACCCTTAGCAGTGTCCTCTACCCTTAGCAGTGTCCCCTACCCTTAGCAGTGTCCCCTACCCTTAGCAGTGTCCCCTACCCTTAGCAGTGTCCCCTACCCTTAGCAGTGTGCACTACCCTTAGCAGTGTCCCCTACCCTTAGCAGTGTCCCCTACCCTTAGCAGTGTCCCCTACCCTTAGCAGTGTCCCCTACCCTTAGCAGTGTGCAATACCCTTAGCAGTGTTCCCTACCCTTAGCAGTGTGCCCTATCCTGAGCAGTGTTCCCTACCCTTAGCAGTGTGCCCTACTCTGAGCAGTGTTCCCTACCCTTAGCAGTGTGCACTATCCTGAGCAGTTTTCTGTGAAAAAACTAATCTGAACCGTATCGAGCTCCCTGTCTCATGACTATTTCATGCCGTGTTTGTTCATTCCATTCAGGCGAACAGACCACTTTCTTTCAGTGAGGAAACGTAAGTGTAGGACGTAAAAAATAATACACTTTTTAATGCAGAATCCCAAGAGATGAGGAGGGAGCAGTGAAGCTTTGTTGAGAAGCACATTTTTCCTCCAGGAATATTTTACCGGTGAACGGAGATCCCTAAGCAGTACTTTATGGAAGCCCATATGCTAACATTTAGTATTTTTAATCAAGTATCTGCATTTATATAAAATGGTTTAATAAAGTTATTCCAGCTGGGGATGACTATGGCATGGTAGGATTAAGACAGACATTCGATCTTATTGCAATTCAACTTCTCCTTAACTGAGTGTAACAGGTTTTTTTAGTTTTTTTAATCATTCATTACTCTTGTGTGTTCCTACGCAGAATCTGACAGTAGCTGAAATTCAGAAAACATTTTGCGCGGTAAATGATTATTTCAATTCAGCGCCTACTTGAATTTGCCACTCCATAAAGACTGAGCATGTTTCAGTTCTGTGGAATGTTGGTCTGTTTTAATGTTTCTGTGTTTTTTTTCTGTATTATTTCTTTGGGATGGTGCCATCATAGCATGCTGGACTTTGAACTTCAGAATGTAAAAACAGAGGGGTGCTGTTTTTTTCTTTCTGTGGAAGCTAAACAGGGTAATGTATTACTTATTGGGTAACTAGGCCTATTCAAGGCCCGCTCGATCAAAATCATTCAAAACTTGAATGGAATATAGAAAATATTTGAGAGGCTTTGCAAAGCAAATACAAGGCTGTTCTGTATATTTAAAGAAAGACCTTGGTGTTTTCTGGACATAAAATAGCCATAGCATTAATATTGTGTTTTTTTAAATCTTGAAGCCCTATATGGTGTTGAATGAATGATGACGACTGTTGTTCAACTTGTCAGCGTTGACGCCTAAGACACCGTGGTTTATACTATGAATGATGCAGCTTCTCTTCTGCCCATGTTTTATGGGGGAATTATGGTAATACCTATAGAGACCTGGGGGTGAATCTGCTACCGTACACGGAAACAAGTGGATTCTGTGACTAAGATGCATGTGTTCACCAAGATGTTTTATTTGGTGGGATGAACAGAAGCATAGTTCCATAGAAGAAAATTCTGCCCCCTACTAATTAACCCGACCCCCCCCCCCCCCCCCCAAAAAAAAAGGGAACCCAACACTGTTGTAACTGATCTTGGTGAAGCACAGGGATTGTATGTATTTTGTTTGTCAAATATTTTGTTGAATTTCATGTCTTTACCTCCTCGTCTTCTGAATCATCTCATCAGTGGTACTATCATATTTGAATGTTAATGGAAACCTCTGGCTCTAGGTGTGGCTTTTTTTGCTGCCCTCCATTGTCACAGGTCTTGATTTGTCCTTTTGTTAATTGTACAGGTACCAACACTTAAAACTTTGCCAAGCTGTGAATACTTTTATCCTTTAAAGAATGAGAATCAAGAACGATATATGGCAAAACGACAAAGGAACCCTTTTGGGTGGGAAATTATACAAGGAATATTTTATCAGTTTTAGAATACAAAACAATCTATATGTAAAGAATATGTATGTATAGTTAGTTTGCAAACTCAGGTTCCAAAGGACCAAATAAAGTTTTGTTTTTTAAGGGCAGGTCTCTGGGTGAGTTTTAATTATCTTATTTCCTTTTCCTTCTCCACTTGCATTCTCATTTACTTGTCAGGGTTCAGTTCATACCCCAGTTCTGGCTGCAATTAGAAATAAGAAAAGCACTTGTAATTTATTTTAAAAGTCAAAAATCAAAGAACATTTATTGTTGGGAGCATCACAGAAAATATTTCTAGGACACTACTACCATTACAAGTCAAACTAAAAAATATTTTTTCATCTGAACTTCAAACTTCTGCGGACATTGAAAGTAAATATCTGACTTCACAAATATTAATAAATAAATTAAATATCACTGGTCCAAAGTATTAGTTGGTTATTAGTATTAGTTAGTCTGATGGGCCTTGGAATTCTCAATATCCTCCATTACTACCGACTTCCTCCCATCTTTCTCCGCTCTGGATGTTTTCTCTCACCTGTCATGCCCTTGGTGAAGAAACCTACTCTAACCTCTGCCTCCATCCAGAATTTCTGAGTAGTCCCATTGCTCCTCCTCCATCCTGAATTTAATTCCACCTCCATCCTGAACTTCTGCTGCCACTAGAACCATTGAGCATGTTCTGTGCCCACCAGCCTGGCTGCACAGCTAATTACTCAACACTTCCTGGTCCAGTCTACTGTCTGTTCTGCCCCCTGGTGGACTGAGCTTTCCACAGCAGTCATAACAACAGGGAATTTGCCAATTCCACACAGATTAAAGATCTGTTCAAGATGCACACAAATTTGCCTGACCCACCTGTACGCTCCTTTATGTTTAGTTATTTTCCAAGCCTGCAGTATTAGCTATTTGTTTGTATGACTAGGCTTATGCTTGTCAGGGTAGTTGACAGGTTGTCAGCTGAGTCCAGTGCTTTTATTCTTCACTGTCCGTCTATTAGGGCTATGCATCCTGCTCACATCGCCTGATTCTCCACACTTCCCATATTCTTGAGACCAAATCTTAAAGGGCCAGCATAAAAATTCCCAACACTATGTACTATATTTCACCCATTTACAATATACAGTCAAGCCGGAAAGTCTGCCCACTCCTTTCACCTCCTTTTGTCGCAAAATTCTACACAAAATAGCCCATAATGACAAAGTGAAAACATGTTTTTAGAAATTTTTGCAAATGTATCAAAAATCGAAAACTGAAATCTTTCATTTACATAAGTATTCATATCCTTTGCTTTAACATTTTTAAAGTATATTTAATATTTGGTCGCATATCCTTTGCATGCTGTTACTTTCTGAAGTCTGTGACCCATCAACATCAAAAGACACTCAATATCTTATTTCCAGGTACTGTTACAAGCGATACTATAAGCTCACAATATTTCTTTAATTTAAAAAAAAAATAGAAAACTTACCAGAGGACAAGTAACTGCTGCCTTCTGTGAAGCTACAGCGCGAGACAGGGGTCCTTAGGATATAGCTAACCCTTTTAGTAACTGATTAAATTACATTTTATAGAAATATGATTGTGTTGACAAAACGTGGACACAACTTTCAAGGGACAACATTTTCATAAAGATTACATTGGATTATAAGTAGATTTTCACACCTACAGTGGGGTGCAAAGATTTGGGCACCCCTGGTCAAAATGGCTTTTACAATTAATATCTAAGTGAACAGAAGCTAACCTGCCCTCTAAATGGTACAAAGTTAAACATGACACATTTCTTCAAATTTTACAGCAAGATTACTTTTTATTTATATGTTTTACAGTTTCAAAATGTTTTTTTACTTTTTAAAAAGATTATTACTAAGGCCCATGCCCAGGTGATTTACTCATTGTGGCTTCAATGGGTCAGGTGAATATAATTCCAGGGCTGAACTATTTATTCAGAAATATTTATATCCGACTGCGGTGGCTGTTCTGTCTGGTGTTAACTACCATGGCTTCCTTTACACAGTTGTCCAAGGATGTCTGAATCAAGGTAGTTCACTTCCACTAACAAGGAGAAGGCAAAAAAAAACTCAGCATTTCAAACTACCTATTTCCACTGGCAGAAACTATCAGAAAATGGAAGATAAATGGAACAGTTGAATCCAAGACAAGATCTCAAAGACCAAGGACAATTTCAGATAGAATGGCCTGAGACCTGGTGAGAAAAACACACACATCACTGCAAAAGAGCTGCAAAAAAGAGTAGCAGATGCAGGCCTAGTTGTTCACAGGACAACAATACAACACATTTTAAACAACAAAAACCTACATGGCAGAGTTGCCAAAAAGAAGCCTTACAGCATCTGAAGTATGCAAAAGAAAACCTTGAGAAGCCTGAAGCATTTTGGAACAATGTGCTTTGGACTGAAAAAGCCAAAATTTAACATACCAAAAAAGGTATGTTTGGAGAAAAAATGGTGGAGCGTTTGTAGAGAAGAACACCTTGCCAACTGTTAAGCATGGAGGTGGATCCATTATGCTTTGGGGTTGTGTGGCAGCGGGGGGCACAGGAAATAGTGTGGGTTGAAGGAAGAATGATTTCCACCAAATATCAAGAAATAGAGGCTAATGTTCGAAGGTCAGTCCAGACGTTGAAGTTGAAGAGAGGTTGGGTATTCCTGAGAATGATCCAAAGCATACCTCGAAATCAACCATGAAGTACCTCCAGGAAAGACGGATTAAGGTTTTGGAATGGCCACTACAGTCCCCAGACTGGAATATTATTGAAAATCTGTGGAGAGATCTCAAACATGCCTTGCATGCAAGGAGGCCGAAGAATATTTGTGAGCTAGAGGTGTTCTGCCAGGAAGAATGGGAAAGAATTTCAAAAGCAAGAATTGAAAGACTCTTAGCTGGCTACAGGTAGCGTTTGCAAGCTGTTATAGTTGCCCAAGGAGGAGTTACAAAGCACTAATTGACAGGGTTTCCAAACTTTTGCACAGGGCCGTTTTTTTTATTATTATTTTGAAAATGTAATTTTTTTTAATAAAACATCATCTTGCTTTAAAATGTGAAGAAATGTGTCATGTTTAACCTGTAGAGGTCAGGTTAGCTTCTGTTCACTTAGATATTAATGGTAAAAGACATTTTGACCAGGGGTGCTCAAATTTTTGCACCTCACTGTATGTTATCGGTACGAATTGTTAGGCTTTTGAATACATTTTAAGTGTTGAAATTGTGAATTATTGTCTGTGACAAGGGTGTCTCCTGGCACTTGGCAGGTATAGAAGTTAAAATAATAAAATGAGTCAAAATAATTTAATAAATTATAACTGTAAATTTATTAGTTATTTATTTCTATTATATATATATTTTTAGGGCTTTCTCAACTTTATTGGACAGCACAGTGTAGAAAGACAGCAAGAATGGGAATTGAAAAAGAGGAAGAGACTTTTTTTGAGCGAGACAGGGTAGAGAGGTTTTTTTGTCTACAGCATCCAGCACATGCATTCATACTGACGTTTACTGCCTTCTACTCCACACTAGTTTTGTATCTTTTGTTTTTTCATTTAAATAAATTCCTTTCTTACACTTTCAAGCTGTCTTTCTATCTTAACTGTACGAGATAGAATAGCTAATTTACTGAAAATAGCTTTCTCTTACCAGATAGATTTATGCATCCTGTTTGGTAAGTAAACAATCTGTCATGGTCCGTGGCGATTCTTTTCTGTTTCGCTACGGTTCTCATCCTCTCTCTCCGGTAAGCAGTCTATCGGATTTTTTCCACGTTCCGGTTCGGGGTTTTGCTTCTCCCCGCTTATCATCCGTTTCACCTGTCCGATTACCTGCAGGGTATTTAAGCCTCTCACTTCCGCTTCTTGGCACTTCTTTGTCATTTTGTGCCTTCATGTAGTCAGGGTTGGTTAGAAAATAGCTGTTCTATATTTTCACTACTATATTGGCTTTAGCTGTCCTTGAAGCTCTTTAGGGATTAGTCCCTTTTGTTATTTTTTCTTACTCTCTTCTACTCTCTGCTATATTGAGAGTGAGACTTTATTTTTATTTCATTTCTTTTTCACCTCTTATCGGGCGTTATAGTCTACGTTCCAAAGGTGATTCTTTGTTTTCTCTTTTTCAAGCTATGCTCGTGTATTTCTGTTTAGGAGTCTCTGTTCTTTTACTTTTCTGTTCGTGTCTACGAGTCACGCCCATGTTAGCGGGTTGTTTATTATTTTGCTACTTAGACTCTTTTAGTGGTCCTCACATTTGTGAGTGACTTGTTCTGTAATCATGTTTTGTTTTGTCACGTTTGGCCCATTGCTACAAAACCAAACTCTTACAGTACAAAGAAGCCAATATGGATGAGTCAGCGACTTCTCCCAAGGGAGATCAGCCGAGGGATAGGACTCCTGAGGAGTGCATTACTCAAAGCCCAACAGCAGCTACTTACGGGTCAAATATGGCAGCTGACGACCCAGTTACGGGTTCAAGAGGGCTGGTACTGGGAGTGAGTGATGGAGAGCATGCGCCTCTTAACTGTTGCACACCATGCACCCACACCTGCCGTTCAGGCTATCTTTCCTCCGGTCCCTGTTGCACACATTGGAAAGGAGCCCAAACTAAAACTCCCCCTCCATTATGATGGTCGGGCCGGCAAGTGCCGAGGGTTTCTTGCTCAGCTGGTGCTGATCTGTAGTGACTCAGCATCTGTTCTGTACAGCCTAAAGCTAGGCACATCCAAAAAACGCCAAGACCTACTATTTAAAGTAATGTAAATGCACTCGAGAATAACAAGACAAGGCATTGTGGTCACATTTATTTTGGTTCCTGCGCACATGGGCATTATGGGTAATGAGAGAGTGGACAACCTAGCCAAACTCCACATTATAGGGAAGCATCAAAATGGACTATGTGATCATTGTCAGACACCAGAAACAGTACAACATGTACTTGTTAATTGTAAGAAATAAATAGGAGAACGTAAGGACATGATAGAGAGAATGAAGAGAGCAGGGCTAACAGGAGGAGATTTAAAGGGGATACTGGAGTGTGGTGGAAGTGGACAAGGTAGGAAATGTCTGATGAGCTTTCTTAAGAGAACAGGACTAATAGGAAACATATTACAAACCGGACAATGTAGGAGTTAACTAATTCCAGAAGATGGCAGTAGTGGAACATTAAGGATGCAAGATGCCGTAAAACCCCAAAGAAGAAGAAGAAGAAGAAGAATTTCTAATGGAAAAAGGGCTATAGACTGTGTTTGTAGACTGTCTTCAGATGTCTATCGTCTGATTAAGGTTGCCGCAGGTCTTTGCCCAAACGCACTTCCGAGTCCGCATTGGTTTTACCGAGAATCTCCGATTGTAGTTGCGTCATCACACAGCACGTACAAGACGGACAGCTGTGTGTGATTGGGGACAACGTTAACGACAAGTTATTGAAAATGAAGTTTAGTAAATATAATTTTGAATTTCAGTGTGCGAGATACTGACCATATAATTTTGTTGAAGAAGTCTCAAGGAAAGGAGAGACATTTGAGAGGCCAAGACTCAGGGACCACGCCATTGCCTGACAGTAACGTAGGCGAAGGAGAGAGACGCAGCCTCGGTAAGGGTGTTTGCTTTCAGTCGGTACGTTGGGGTTTAGACCATCTGCTTTAGGCCGTTCGTTCTTGACCTTCCAAAGTGGAAGGGAAATTGTTTTACATTTGAAAAAGAAGAAACATCGTTTTTTGTTCCAAGCCAGTTAGCTTGCATTGGTTGGTAGGTCAGGATAGTCTGTTCATAATTTATTTAGCTAACTAACGTTAGCATGCTAATGGAAACTATCTAGCAGCAGGTTAGATGTCTCGCTGCCTTCTTAATTAACCTTAGCGAGTAGACTAACTTATCTATGCTAGTCAGTAGCTAGCTATCGTTACCTTGCCAGCTAACAGTTAACGCTAGCTGCATAGTCAACGTTAGCTAACTGTATAACTTGGCTAACATCGGCTCCATGATAGCTGGGACATGATACATTACACCTATCGATAATGTATACCGTTGGGCTACTGCAGAATGTTATTGTAGCCAGCTAGCCAGGTTAGATTTCCAGTCTTGTTGATTTCACTGAAAAGGGGCTAAGGTAAACAGGCGTGAGCTTTATAAGTTAGTGTTTACATTCTGACAAGTGTCAGAGGAGAGTTAACGTCAGGCAGCTAGAGATCACAGAATAGCTAATGTTAGTTATCTGCCAGGTAGTAACGCCATTCGTGCTAATGCTAATGTTGTGCCTGTAACAGTGTTTCGAGCCAACTGACTGGCTGGCTGCTTGTTAAGATAACGAACCGTTGTCAATTAGAATCATAATAATATGATTGTCTACTAATGTCAGTTTGTGTCAGTGTCCGTGATGTGTCCTTGTGAATAGCCAGTGAGTTTGCTGGGAAACTTATCTTATAAACTATTCTGATGTTATCGGTGATTTATTCACCAATGGCATTGCTAAAAATGTGCAATTTAATTAGATAATAAAATGCATGGTTACACAAGGGTCGCTGTATTGCATCGATGCGGAGTAGTCTAAATGTCAGACATGCGGAATCGATGTAGCTACACAAAGAAGGTGGGTTTTCCGCACTACAAGAGACACGTGCATTTTGGCAGGAATAAAGGAACCTTTTATCATAAATGCAAACTGACTACATATTTAGACTTGATCTCAGAAAAAGTCCCCAAAAAACTATATTCACCTATTTGTAATGCTGTAAAGAGATTTTGCATATTGCAGCAACCTTATTTTCTCACTTCTTTTACCCCTCATATCCTATGTCCATGATTTGTTCCTTGTGGTCATTAGTGCCCTGTTTGCATGTGCACTGGGCTCTGACCCTTGTCCTTCAGCACATCTTGCTGATGTAGAGTCCCGAGCCCTTCCCTTTGTCCCCCTGTGTCTCCAGTCCTGCAGGGGGAGGCGGTCTGAGATCACGAGAGGGCGTGGCGGGTGCCAAGCCGGAGACACGGGGAGCAGGATAGGGAAGCAGAGCGGAGCCGGCGCCGAGGGGTTGGCGGAGAAGATGGCGGGCAGCCCCGAGAAGAGTGCCTCCGCGCAGGAGCTGAAGGAGCAGGGCAACCGCCTCTTCCTCAGCCGCAAGTACCAGGACGCCTCTGTCTGCTACAGCAAGGCCATCGTGAGTACCACAGGGAGTGGAGTGGAGTGGAGGGGCGGGGCGGGGGGTGACCTCTGACCTTAAGGAAGGCTTCACGTCAAAGCCTCACAGAAAGCGGTGCGGACCGGATTTCTCGTGCTATTACACCGCCTCCATTCATTTTCATTGAGAGGCGATTCCTCGTGTCTGCAAAGCATTTTGGGATTGTTTGCGATGCGAGGCGTCCAGACGAGACGGGGAATCAAACCAATTTGATTAAAGATTTTGGGAGGCGAGAGCGATAGCATGCTATTTCACAACTTTCTGTGAAGCTTTGCTGTTAGAGCAGGGATTGCCAGGTTTGTTAAGGGTGGGCCACAAGTGCTGGGGGGTTGTTTTTATTTTCGCTGCATTTAGTTGATCAACTAAAATGGTTGATATCACAATTAACTCGCTTCACCTGGTTTCTTGGGTCTGAATTGATTGCTGATTTTAAGGGGAAGACAGGAATCAGCCAACCCTGTGGCTTTCCAGGATCAGGTTTAGGGAACCTGCTGTACAGAGAGTTACTGCCTTTGATAATCACCCAGGCAAACAGACCCGGTAATAAAGTGGAAAGTAGAGATGGAGGTGATAAATCACCCAGGCAAACAGACCCGGTAATAAAGTGGAAAGTAGAGATGGAGGTGATAATCACCCAGGCAAACAGACCAGGTAATAAAATAGAAAGTGGAGATGAAGACGCTGGTGTCCAAGTTGAGTGTGGCATACCACCAGTGGGTTGAGAAATAGAACGCCTACCAACAGGGGTCAGAGGGTTAAGCCAAGACTTTTGACATTATCTTTCTTACTCGGCTGTATATTAACCAACAGATTTGCATTTGCCTCTTGAGAAAAGGAGAAAATAAGCATGGGACCCGTTCTCACCAATCTCTCTTAGAACCGGAACCCCTCGGTGTCAGTGTACTACACAAATAGGGCTCTGTGCTACGTGAAGCTTCAGCAGTACGGCAAGGCTCTGGCGGACTGCAAACATGCCCTGGAGCTGGACGGCCAGTCGGTCAAGGCCCACTTCTTTCTGGGCCAGTGCCACCTGGAGATGGAGAACTACGACGAAGCCATTGGCAACCTGCAGAGAGGTGAGCCCCGCCTCCTAACGGCACACTGCAGTTACATTTCCAATAAGCCCAGGAGCCCTGGCTAGTACAGAAAGGGCTGTTCCCAAGCATGGCATCCAGATCGTTAGTTTAATACTACGTGTGTTAGTTACACTGTTGGCATATGCAGTTTAGAACAGGGCTACCCAAACTTTCTAGGTTCAGTATCTGGTAAAATGGCCACCTTGTGGACGAGGACCCCCACTGCAGTAAAATGGTCAACATTAATAGCTTTGACCAAAATCCACTCTCTGACTGCAATGTAGTCGTCATTTAAAATGGAAAACGGAAGCTTGTCTAAATTGTGATGTCATTATATAATGGATCTATTTAGACTGCTTGGTGTAGTATAGTTTCACTTTGAATGTTTGATTGAACAAGTAACGTTAAAATAATTTTATGGGTTAGTGCTATTGGCTTGTGCAAGCTACATCATACAGCCTCATAGAATTACGATCAATAAAGGCTAACAACACACTAGCACTTGTTGTAAGTAGATCACTACTGCAGTGAGGTTATCAGTCAATAAACTGTGAGAATGTATTATCGAGCTCGCTTGCACACACTCTTGTTTCTGTTCTAATGATCCATTTTGCCATCCCTACTATATTAAATACAGCCAGTCGTATATTAGATTAAAATGGTCTTCCCCCACCCCTGAATATGTATGTCATTTTGAAAAATGTAGAAGAGTGTGCAGATTCTTTCTATTTTTTTCAATCTACTGTTCTGTACGGCACCTTTTTGTTTTTGGATGTGCGTCTATTTTCTGTGAGCCATTGAACTGAATGCAATGAAAAATCTAGGCTATAGTTTTATTTTTAATGAGTGTCATGGCCTATGTGCATTGCTGTTGATTGGTGTAAATACACCAGAAAACAACCAATATCAATTTCATTTCACATTATTTCAATGTGCTATAAAGGGGGTGAACGTGCGCACTGCCATCAATAATTGAATAAAGGCCAATACTGTAATTCGATAATCGAATCATCTGGTACACTACCGTTCAACAGTTTGGAATCACTGAGATATTTTTATGTTTTTGAAAGAAATTGATGCTTTATTCACCAAGGTAGCGTTAAATTGATGAAAAAATACAGTCAATACATTGATAATGTTACAATCTACCATTTCTATTTCATTCTATTTCTACTTCAGCAATTGTAGCCATTTTTACACATAGCCCCCCCCCCATTTTAGGGCACCAAAAGTAATCATATTTAATATTTGGTTGCATATCCGTTGCATGCCATGACTTCCTGATGTCTGTGACCCAACAACATGAAAAGTCACTCTTGATATCTTATTTTCAGGTGCTCTTACAAGCGATACTATAACCTCTCTCCATTTGAATGGATCTCTACTGGAATTGGGGGATGGAACTTGATGAAGCTATAAATTACACGGGAATAGCATGGAACACATGGTTGGCTAAATGGCTGTAAATCATCAAGGGTCAAACAAGTCTCAAACCATCAATCTGCTGCCAGATATGCAGTAGATATAGATGGATCACTGTAAGGGTTGTTACTAATTTTCCTTTTGAACTCTATGGGAAAATAAATATATATAATATATATTCTACTAAATATGAAATTAATATACAATCCTACCATTGGTTTTACACATCGAGATGTTCCTTTCAAAATTCAGTAGTCATTTATTGTCTGGTACAATCGGTTTGAGAAATATACAACACTTTATACCGCTATTACACTATCTGAAACGTGGACTCGTAATACCCCCCATGCTCTGCAAGCCTGTCTCGTTCATTACAGTTTATTCTGGTTTAATTGTCGGCTCTTTTATCCAATAGAGTACATTATAACCGTAGCAATAAATTTCAATTTAAGTAAATTTCTTGTCTTCCGGGGTGCTTTGAACAAGGTACTACAGTCCAGCGTAACGGCCATTTTCGTTTTCACGGTCTCATATTATGCAAGCTCAATGAATAACGCATCGGGGAGGGAAGCTTCCCTTATACCGATTTGTAAAGAAAATTGCGCCTAAAATTCAGTTGTTCTCGCTGGCTACAGATGTAAGTGAATTTTTCCACTCGAGCACTGTCTTTCCAATATGATTGATAGTCATCATACAGTAACAAATCTGTCTGCGCAGGAACAATATGAATGTACCCACACAGCACAAACAAAGACCACATAATTAAAAGAACTGGCAAAAAAAAACAAAAAAACACAATACTATGGAGTTACATGCTCGCGCCTGTTTTTGATTTATGTTCGAGTTTACTATAGACTAGTACATTCCAGGGAAGTGAATTACGTCCAAAGAGAGAATTCACTCTTTACATTTAGCCAAATTTACAAATACAGTCCAGCAGTGAGACAAAAAAAATGCAAACGTACATGAAAAAATTGGGAACCGCTGGGCTAATATCAAATATTGATCACAGCTTTGGGCAGTAGGCAGAGGCAGACTACTGTACACACTCGTTTTAAACATTTTTATTTTATCAGATTTATAATGTACAAGGAATTCATAAAAAATGTATATTAATAAGAACAGGTCAGGTCCTCTTGGGTAAGTCAGTTTCAGTTGCAATTACCGAGACCCGTGGCTATTACTTCAGTTCCAACCTGTACCCAAGAGATAAGTCTGTTTCTGCTCGGGTCTCAGATCCTACCTCGGGTTTTCGGGTCTACGTGGACCCTGCAGTTTATTCCATTTTTGTGACGTACGAAACCCAAAGGGGAGTGGATCTGTAAATCGGCCGAGCGCTGGAGACAGACCACGTCTCTCCTGTTCTGCATTCGCAGCCTATAACTTGGCCAAGGAGCAACGGCTCAACTTCGGCGACGACATCCCCAGCGCCCTCCGGATAGCAAAGAAGAAGCGGTGGAACAGCATCGAGGAGAAGCGCATCAACCAGGAGAACGAGCTGCACGCCTATCTCACCAAACTCATTCTGGCAGAGAAGGAGAGGTGAGCTCAGTTTCCACAATTCTCGTGTACACTGATATAGACTGGCGTAGACGAGATGAAAACTCATTACTGTATCCTCCACGTTAAAGGTAAGTTCCCTTGGCTGTGCACATGCTTACTGAAAAATGTACAGTGCAGCACCCGCATTTATCTGCCGTTATTTAGGTAGGTATGTAGGTATGTCGTTTGAAAGTAATCGGCAGGTTTTTGCAGGTCTAATTAACAATGATTACTCTCCCGTCGTTGTCCGAGGAAAAAAATAGATTTTGTGCCTGTCAATGTGAAGTACGGCGGCCTCACAAAGCTGAGTTGTGTTTGGAAATACACAGAGTGAGAATATGGAGAGTAGGCCGAGCCGTGCTGTGTTGGCAGGAGCTCTCCTAAATGTGTCATCTCTGGTGGCTTCCTCAGGGAGCTGGACAACTGCCGGGAAAAGCAAGAGGACAAGTCGGAGGACAACAGAAGCAGGAGCGAGTTAGCCAAGATCCAGTCTAAACACGTGAGTTTGTGCCGCGGGTGGCCGTTTGTCGGTCACTGTGGTTCCATCATACTGCAGTTGTTTTTAAGTGAGTAAAGGCCCAGAAGTGTTTTCCAAGCTGCCTGTCTGCTAACTATGGCTTCCCCGTGTAAGCCACTGTATCGAGACCTTCCGAGCTTACCATACCTGCCAAAGAAAAAAAATAAGATCAATTTTAGATTTTTGGTGTCGTATATTAATGGTAAAATCCACAATGAATCAGTCAGGTGAGATGCTTGCAAATGCAGACGTTTTTGTGCCTTCGAGGTGACTGTACAGTATTAACAGTGACAGTATTAATAGCTAGCTCTTGTTTTTAACAGTGCAGTATTTTGCGGGATTTATTGAGGTGAATGCATTTCCCCCAGATATAAGCATTGGCGTGAATATCCTTCTCTCAGTATACAGCTCTGTGACATTCTCTTTCCTCTGAACAGGACAAATACCTGTCAAACATGGATGAGTTGTTCTCTCAGGTGGATGAGAAGAGAAAGGTGAGTCTTCAGTGTGGAGAGCCCTCCCCCCCCACCGCCTGCTCGGGCAGCACATAGGAGAGCTCCTGCTGTCGACAGCCCGGAATATTCTGTGAGCGAACGGACTGCTCTCTGTGGGGAGCCCTGTCACTCATCCCCTCCTGATAGAGTCCCTCAGTACCTCTCAGTGCCGCCTTCAGTGGATGTTCAGCCCTCCCTTTTTTGAAGCTCCAAACATTCCGATTGGCCGCTTTACAGCGGATATGCATGAGGCGGCGTGGTCACAGACAGGCCACCTGGTCGTAGATGTGTGGGAGCGGGGGGGGGAAGGGGAGGAATGCAGAGCGGGTGGTTCTCCCGTTTACGGTTCTCTGCTTGCGCCTTTGTGTGCAGAAAAGGGAGATTCCTGACTACCTGTGTGGCAAGATCAGCTTTGAGCTCATGAGAGAGCCCTGCATCACCCCCAGTGGGATCACCTATGACCGCAAAGACATCGAGGAGCACCTACAGGTAAAGCAAGGCCACGCCCTCCCCTGCAGGCTCCGCCCATCTCCGAACCAGCACAGGTGTACAGTAGGTCAGTAGGTTCACACTTTTGCGGGAAAATCTGTTGCCCTTTCTGCACATTGCCAGAGGATTGCCGACAAGTTGCTGGGGAAATGGGGAAATGAAAACAAACGAATCCGCTGGCCGCTCTGGTTCATCTCGTGATGAGTAGTCGATGCACCATGTTACGCAAAGTGGAAAAGAATCGCAATTTATTTCTCATTGAAACAACATTATTCAGATCAGCCAATTGGAGGGTGAGAGGGGATGTCTGAATCGCCCGCCGTAGCACAGACCCCACCCTGCAAACACATTGATTGGTTGCATTTCTTGGAGGTGTGGCCTGGATCCTTCTGTAGGTGAAGTAGATTGAGCAGCAGATTTTCCACAGGCGTGTGAGCGTACCGTTAAGAGTTGAGTCTACACGTTCTACACACACAGTCCCTGATAAGAGATTGAGGCCCAGATTTCTTTGTGGTTAAGTTTTGAGTAAGGCTGTAAAAATGCGCTTACTCGTTTAATGGATTTTATTTTCAGAAAAATGAGGTAAGCAAGCGAAGCATAAATAAAAAGTTGACCATCTGTAGAAATATGGGTTTAGACTGCTGGCAACCCCATACCTCTGGTATAACAAAGCCCCTCAAATTTGTATGGCGTAATGGATTTAAGCAAGCTTTATTTGCATACACATGCATTCATATATTTTTTGAGAATTTCTCATTAATTTTCACAACCACCCAGCTTACTGTTGAGTAAGAAATTTGATGTGAGGGTAGTGCACATTCCGGTTTGGTTGGATTTTGGTTTTGTAGGTAGGATGTTTACCTTACCTATTAACTGTGAGTGCTGTTTTTAAAGTTATATTGCCCATCACGTTTTAAAATTGTCATTTAATTTTTTTAAACAATCTATTATCAGAAACGTATTGTTGCTCCTTGTTCCAGCGCGTCGGACATTTTGACCCCGTGACCCGGAGCACTTTGACCCAAGACCAGCTAATCCCCAACCTGGCCATGAAGGAGGTGATCGACGCGTTTATCCTGGAGAACGGCTGGGTGGAGGACTACTGAACTCCCGAGCCTCTCTAAAAGGAGGAACGAGAAAAAAACAAAACGGACGGAAGCCAGATGGGAGACGGACCCCAAAGCGAAAGTGGAAGTGAAGCGAACAAAGCGAAACGAGTACGCCCTCCTGGATGTGCACTTTAACCTGAGACAGACTGCCAAACATGGGAGTGCAGATGCCTGAACCACAACCTCTTTCGCTCTCTCCCTCTCTCTCACTCTTCCTTTCTCTCTCCCTCCATCTCTCTCTTCTTCTCCAGCACTGCCCATCTCTTCCCTCCTTTCCTCATGGTTCACTCGAATAAAATATGCTTTCCCTCTGCAGTGGCGCTGCTATGAGCGCCGCCTCCATTTTAACTTAATAGTTTTGCTTTAATTTAGTAAGTAATTTGATCTTGTGTGTGTGCGCGCGCGCACACGTACGTGCGTGTGTCTGTGCATGTGTCCGTGCTGGTGTGTGTGCGCGTGTGTCTGTGTGTGTGCGTGTTACGCACTGTTATGTTTGGAAACTGAGCTCAGTCCTTACATTTGCATTTCACAATCAAACCATTAAACCAGCAAGTGCGTTGCGGTGCATTTGTATTGCAGGAAGAGATGAGGGCGTTCCTGTATCCCCACAGTTGAGTGTAGGCTCGTCTGCTGATACTTGGGACAGTTACACCGCCAAGTTTGTTTTGTCCTCAGATTGTCAGTCTTTCCTTAATGATGTTTCACGCCCTTTATTTAAAAAAATAAAAAAATGCAGAATCCAGTGCGTCAGTACCGGGTGGTAGAACTACAGGAGCCAGTTCACACTGCGCCATCTCTCCAGTCATACGATTACCAGCTCTCAGAATCTGCCAGCATCCATGCCAGCGGGGTAAATGTCCACTGGTATTCTGAACTGATGAAACTGGCGTGAAGTCCAACGCTCAAAATGGCGTCCTGTTCAGTGGTCCATATAGCTCCTCCTCTCTTTATTGACAGTTATATAAAGGGCAGTGGTAACAGACATGCCGGACCCCAGGAATACATCAGATGCTAACATAAGTTCAGTGCTTATGAATTTGTCTGTACATTTGCTAACTGTGAGAAAAGCAGGTGGTTACAATTATAGCTGTGTAGCGCATTCTCATCAGTTTAAATAAAAAAAATATTTAAAAATGTTACTTTAGCAAAAAACCGTTTGCACTTTCGAAGTTGGTGAGGCCCGTTTGTGTCATGGGACACGATTTTAGCATTTGTCCCTCGTTTTGACGTTGACATCTTACTCCAAGGCTGTTGGATCAGTAATCATTTTAGCTGTGGATTATTGGCTTTGAACTATTGCCTTTTTCTAACTCGGGTGGATAGACTGAGTCAGAGAAATATTCTAATCGCTTCAGTTTTTATACGTGTGGGTTTAAATACACATGAGCTGTGAGAGTCAGAGCTGTGTCATGCAGGGATTCAAGCGTCTGAGTTGTGTACATGTGGTCCCTGCTGGAAACGGCAGCAAAACTTGCCTCTGGAGCAGGGCCCTCATCCTCCTTGATGACTAACTGCGCTGAGTAAAACCCGGAATAGCGTTTTTTTGCTTCATAATATGTTCCGTATTTTGTGGGGTTTCCGTGTTTTACTCGGCACACTCAGCTAGGTAAAGTAGTCGGCTACAAGGAATAGGGCCCAGGCGATCTGCGGTTAGCACAATCCATTCCCGAGCAGCTAAGGATTTTCAGTTTGGATTAAGGCTTCTGAATTTCACATTTGTGGAAGTTTTCAACATTTTTCTAAGTATTAAAATAAAACGGTACCTCTCTATCCTTTATAATCTCTGTTGAACTTCACTGAGTTTTATGTCAAACGTCTTGTAAAGGCTTTGCTTCTGCCGCTTCGTGAACACGAGAAGTGTACAACTTGATCCTCTGTTGTCCCGTTTCCTTGTAAAATGTGCTGTGCTATTTCAGGTGAATGCACAGGACAGTGTTTGAAGTGAAGCACTCGGTTAACTTGTCATGGTGTCCTGCTTTATTTGTTTATTTTTTTGCCTTAATATATAGTTCACGTTACACGGATTGTAGAAGGGCTAATGTGTTAGAAGTAAATTATGAACTCGGCATTCTTCCACCTAAATGAGTTTAGCGTCTAGTGAGAGGTGACGAAATGCATTAGAATGGCCCTGAAATTTTAACTTAACTTGATTATTCATTGAAATGTTTTATGGTTGCTGGGATTGTGCGTGAGCCGCTCTCTCGGATTGGGTGAAATCTTTTAATCTTTTAGAACCACAGTGATTTGTTTAATGTAGCCAACTGGCACACGGGACTCATTTCTGACCTCCAAGCATTGGCGTTGTGCGGGACTCGGGTTGAATTTGCACATATTTCTTGTGTTCCCTAATTGGTTTGTCTTTTTTTAAATTTATCATCGCCATTTTCTCTTGCGAGCCTGCACCCAATCTCACCCCAATCGCTCAGCGAAGCCAAGCGCTCTGTGTCTGTGTGCAACTTACTGGGTCATGTCCAGTAAAAATGTTGCTCTGCGTTTCTGTTCCTTGCTGAAATATTTTATAATGCTGCTGCCCCAGACAATTCGCTCAAACGCTGTCATCAACTCGATGGCGGTCAAACCTCACCCCCCCCGCCCAAATGCGCTCGTCTCCATTGCAGAATGTAGGCTAGTACGCCATTACTCAATACGTATGTTTCCATTCTCTAGCGATCTATAATCGGCACCACTGAAAACACAAGGCCAATGTGTCCATATGTGACGGCTGTAATTAGTGGGAATAAACAGGGCAGGTCACAGTTTTTTTTACTCTTGAAATCTTAAGTAAAATGGCAGTAAATGGTAAATAACTAGTAAATACCAGAGCGACACTCAAATCAGGCTGATTTTCTTCAGCAAACATCTTTAAGGCATCCTAGAGAATTAGGAAATGTGGAGTAAAAACTATTTGGAACTTATATATATATATTGACCCATAACACCTTAACACAAATTGCAGGTGAAATGCTAACATAATAGGAAGGTTAAATGAATGTTTTCCATTTCTTAGTTACTCTTTTTAAGTGTGCTTTGGGTGTTGTATGCTGGTTTTGTAAGTGCATTTGTTTGTAGATGTATTTCTGGAAATGTTCTGGTGCCTGTTGGACATTTTACGTGATTGAGAATATACACAATTCATTGCCATATAATAGGTACGCGTACGGAGATCCCCCATTTTTCTGTCCACTCGAGACGAGAGGCTTTCCTCGTTGCATTTCTGTGGGGTAAATGGTACAGCAGTCTTAATGGGAATCATGACACTTCACGTCAGTGCTTGAATTGTACCTACCTCTCGCAGTTCAAGAGGGGATCAAACTCACAGCCCTTTGAAACTACAGTCATCCTAAGACTGGGTAGATTTGCCTTCACTGAACAAACACTGATCCCTGGCTCACAGTTAAGCTTGTGTTCTGTCAGCACACTGACTCTAATACAACATGGCTTATGTATTTTTATAAAGGCCAGGGGTGAGGCTTCGTTCCGAGGCCCGTAGGACAGCCAACTGTCTCTCAACCCATATACAAGTCCCTCTCCAGCCGTGGGTTCGTTTCCTTGTCATGGCACTCATCTCGTATCTCTAACCCTCACTGCTTTCCCCATCTGAATAAAATAAGGAATTCTATAAGGTGGACTGCCACCTCGCCTTTAAACCTGAGCGTAATCCCTGGGTTTGGCATTGGGATTTTCATTTAAAGAGCAGCAATGTTAGTGGTCTCGCCTTTATCCCATGGGTTAAATCAACTGGCGTAGAACAGGGTTTCATTCACATCGACAGTAATACCAACCCATTTGCGTGCAGATGTCCAAGCTAGCACATAGCATTACTGAAACATTTGTAACACTACAGTAAAGTTACAATAATGTTAAGTTCTAGCAGGGGTCTACCTGTTTTTTTTCCTTTTTTTTACAGCTTCTTATGGCTGTCTGAATTTTAATGTTCACATTTAATTGAAGCAGATTTTATTGGTTAATTTATACTAATAAATATATCCATAATATCTAATCATTTATCTGTTCAAAGGTAGAATGTTGCTCGAACACCTGTCATTTCTCCCTGGTGGGGCATGTCAGGGATGCTGTCGTCAATCAATAATGTTACCATAGTACACATCAGAATACGATTATTTTCTATGCTCCAAGAATAGTCCATAACAATACTTCCACTATTGCAACACATTTAATTTCATGCTTTTACAGCCAGTTAAACTATCAATGCATTTCCCCAGATATCCTCAGATGAACAATCTCTTTAAAGGCCAATGAAATGAATGTTTTAAATGACAAAATGCAAGCTGTCTGTTTTAACTGAATTGTGTGTTCTTCCAGGTCTTAGTTTAAGCCCTCACATAAAGCATACACTTTGGGGTTACATTGAATATGGCAGGATGTAATAGACGGCTGTTCTGGAATCTAGTATTAAATGTAGTGACCCAATAAAGACAATGATGAACAAGAACGCGTTTAGTCTTGTTTGTGATTGATGGGACAGTTGCGGTGTTTATCTTGCAATAACGGCAGAAGACCTGTCTTCATTTGGTCATAAATATTTTATTCTCTTTGGAACAGTTTACACAAGTTCATGTTGTGGTTTGATCTGACTGTAAAATCGATTGCATCGCTTGAGTTGAGATAGCAATTTGATCTGGATGTGAATATATATATATATACATTTGTATACAGAATCAGTTCAAGAGACACAAAATGAACATTATTTATTTCTTTGCGTTTGTCAATGAAGTAGCCGTTTAGTCATTGGTAGCAGGTAAATGTTGGTGCTGCACGTGCTTTCAGAATTCAGACCGTACATCCTCCTCTAAAACTCCCCCTTCTTGATCCTTTCCCTATCCCTTGCCTGGTTCCTGGAGGATAGGAAAGGTTGTTTGGTCATTTCTTCCAGGCAGTCACCCCAGGAAAGTGGAGATGAAGACGCTGGTGTCCAGGTTGAGGGTGGCATGCCACCAGTGGTCTGGGAAGTACAGCACCTACCAACAGAGGTCAGAGGTTTACAACAGTAGCTTAATCTCACACTAAAAAAAAAAAAAAAATCCAACCTTTAATTGAAGTAAATTTATTCTGAGAAAAAAAAAAATCCTTCATCAAGAAATAATTATTTTTAACGAAACCACGTGTGCCACAATTATTGGCACTCCTGCATTTAACACTTTGTACAACCTCCCTTTGCCAATAAAACAGCACTGAGTCTTCTCGTAATATATCTAATGAGTTCATGATGCCATGCACCCTAACAATGTTCCCAGGGTCTTTGGAGGAAAAACATCACGGAACCTCCACCATACTTAACAGTGGGGATCAGGTTATTTTCGGTATAGCCATCCTTCTTTTTAGGCCAAACCCACCTTGAGTGTTGGTTGCCGAAATGTTCAATTTTCATTTCATCTGACCATAGAACACGGTTCCAGTCAAAGTTCCAGTAGCATTGAGCAAACTCCAGACGCTTACGTTTGTGGTGAAATGACAGGAAAGGCTTTTTTCTGGCATGCCTTCCAAATAATTTGTTGGCATGGAGGTGACATCTAATGGTAGTTTTGGAGACTTGATGACCCCAAGATGCTACTTTCCTCTAATTCTCCAACAGTGATCCTTGGGGATTTTTTTGCCTCTCTTACCATCCTCACTGCGTGGGGGAAAAATAAACTTGGGTCATCTTCCAGGCAAGTTTGTAACAGTTTCAATTGCTTTGAACTTTTGAAGTAGTGCCCTAATGGTAGATATGGGCTTTTTCAGGTGAGTAGCTATTTTTTATAGCCATTCCTTGACTTATGAAGCTCAACACACTTTTCCCTAATTTGATTTGTGTGTTCTCTTATCTTTCCCATATTGATGTATGAATAAGGGAATATGGCCTTTGTGTCACCTCATATTTGTACCCCAGTGAAACAGGAAGTCATGGATTACTACTTGAAAGTTGCTAAACACTGATCAACTTTAAAAAGTAAAATATAAATGGAAAGAATGCTTCAGTTACATTTTGTTCATAATAATTTCTAGGGGTGCCACTAATTGTGGTACATGTGGTTTTGTTAAAAATAATTATTTCTTGATGAGGGATTTTTTTTTCCAGAATAAATTTACTTCAATTAAAGGTTGGATTTTTGTCATTTTTTCAGTGTGAGATTAAGCTAATTCACCAAAAGAATCTTTTATAACCATTTTTACTAATTGTGTAGGGCACTGTATTTGGCTACTTTATCCAGGTAGACATACATCACTATTTACTATAAATTGCTATTATTTTGTGTCTAAAAAAGGCACACAATTCACTCGCCAGTGACTGATGACTTTTTCACCTGGCATTAATGTACAAACCAGTGAGCTGTATAACTAGTTAGCACTAGCGGCGCACTGATATTGCACACCTTGGTAATAAGTAGGTTAAGATTAACCCTCATTATGTTGACATTTTAAGACACCATTTATGTTTGGGGTGAAATTGACCCCAAAAGTTTAAACTGACATAAAAGTATTGTAATGGTAAAATTTTTACACTTTCTGTGTTACCTTTTGTGTGTCCCCCAATTGATTAGCCTTGTATCCCTAAATATTAAAAATCTGTGATGAAACATCTCATTTTAGAGCCTGAGGTAAATTAGTTTGTGAACTTTAAAACCTACATAGGTGCCACCAGAATTACCCATGGAAAAAAAAGCTTGGATACTCGCTTACATTTTATGCAGCTACCCCAGAAATAGCCCCACACAACATCTTTGCAAGGTTGTTACGGGTCTTTTTGAAAACATAGCATTATTTCTATTGCATTTTTACTATTTAATACCAACAAATTAGGAAAAGTGATATAGTGTCACGATGAAAACATTTGCTTAACTGGTTTTTCAGAGACTTCAAACATTGAATTGGGTCAAATTTACCCGGAACACAATATGAGGGTTAAACTAGAGAACTGGCAAGAAAGCTGTGTGCATTTGGCTCGCACTATGCTTTTTAAAATGTTTTTTTTATTTGGACAATTTTTTAAGGATGGTGGGATATTTCACCACTTTTCCATAAATTTCCACAGTTTTGAAGGACAGTGGGAATAAGGACTTAATTTAGCATTTATTTGAATAGGGACAGATACATAAACAGAGTATTTAATAAATAGTCTGAGAAGGGGAGATACGGTAAATGGGAATTTTGTGCTCTACAACTTGACTACAACTAAACAGCCCTTGTGTATTGTGGATGGATTGAGGCCCATGATGCTGAATAACACACAGATGTTCCACTTTGGATAAAGAGACACACAGTGGTCTCACTGACCTCCCCAGGCCGTATAGTGCACTCGATGGGCCTTTCCTCCGGGGGAAGGGAGGGGTAGGTGTCTCTCACCCAGGACAGGGTGGTATGATTGGGGTGAAAGTCAGGCTCTTTGTCAGGTGGGTACAGAAACCAGCGCTTGAAAGAGCAAAGGTGTTAGATTATTACAAAAACACAGGTTTAATACAAATTACAAATTTAATCTTTTCCTTTTTTAATACATCATACATAGTTATGTGTTGTCTTATATAATTTATTTTCAAGGCATAATATAAAACAGAATCTGAGTTGATTGAGCGATGAAACGCCTAAAAATTGGCATCCAAACCGCCTTTGTGTATATGCAGATATTTCCATAATATCATTATTTTGCCTTTGGATAGCCTATGCTATCATGCCTCAGTGGAATTTGGCACATGCGCTTACTTTTCTTTTTTGTCTTTGCTTTAGCTTTGCTGAACCTTATAAGCAAATGCATTTTTATTCAGATCTAACACAAACCCCTGAGCTGTTTCTTGTCTCTTGGGGTGATTACCTTTCTGCCATAAATTACTTCAGAATATCCAGGGCCATGCCAATGAAAGGGTACCCCAGTACCAGCACCTGAGAGAGAGTGAGAGCGAGAGTGAGAAATCTTAGGCCGATCCGAATCGATCCCTCTCCCCCAGCCCCCACGGCTTACACAGAAGGTGGTATCCAGTGATAGCAGAGAGAGAGAAACTTGAGGTATATATATTTGCTTTAGACTACAAACCCCCCAAATGCCTCCAAAATAACTGTAATCCCTTTCAAAGCAATACAGAGCTTTCCTGTAGAGTTATTGCAACTTAACCTGAGATGCCAAAGCTATACGCTCCACTGGTGTATGGGAGAACGTAGCGAGGAGCCCGGTAGTGCTCAAACAGAGAGTGCCACTCTGTGAAGTTGTTGTCTCCAAAGAAGTATAAGGTGTCTGTCAGGAAGGAAACAAGACAGTGGTTCAAGGACACACCTCATATTACCAGGCAAAGAGCCACGCGGCAGGAAACACGGTTTGATTACGCTTGATTTTTAAATGCTGCTGTTCGGACACTGTTAACATTCACTGACAAGATAAGAGCTGGAGAACTGAAACCCTTTTGTTGTTGCAGAGCAAATTTAAAAAATAAAAACACAACCAATGCCAAAACTGACCGCTGCCCAAGGTGTCCAGTGACTGGGGTCTCAGGAGATGTTCCACAAACTCTTGGAAAGGGACATCCACTATGGAGAAGGAACAGACAGGGTTGCATTACATTGGCACCACACCAACCCTGAACATCTACGGATTCAGGGAGAGTAGCCATGAGTAGTTCATAAACTCTAATGTTTTACATTTGCTTCAATCATAATGTTACATTAGCAATGGCATCCCAAGAGGCTCAGCTAGTGAGGTCGCAAATTTCATCACAGGATGAGCTAGCTCTGTAGCGCATCACAACTTTGAGTTTCTGCTACGTCATTAGTCTACTAGTCAGCCTGCACTCGTCTGAATGAGCCAGTGAGTGCCTGCACTAGTCTGAATGAGCCTATGAGTGCCTGCACTAGTCTGAATGAGCCAGTGAGTGCCTGCACTAGTCTGAATGAACCAGTGAGTGCCTGCACTAGTCTGAATGAGCCTGTGAGTGCCTGCACTAGTCTGAATGAGCCTGTGAGTGCCTGCACTAGTCTGAATGAGCCTGCGAGTGCTTGCACTAGTCTGAATGTGCCTGCACTAGTCTGAATGAACCAGTGAGTGCCTGCACTAGTCTGAATGAGCCAGTGAGTGCCTGCACTAGTCTGAATGAGCCTGTGAGTGCCTGCACTAGTCTGAATGAGCCTGTGAGTGCCTGCACTAGTCTGAATGAGCCAGTGAGTGCCTGCACTAGTCTGAATGAGCCTGTGAGTGCCTGCACTAGTCTGAATGAGCCTGTGAGTGCCTGCACTAGTCTGAATGAGCCTGTGAGTGCCTGCACTAGTCTGAATGAGCCTGTGAGTGCCTGCACTAGTCTGAATGAGCCTGTGAGTGCCTGCACTAGTCTGAATGTGCCTGCACTAGTCTGAATGAGCCAGTGAGTGCCTGCACTAGTCTGAATGAGCCAGTGAGTGCCTGCAGTAGTCTGAATGAGCCTGCGAGTGCTTGCACTAGTCTGAATGAGCCAGTGAGTGCCTGCACTAGTCTGAATGAGCCAGTGAGTGCCTGCACTAGTCTGAATGAGCCTGTGAGTGCCTGCACTAGTCTGAATGAGCCTGTGAGTGCTTGCACTAGTCTGAATGTTAACTGAGTGTCAGAGATACAATGCTAATCGTGAACAGTGAATGTTCCAACTGACCTTTCCTGTATGAGTAGGTGTTGGCAGTGCTGAGTCTCACCAGTTTCTCTCCATAATCCCGTAACAGATTTGTCTTGGAGCACAGAAGCTGGAATTTCTGGGAATGACACACAATGAGCAGATGACAATGTTACACAGTGCAGATAATCCAAAGCAGACTTTGTTTCTAAACATTTAAATTTCCAGGCTATTCCCAAATGAAATACAGTAAATACTAGGGATGTTAAAACACAGAACAATTTGGTAGCAGTCGAGGTTGCCCTATCACAACTTTGGCCGATGCCGAGCCCACAAATACAGATCACAGATCTTACACAAGGTCAGCCAATTTAAAGCTGCTAAATATCTTGTAAATTTCAAGTACAAGTAGTTGCATGTACAAAACATGTATGTACCTGATATTGTGGTTCGCGTTGAGACACTCATATGTAATCAGGAACATTAGATCAAAGTGAACATCAATTTACTGTAATTCCAGAATCTCGATGTGCCCGATGTCTCAACATACAGAGCACTAATTCACCTCATATACTGTAGCTATACTGTGACAGCCTACATTCTATTGGCAGTTCATTAATCTCACGTAGGCTACTTCAGAAATATTTCTGTAGATTAGTGAAACTAATCTGTCGCTTCATATTATCGGAGTTATTGTTTCCCAGTGTTAATAACATAGCAGTGTTCACACTGAAAAACAATTATTTCCCACTGTAACCTCTGAAATCAAATTTAAATATGTACTGAAAATTATTGGCTGAATAAATTAATGGCATGCATATTCACATAAGCCACGCTTATTTCTGTTTAGAGTCACGATTGTTTCAGCAACATTCATGTACAAGCAAATAAATAAACCCGTTTCCCGTCTTAAATTGACAAATGTGTCTGTAGGATAAGAGCCACAAAAACAAACTTCCATTTTGTTATCCGTTGTAGGCAATATAGCCTTCGGGTAGGATCCCAGATAGCAAGGAAGTATTGAATCAACATTGATATTGTGTTATAAGCATCAGTGATCAACCTATTTTCAATGGTGGAATAAACATTCACTTTCTGATGGTAATGGTCACCGATGTATTAGGTTGAAATGGAAACATTGTACCAATGTAACAATAACAACCAAAGTCATCATACTGATGAATAACATAGATTTTTGATCAGATTAGTCAGATCCAGGTGCGCTTTCATTTTCAAATAAAATTTGGTTAAATTGGTTAAAAGTTCAAATTGCTTCGGGTGACGTAGGAAAATAAATAAAAGGAGACTTATTTGTGGTTGGTGCTAATTCTGCATTCGTTTATTTATTTCCAACTAGTAATCCCGATATCCGACCAGGGAAAATGTAATAAAACGCCCTTTCAACTAGGAGTTCCATGTCGGAAATCAGGGATCGGGAAATCAACCCCAACCCCCAACTAGGAAGAACTCGACATCACATCATCATGGCAGCTCGTACCGCACTGCGGTCAAGCTATCACGGGTTCGGAAAATGACGGTCAAGCAGTATCACGGCTTAAAATTAACGTTCGCAAATATACAAGAGATTACGTCGGTAACGCCGTCACGTGCTGCGTTAGCTGGAAATTGCTCAGAGAGAGAAGCAGCGAGTATTGGACAACGCAGAATTTTTGCCTTTTTTCTCATTATTTCGCAGAATTTTAAACGTTTACACAATTATGCTTTCAATTACAATTTCAAGAAAACTGAATATACTACGATGTTTTGTAATACATGAGCAACGGGGTTGGTATGAATCGCAGGTTGCACAAGAAAACTAATATTTGAAATAATTTAACTCCAACAAATCAAACCGCTATGTGTACCACATTGGAAGCCCAATAACTTGATCAAATCAAAAAGTTTGTTCATGAAAACACGATTACTATAAACTATATGTGCTATACTCTACGTACAGTGAATATCAGAAAAAGTTGTTTTGGGAATCTTTAATAATTAAGCATCAAAGTTGGTACAGTTTGCTATTTGAATGGGAAAACCGCTATGGGTACCATATTGGAAACCCAATAACTTGATCAAATCAAAAAGTTTGTTGACAAAAACACTATTAATATAAAATAGATGTGCTATAGTCTATGTACAGTGAATATCAGAAAAAGTTGTTGTGGGAATTTTTAGTAATTAAGCATCAAATATGGTACAGTTTGCTATTTGAAGGGTGAAAACTGCTATGGGTACCATATTGGAAGCCCAATAACATGATCAACTCAAAAGAAAAGAAACACCAGAGCGACAAGCCACCTTCCCCTCAGACCCTTCCAAGGTGACCCAGAGCCGGTTGCGGCACACCACCGTGGTGGAAATGTGCCTGGCAGGGGACGGGTCCAGCCAGGGGACGGTCCCGCGATGGGATCCGCACGGCCCCAGCACGGCTGACCTGGCCCGCCGAGTTGAATCCTCCGAGCGGACTGTGCAGACTCCACCCGTTTACCTCTCAACACTTTCACACCCTCTTGAACTTTCTTTTCAAAGGTCTTTTCAACTTTCCCTTACAGTCTCGTGCCGGTATTTAGCCTTAGATGGAGTTTACCACCCGCTTTGGGCTGCATTCCCTAACAACCAACTCTGAGAAGACCGCACCATTGCGCAACAGGGGCCGTTACCGGCCTCACACCATCCACGTGCTGAGTCTCGATCAGAAGGACTCAGGCTCCCAATCATTGCCAGGAGAAGCAGTCTTCCGTACGCCACATTTTCCATGCCCGCCGGACGGCTGGTGATTCGGCGCTGGGCTCTTCCCCCTTCACTCGCCATTACTGAGGGTATCCTGGTTAGTTTCTTTTCTTCCACCTCATAATATGCTTTAATTCTGTGGGTCGCCGCGTCTGATCTGAGGTCGTAGTCGGAAAGACAGTCGAGGCCCGTGGAGGCCCACCACCGGGGTGGTGTTGGCGGCTGCCGCCCGCTTTTCGGGCCTCTGGTCTTTCTCGGTCTGCGGGGGGCGTAAAAGTGGGTTTTTGCCACGAGCCGGAGCCGCCCTCGCAATTAACATTGATTCTCGCAGCTAGCTGCATTCTTCATTGACGCACGAGCTGAGTGATCCACCCCTAAGAGTCATACTTTTTTATTAAAAAAAATTCCGCAACAAGAGTGTCAGACACAAGAGAGGGGTTTGCTGCCAGAGAGAAGAGGGGGACAGGCGCACGGTCGTTAAATAACAAACCTGGGGACCCCCTCAGAAGTCGGTGGGAGAGAGCGTAGGGAAGGTGCCCGTCGCGGCCGCCAGCCCTCCTGCTCTGCTCCCAGTGGGCCTCCCCTCTACCGCCAGAGGGGGGGACCTGTGGAAAGATGAAGGAGACACATCGCTCGCTTCGCGGCTGCTACCCATTAATGATCCTTCCGCAGGTTCACCTACGGAAACCTTGTTATGACTTTTACGTTCTCTAGATAGTCAAGTTTGATCGTCTTCTCGGCGGGGCCGATCCGAGGACTTCACTAAACCATCCAATCGGCAGTAGCGATGGGCGGTGTGTACAAAAGGGAGGGAGTTAATCAACGCAAGCTTATGACCCGCGCTTACTGGGAATTCCTCGTTTATGGGAAATAATTGCAATCCCCGATCCCTATCATGCGTGGGGTTCAGCGGGTAACCCGCGCCTGTCGCTGATCTATTCAGTGTGGCGCACATGCAGCCCCGGACATCTAAGGGCATCACAGACCTGTTTTTGCTCAATCTCGTGTGGCTGAACACCACTTTTCCCTCTAAAAAGTTGGACGGCGGCCGATCGGGGCCGCGTAACTAGTTAACACACAAATCGCTCCACCAACTAAAAATGGCAATGCACCATCACCCACAGAATCGAGAAAGAGCTATCAATCTGTCAATCCTTTCCGTGTCCGGGCCAGGTGTGGTTTCCCATGTTGAGTCAAATTAAGCCGCAGGCTCCACTCCTGGTGGTGTCCTTCCGTACATTTTTAAAAGTTTCAGCTTTGCAACCATACTCCCCCCGGGAATAACGCCACCGGATCGCTAGTTGGCATCATTTATAGTCAGAACTACGACGGTATCTGATCGTCTTCGAACCTCCGACTTTAGTTCTTGATTCATGAAAACATTCTTGGCAAATGCTTTTGTCCGTCTTGCGCCGGTCCAAGAATTTCACCTCTAGCGGCACAATACGAATGCCCCTGGCCGTCCCTCTTAATCATTGCCCCAGTTCGGGAAACCCACAAAATAGAACCGGAGTCCTATTCCATTATTCCTAGCTGCGGTATTCAGGCGACCGGGCCTGCTTTGAACACTAATTTTTTCAAAGTAAACACTTCAAACCCCAGGCAGGACACTCAGTTAAGGAGGGGGCGCTGAGAGGCAGTGGCTGGGACCAGCTCGATCCCAAGATCCAACTACGAGTTTTTTAACTGCAGCAACTTTAATATACGCTATTGGAGCTGGAATTACTGCGGCTGCTGGCACCAGACTTTCCCTCCAATGGATCCTCGTTAAAGGATTTAAAGTGTACTCATTCCAATTACGGGGCCTGGAAAGAGTCCTGTATTGGGCCCAGAAACCTCTCTTTTCTGAAGGCCCACAAAGCCTGAAGTTTAAATGGCGGTCAAAATGTGCACGTTTTCCCCTGCCGCGGAGCCCCCCTTTGGACCACAGGTACGGGGGTGGTCTCGTTGTAAGCAAGGCATTGCCCTGAGTTCGGAAACACCAGCGCTAGCTCTGGGAACCATACGGTTCTCTGATACCGGCCCAGAACCCACTGAGTCACTCAGGCCCCGGGAGCCAAGAAAGCTCATACATTTGGCGATGCTGCAGAACCCCCCTTTGGACCACAGATCCAGGGCTGGTTTCATCGTGTCTGGGGCCCTGCTCTGAGTGTAGGGACACCAGCCCCAGCTCTGGGAACTGTACGATTCTCTGGTACCGGCCCAAAGACCTCTCTTTTCTGCATGTTCGAGGTGCTGAAACTGCACACATTTGGCGGTGCTGCGAAGCCCCCCTTTGGACCACAGGTCCAGGGCCAGTCTCATTGTGTCTGGGGCCCTGCTTTGAGTGTACGGACACGAGCCTGAGCTCTGGGAACTGTACATTTCTCTGATAGCGGCCCAAAAACCTATTTTTTCCGAAGGCCCACAAGGCCTGAAGCTCAAACGGCCGTCAAAATGTGCACGTTTGCCCCTGCTCCGGATCCCCCCTTTGGACCACAGGTCCGGGGCTGGTCTTGTTGTTAGCAGAGCACTGCCCTGAGTCCGGTGACACCAGCACCATCTCGGGGAACCGTACGGTTCTCCGGTACCGGCCCAGAATACGCAGAGTCTCCCAGGCCCGGGAGCCAGAAGGCGGTGCTGCGGTGCCCCGCTTTGGACCACAGGTCTGGAGCCGGTCTCATCACGTCCGGGGCACTGCCCCAGCTCAGGGAACCACCCACAACCTACACACCGCACTCCCCCGGGGAGCCCACCCTTAAGCCCCCCCGGCCACTGTTTCGTAGCAGCCCCACAGCACAGGAGCTCCAGACAAGTGGTCACCCTCAGAGGGCATCGCGGGTGACCAGTTGACCGGACAACTGGTTACCCTCAGTTTATCCACCCTGTCAGCCCTTCCGCACTTTCCCGATGAGCCCACCCTTAAGCCCCCCCCCCCCGGCCTCTATTTCGCAGCAGCCCCGCGGCTCAGGAGCTCCGAGCAACTGGTCACCCCTGTGGGACTTTGAAATATTTTCAGAGGGCATCACGGGTGACTAGTTAGCCAGACAACAGGTCACCCTGAGTTTATCCACCCTGTCAGCCTTCGGCACTCGGCCGGCCAACTCGCTCTTAAGCCCGGCCTGGCCACTGTTTCAAAAACTGGGGGTGCTGGCTCACCACTGGGCTTCTCCGGTTGGAGGAGGGGAGGAGGAGGGCCGGGCGGCCCGTCCTGTCCGACAAAAGCTTGGATCGAGAACTGACTTTCAATAGATCTCATCTGTCCACTCCCCGACCCTGACACAAGCGGCGCTCCGCTCTGGCCACCCGGCTATCCTGGGCCAACCGGAGATCCACGGTGCAAGGGTATCATTACGTTTAGGAGGGATTCTGACATAGAGGCGTTCAGTCATAATCCCACAGATGGTAGCTTCACACCATTGGCTCCTCAGCCAAGCACATACACCAAATGTCTGAACCTGCGGTTCCTCTCGTACTGAGCAGGATTACTATTGCAACAACACATCATCAGTAGGGTAAAACAAACCTGTCTCATGACGGTCTAAACCCAGCTCACGTTCCCTATTAGTGGGTGAATACTCCAACGCTTGGTTAATTCTGCTTCAAAAAGAGCAGACAAAGAAAGAATAAAAAGCGACGTCGCTATGGCCGCCACAAGCCAGTTATCCCTGTGGTAACTTTTCTGACACCTCCTGCTTAACACCCAAAAAGTCAGAAGGATTGCGAAAGCCCGCTTTCACGGTCTGTATTCATACTGAAAATCAAGATCAAGCGAGCTTTTGCCCTTCTGCTCCACGTGTCCCCATGCTCCACGGTTTTCCCCCTTCACATAGCAAACTGTACCAAATTTGATTTGCTTAATTATTAAAAGTCCCCACAATAACTTTTTCTGTTATTCACTGTACATGGACTATAGTACACCTATTATATCGTAATAGTGTTTCTTTGAACAAACTTTTTTTTTCGATCAAGTAATTGGGCTTCCAATATGGTACCCATAGCGGTTTTCCCATTCAAATAGCAAACTGTACCAACTTTGATGCTTAATTATTAAAATTTCCCACAACAACTTTTTCTGATATTCACTCTACATAAACTATTGCACACCTAGTTTATAGTAATAGTGTTTTCATGAACAAACTTTTTGATTTGATCAAGTTATTGGGCTTCCAATATGGTACCCATAGCGGTTTTTCCCATTCAAAGAACAAACTGTACCAAATTTGATGCTTAATTATTAAAGATTCCCACAACAACTTTTTCTGATATTCACTGTACGTAGAGTATAGCACATCTAGTTTATAGTAATAGTGTTTTTGTCAACAAACTTTTTGATTTGATCAAGTTATTGGGCTGCCAATGTGGTACACATAGCGATTTTCCCCATTCAAACAGCAAACTGTACCAACTTTGATGCTTAATTATTAAAAATTCCCACAACATCTTTTTCTGATATTCACTGTACGTAGAGTATAGCACATCTAGTTTATAGTAATCGTGTTTTCATGAACAAACTTTTTGATTTGATCAAGTTATTGTGCTTCCAATATGGTACCCATAGCGGTTTTCCCATTCAAATAGTAAACTGTACCAAATTTGATGCTTAATTATTAAAAATTCCCACAACATCTTTTTCTGATATTCACTGTACGTAGAGTATAGCCCATCTAGTTTATAGTAATTGTGTTTTCATGAACAAACTTTTTGATTTGATCAAGTTATTGTGCTTCCAATATGGTACCCATAGCGGTTTTCCCATTCAAATAGCAAACTGTACCAAATTTGATGCTTAATTATTAAAAATTCCCACAACAACTTTTTCTGATATTCACTGTACGTAGAGTATAGCACATCTAGTTTATAGTAATAGTGTTTTTGTCAACAAACTTTTTGATTTGATCAAGTTATTGTGCTTCCAATATGGTACCCATAGCGGTTTTCCCATTCAAATAGCAAACTGTACCAAATTTGATGCTTAATTATTAAAGATCCCCACTGTAAAAGCAAAGCATAATTGTGTAAACGTTTAAAATTCTGCGAAATAAAGAAAAAAAGGCAATAATTCTGCGTTGTCCAATACTCGCTGCTTCTCTGAGCAATTTCATTTCCAGCAAACGCAGCACATTACGACGTTACTGACGTAATCTCTTGTATATTTGCGAACGAAAATGTTAAGCCGTGATAGCTTGACCGTCATTTTCCGAACCCGTGATAGCTTGACCGCAGTCACACCGCGACCCACATTGTGAACAGTTACAAATAATTTTTAGACGAGTTTAAATCACTTCAACTTTCGTTTTTCAGCATGAAACTATAACTATTGCATGTAGCTATTGTGTCCATGAAGCAGAGGTTTAAAATCAATAAAGAATTTTGCATTTTTTAAATTGATGTCAATGTGTTATCTATTTTAGTAACCTAACTCAAAAGTATTTTGATTTGTTTAAAAAAAAAAGAAAAGATTTTGACTACTTTGAGCAAGAATTGGTTACTTTGAGCAAGGTAAAATGTAGTTATAAAGTGATATTATCATTAGCTATGATAGATTACATTGATAACAAATTGATTTAACATCAGTTACGTTGATTTCCATTGTTAACATCAACATTGTTTCAATATTATTCCAATGCATTGATTCAACATAAACTCGATGAGCACCTGGACGCAGAATCAACATCAGAGATCAACATTGAATCAATGCTTCATCTTATGTTAATTCAACATTGATTCAATGTTTCCTTGCTATCTGTGATGCTATGTTTTTGTTATTCTGATTGAAAGTAAACGGTGATAAACAATAAGTTCTTACCGTGTTATCAGACAAGCCTCTGAGAATAACTGGCCTGGAGTAGGCATATCTGTCAATAAAAATAAAGGTATGAAGATTAATACGAACAAAAAACTCTTAATTTGGAACTTTCAAAATGTGACAGTGTACACCTTAGAAGGACACCCACTGTTGGATGAACTGTGAATATGTCAGTGACTTGTCCCAGATGTCAACATTGCATGGTCCCTCATCGGTCAAATGATGGTCTGGATCTTCGGTCCTGTTTATTAAATGTCAACAGACAAAGAATTTCTGTCAACAGAGGACAACTCAGCAGGAATCCTTACAAAATAACTATAGCTAGACCACTCCATGGTACTGGCAGCAAAGGTTTCTTATCACCTTCATCAAACTGAAGACAAATAACGGATTCTGACTATATGCTACTGTAACGTTAGCCTATTCTTACTTGATCTGAACACATTTCGGACTTTTTAGATCCCTGTGAAACCAACCATCCGTGGCTGACAGATTGCTCGACAAACGCTAGCTACCGGTCATTATTACACAAAACTATTAAAAGAACTGCGAAGTAACTTATGCAGCTCGTAGCGTTACTGGCTTTGACGGCTTACCACCCTCCATCGCTGCCGGAAATGTTGTCATGACCATCTGGACACAGCCTTGTAACTGGTAGCCATAGAAAAAGGAAAGAAACCACTTGAATCACGGGTTTCCATTCCATCTGATTTCAATAAAATTGACTTCTTCGGTGCAGTTTCAATTTGCGATTGGTTTACTTGCCGGACATCTCCGGTAACATGAACCACGAGTGATGCGATTACTGTACAATTCTCCTTACACCGCATTCTTCCTGTCTCCGGCAGCCACTCAGAGACAGCCACACCAAACAATGGGCGTGGCATTTCATTCATCATCACATGCATCCACAGAACTGTGCGTGCTATGGGAAGCCGTTTTAACAGGGCCTGGGTAAAAGCCGGAATGGAGCGGCGGAAGGAAGCTCGGAATGGCCAATAGTGCTCTGGGCCAAAAAGGACCTCAATTCAAATGCCTGCAGCACTTGCTGTAGAATGCACATCAATATAATTTTAACAGTTTCTGAATGGGCATCATATGTACTTTCATTTGAGCATAGAATTTTCAATTATATTCAATCCTTGATGACTCAATTATAAGTTGATCAAAATTGTATTTTGATGGAAAAGGCCTGTTGGAAAGGATAAGGATATATTTCAATATCAAGCCCCAAAAATCTCAACACATCAAGGCATGTTGTATACCAAACGAAAACTCTGGATCTGCCCTTTGAGTAAGTGTATATGATGATATGGGTTCGTGCAAAAATCATGCATTATTTGGAATGCAATCAAGTCTGACCATTGCTATCTACAATAGGTCAGTTATCATTCAGAGCCTTTTATAACCTAAACAGAATAAGACATCAAGATGAGATTTTCACCTATAGAAAGTGTAGAGCTCTCCATTTAAGATGGGTATCTGCAGTTCTTGATGACTCAATGATACGTTGATCAAAATCACGTTTCAATGACATCAGTTGGTTAAAATGAAATGGTGTCCATTTCCTCTCCAAGCCCCAAAAATCACATTCCACATTCACACATCAAGACATGGCGTATACCAAATTAAAGCTCTTGATCTGCCCTTCGTGTACATGTATTGAATCATCAAGGATTGAATATACTCATTTTAAACAAAAGACTCTGCACTTTCAAAAGATGAAATCCTTATCTTGATGTCTTATTCCGAAAGGGTGATGAGGGGCTCTGAAACATGTGTGCTAATGCTATTAGTTTTGATCAATTTCTCACATATTTCAAATGTATATTTAATGGAAATTCCATGCTCAAATGAAAGTACACATGAAGCCCATTCAGAAACTGTTAAGATTGTATTGATGCGCATTCTATAGCGAGTGCTTTTTGGCGAGTGCTTTTTGGCACAGAACACTATTGGCCATTCCGAGCTTCCTTCCGCCGTTCCATTCCGGCTTTTACCCAGGCCCGTTTTAACATTTATTCTTCAAGACTTACTAGTAACTATTCTAAAGTATAATATAGTATATATATATATACTATAGTACTTATTTTTTAGTTACTAGTCACTAATCCAATAGTGACTAGTATCTATTTCAGTTTTACTAGTGTTATGTTCTGTGATTCTGTCTGTCTGATTTGTATTTTTTACTTGTTTATTTATTCTGATTATGTATTTATGTTTCTGATTTTGTGGTTTCACTGTTCTGTGTTTTGAATTACTGTCACTCCCTGTCTTCGTCACACTTTTTGGGAGTCTGTGGGGATTTCGGTTTTCTCTGTATTTCCTCTGTCATGCGCTTCCTTCATTACTAATTACTTAATTGTAAATGATACTAATTAACTAACAACCACTAACATCTTAGAATTAAGGTCTACTAATCTACTAATGACTAACTTTTATATAATACTGTTAGATTTTAGTAATTTCAAAGATAATTTAGCAACATGTTTTAGTAAAGTCAAACCTGTATGCTCTAATACACTATCCAGTTTTCTGTCTGGTGGGGGGGATGCCTACAGCCACCCCGTCTCTGTCTGGGTGTGAAGCGCCCTTTCATATGCAAGTACTCTTAAAGTACTTGCCACCGGCATCAATGTCCCACTGAGTTTCCCGGGGATACACATCCCTGTCTGGCCCCACCTATAGGACACTTCCTGAGATATCTGTATAAATGCTGGCCTGGTTTGGAATGAGGATGTTAGACTGTCAGACTGGTAGAAGGTTACATGTTAGAATGGTAGACTGGTAGATGTTGCATGTTAGACTGGAACGCTGACAAACTCCATTGAACTGTAACTCCGAATAAACCAGCTACTGTCTTTCATCACGGAACTGTTTCAAGACCCTCTTATTCCTTGAACGTAATTGCAAGTACCAGCAACGAACAAAAGTGTAATTGAGAAATACGAAGCAATTCTTCAATTTGGAGGTCCCACCGAGATCAACGAAATAACCAAGGCCCAGGAATTTTTCCAGTGACCAGAAAAGATTGGACGGTGCGCCACGAGTTACGTCGGAGTTTATCCAATCCCATTTATCTGGTGAGTTTTCCTGTTTTCTAATTATTTCGCTTGATAAACGAACTAAGAACATTTGCTGTTGGTACGGTTGTATTTAAGGAATAGAGAGGGAATACCTACTTTGATGTTGACAGCGCAATATCATTGTATGCTGAGTAAATCTTGTGTGTGTGAAGTTTTGTGAAATTGGTAGCCTATATTTCTTGCGGGAGCAAGAGTGCTTTGCAGGGTGCAAGCATTGGGATAAGGACGCGAGGCGTCAATTGTGTTAAAGGGGATCTCAAGATAAATAGACGAGCAAGGCACATTTTTATTAATTTAAAGAAGTAAATTAATAAATCCTCCATTGAGCGATTAATGGTGTTCAGAGCGTCAATATTCGCAACAGGGTGTCTGTGGAAGTATTTGTGATATCAATACTGGTGCGCACTTGATCGTCGTATTTGAGAGAAGATTCCAGGTAGATAGGTAAAGCGGGGCACAGTTCATTCATTTAAGAAGTAAATTAAGTGAACCCATCCAGTGAGCGGTCAAAGGTTTTCAGAGAACCTCTGTATGCAAGAGCTGTCAGTGGCAACGTTGTAATTTAACGTTGGTGTACAAAACTCGTTTTATTTTGACGTATGTATGAGAACTATCTGTTGTCCGTTCAAGCGTTTTTTGTGTGTAGTGTTGTTGTTTAATGTACACGTGTTTCGTATCTACAAGATAGCTGCTGTTTGTACTCCTGGCGAGTGAAACGTGAATCGATCTTGAGATTTTTTGGTTGAAGTTTTGAATTGTCCGTAATTTTAATTTGTGAACGTAACCATGTTTTGGAGACGCGATAAGTACGAGGTTCCCACGTCTGAGAAAGGCGGGAAGGCCGTCCCTGAAGTGGACAGTGATTTCCTTATTAAAGATACAAAGCGTTTTATCCAGTCGTATTTGAATTTGGAGGACATGGAAAAATACATTGAAAATAAGTACAGTTTCCAAGTTAACAAAGATACGGTGTGGCGTTTGAATGACATAAAGAAAGCATATGGTAAATTGCAACGCGTGTCTGACAAGCGTAAACTTCCCCTTGCTTTGCTTATTGTTAGTCACATGCGAAGGCGGAATGAAATAAATGCCAAAGCCGAAACAGATCGCCTTTTTGACATTGAGAAAAATAAGGTTAAAGATCTAGTCGAAGAGCTGAAAAGCGTCAAAACAAAGAAAGCTAAGAAAGATGCAGAAATAAGAGAATTAAAGGAACAGATTAAACTTTTGCAAATTACACCGTCATTAGCTCCTGAGTCGGGGGGATACGTCGGGCCTGTTCAGCCTTCTGCCCCACCTTGTTATACAGATAGAAAATCTGTCACCTTAGCTCGTAATGATGAATGGGCAAGCAGTGACAGTGATAGTGATAGTGACAACGACATAGCACCGACACCACAGTTGAGAGCCTTAACTCAAAGACGGGTAGCGGGTGAAATTCAGTCCAGTCACAAACCAACCAAGCCCCAAGACATTGACAAGTGGTCGCAGGATTTAAAACATCCGCGAGTTGCAGGCATGGACACATGGTCTAAAATAAATCGCTTGAAAACAATTTATTGTCTGCATCCGTATGACGGTGTACAATTAATGGCCACGGTAATAACTCCCACAGAGGTTAACAAACTAAATTCGTCTGTTACTAGTGCGTTGGGAGGTGATGGTCAGAATCTTGCCAAGGGATGGGAAGCGATTGAGGAATTCATACAAAAAGCGACAAATGCATCCACAAATTGGGGAAAAGTTGCAGCGTGTATTCAAAAGACTGGCGAGGCTGTTGATGTTTTTGCGGAACGGTTTTCTGAAACCTTTTTAAGACATTCAGGAATTAAGGAGATAAAACGCGATAACCTTTTTTCAAGTGTAAATGGGCCTCTTAAAACAACGTTTATGCAAGCGCTGTTGCCAGAGATAAGATCAGCCACCAAACTTAGCAAACCAGATTGGCAAGATGAAACCATCACTTTTGACCAGTTATTATCGGCAGCTAGAAGGGTTGAACTAGATACAGAATGTAAGATCCGAAATTTGAATAGTCGTGGACATAATCGCGCAGATGTTAAACGTAACAATAACTGTCGTAATTGTGGGAAACCGGGACATTATTGGAGACAGTGCCAGGCACCAAAACAACACAGAAACGATGCCCCCTCAACGCACAATTACGCAGAGGGTGACACTGAGGATTTTAACAAACGTTTTGCAAGTTTAAGTGATAGTCAGAAAAAGGCCATTCTTTCTGCGGTTCCTTTAAACGAGAGGACGCCTCACTGAGACGCATAGCGGCCACAGTGAGGCAATCAAAAGATGGACTTTATGTATGCGCGACCATTAACCGGCAAATAGACGTTGATTTCCTTATAGACACTGGCGCTGAACTAACTGTTGTACCTGCTTCATACGCAAACGACAAGACCTTGCCTTTAACAGACTGTGTAAAACAATGCTATGGTGTAGGGGGACAGGCTGTGACGTTGCGACAGACGCAGCCTGTGCCCATTTCAGTAGGACCTACGGAGGTCACGGCTAATGTATGGGTTGGAGAAGTGTGTCAGCCCTTACTGGGCATGGACGTTCTATTAAAATTAAACTCGAGTCTTGAATTTTCTGACGGTAAAGCCATGTGGAAATTAAGACAGCTACAAAAAGCAGATGTCGCCAAACAACCAATTTGGACAGAAAGTAAGAACGACTGTGGTTTTCTTAATATAGAGCCGCTGTTACTTACTAGCACGCAACATGACCCCCTTAACAGGGAGGCAATCGATGGTATCAGACCTATCAAAGAACTTGAAGAACGACACATTTTGGTGAAAACTCTGAGTTTCTCAAATAGTCGTTTGTGGCCCGTGAAGAAAGCAAACGGCAGCTGGCGTTTGACTGTTGATTCCAGAGGGGCAAGTAAAGCAATTGATAAGTTGACACCTTTGGTAGCAGATCCGTCTAGGATATTTAACTCACTGAAACCTGAGCATTGCATCGCTACACTGATTGATATGGTGAATGCATATTGGACTGTTCCTTTAGTCCCAGAATGTCAGGACTGGATAGCTTTTACTTTTGACGTGACATAAAGTGATAACCTATTAGAAGTGTTTTAAATGGAACTTACATAGCACATTCTTTGTTGTGTCGTTTAAATTACGATGTTGTAGGCCATATGGCCTATTAGATGTGTCAAGATTTCCTTGATACTGCCGCACTTTTCCTTCTGCCTGATTCAGGTTCGAGACGACCAGGTATCCCCACCACTGTGATGTCATAAGACAGTCCCCCTACGCCAAGACGACGAGGTCTCCGAGGAAGGAACATTCACCACCGGAGAATCTTGAACTTCCAAGGGCACCAACAAACTCTTGCCGTGAATAGGACTAGAGACTGAGACAATCACAGCCATATACTGACACGCACTACACACCCTAAGTTTGGCTCACAAGCATAACCTACCAAACCTGCTTGTGACTAAACGCATCCATCCACCTACACTGATTCCCCCTTTCGATTCTTTTTTTGTTTTTACTGCCACTTCTCCCTTTGGGCAGCACGGTGGGGCAGTGGATAGCACCGCCGCCTCGCAGCAAAAGGTCCCAGGCCCAAATCTCAAATCCTGGCTGAGGATTTTGTCTGCGTGGAGTTTTGCATGTCCTCCCCGTGTCTGCGTGGGTTTCCTCCGGGCACTCCGGTTTCCTCCCACATCAAAGAAAGACATGTATGTCAGTTTAAAAAATATTGATGAAAGACAAGCGTTGAGAATTTCCAAACAATGTCTGTATACTCCATCTAATGGTCAGCATATATCATCCACTGTGTATTTGTTCATACATATGTATAGCTTAATCTCTATTCCTGTACCCCCTTTTGAAATAATGGTTTGATCATAGATGTTTATAGGTGATCATATGATCAGAGGGGGAAATTGTTAGATTTTAGTAATTTCAAAGATAATTTAGCAACATGTTTTAGTAAAGTCAAACCTGTATGCTCTAATACACTATCCAGTTTTCTGTCTGGTGGGGGGGATGCCTACAGCCACCCCGTCTCTGTCTGGGTGTGAAGCGCCCTTTCATATGCAAGTACTCTTAAAGTACTTGCCACCGGCATCAATGTCCCACTGAGTTTCCCGGGGATACACATCCCTGTCTGGCCCCACCTATAGGACACTTCCTGAGATATCTGTATAAATGCTGGCCTGGTTTGGAATGAGGATGTTAGACTGTCAGACTGGTAGAAGGTTACATGTTAGAATGGTAGACTGGTAGATGTTGCATGTTAGACTGGAACGCTGACAAACTCCATTGAACTGTAACTCCGAATAAACCAGCTACTGTCTTTCATCACGGAACTGTTTCAAGACCCTCTTATTCCTTGAACGTAATTGCAAGTACCAGCAACGAACAAAAGTGTAATTGAGAAATACGAAGCAATTCTTCAATACTAATCTACTAACGCCATAGAATCAGGGTTTTCTACTAATCTACTAACTTACGAACGTCATCTTCTTTCCTCGCTGCAGCTGTCTCTTTTTCTGTCTGTTCTATCACTAATTATCTTTGATTGGTTCCCCTTAACTACAGCTGACTCTTGTTTCCACTTTCCTATCTTTTATTGTATGCACTTGTCTTATTGGAGTTCATGTCAATTTATCTTTATGTATCTGTTTCCAGTTCGTGTCTTACGTTCTCCCTTGTTATTTTATTATCTGCTCTCCTCATTGTTTCATTACGTGCACCTGCCCTTCATTTGCCCGTTCCGGTTTCTCACACCTGATCCTCATTGTTTCTTGTCTCCCGCAGTGTATTTATAATCTGTGTGTTCAGTCCTTTGTCGTGAGTTCCACCGTCCGTCCCGTCCCGTCCCGTCCCGTCCCGTCCCGTCCCGTCCCGTCCTGTCCCGTCGAGCTGCAGAGCCAGAGCGATCCCTCCTGCGCCTCCGCCGCCCTCCAGAGCCGCCTTCTGGTCTTTATTTATTTACTTTATCCTTCCGGACTCGGGGCTTCTGTCAGAATGAATGACGCCCCAGAATCGGCCCAAGTACACTCGGCCAAAATCGGCAGCCGTAATCAAGCTGACACTGCCAGCACACAGCCAGAATCGACCCAGATGCCGACCGGAACAACCGGCATCTGACGGGACATAGGCCAACACTGGCGCAGATGTAATCTGTTTTCATTTAGCCTGTTCCCGCCCCCTTCCCCAGTTATATATATATATATATATATGAGTTTATTAGTTTATGTTAACAGCTATGGAAAACTTGTAAATCTTGCCAAAATAACCCAGTGTTCTACCTCAGTGAAGAAACTAAACATTTTGTCAATTATTTGACTTTATTTGAATTATTTGACAAACACAGCTTCTAAGTGCAAAACATTTTCTACTTTATTGTAAATAAAGTCTTGATTGCCCTTGCAAAACATTTGCACATCATTTGCATGTACATGGGGAAAAAAATAGACAAAGCAGCCCATTTAGGAAAAAAAACTTAAATAACCAAAAAAAATGTATTTGATATTTGTAGTTAACACCTGAGTCAAAGCTTTAGTGCTAAAATGTTAAGTAATACAACCACAAGAAACACTCAAATTATATCAGCATAAACAAATTAACATGTATGTAATTGTAACTAATATGAGGCTGTGTCTGTCCAAAACCATCCAATTTCTTAACACAAACCGATATTACAGTTTTTCTCAATCGCTTGGATGCATTTCTTGAAACTCTAACCTTATTCCCAAAAGTGCAATCCCCAAAACAGTAAAATTATTTCTTATAACACTATGCCACCCGTGCAAAAGAAACTATAACAATCAAAATGATAACCACATGCGTCAAAAGACACTAAGTCAGTCGTACAGCAATGTCACCAAATGTATAGCACCTTCTGATCATTGGGTAAACCCTGACACTCAAAACTGGACAGATTGTGTCCATAACATTGCTGTCAATGTAAAACAATTCCTGGACACACAAATAAGACATGTTTATTACGTATTTTTTTCATCTATAGTATGGGTGTTTTACTTTTATTTTGTATTTTTTGTTTTTCACTGCTGCACAACCAATCGCCCCTCTGGGGACAAATACAGTCAAGTTCTACTTGACTCTCATTGGGCATCCATTTTCTCCTCCCTGTTTGGCCACAGCACTTCATCCACATCGCACCTGATGTCTTGCCTTTGAAGGCACTGAGGGAAAAACATTTAGGGACAACAGATGAAAATGAGCATTTGTGCTACAATCCAGCATGTTAAAGTCTGTATCCCTTTATACAGTAATGTTCACGATGTTTCACTAAAGAATAAGAGCTAGTATCTAATGAATAGTTACTAGTAAAACTGAAATAGATACTAGACACTATTGGAATAGTTACTAGTCAGAAGCAAATAGTTGATATCTGAACCGCAGAGCCCTATAGAATTCAATTGCAAAAAATCTAAATTTCTTACTAGTAAAAATTTAATAGTTACTAGTAACTAAAGAATAAGTACTAGTATCTAATGAAAAGTTACTAGTAAAACTGAAATAGATACTAGTAACTATTGGAATAGTTACTAGTAACTAAAGAATAAGTACTAGTATCTAATGAATAGTTACTAGTAAGTTTCGAGGAATAAATGTTAAAACGGCTTGCCATAGTGAGGCGTTACAGTCATAGGTGTCAACCCATACAGTTTGCCCATATAAAATAAGTTTTTTTTCACCTTTTCGAAGGTATACAGGCGTATAAGGTTATGATACGGGAAATCTAGTTTAATAAGTTTTTTTTTTCAAATGTTTTCCAACATAATTCAATCGCAGCTATTAAATTTTCTTTCTTCCTTTTTCGACTATTTTCTCGATTTCTGAGGCCGTGGGAAAAGGATATAGAGATATATATCTATGTATCTCTTCTGTACTGGGTTATAAGTGTGTGGGGTGTCTCAGTGACTGTTTAACTGTTTTAAAATGAGCACCTTGCTTAATTTGTATAAAGGCTACACAGTCATTATTATATGAAAATCTAAATACAGGAATATATTAAATAAACTTAAATCAGACAAATAACTGGTGGCTAGTGATTATAATAGATAATGTTCTATACGGTTTTTGGTGAATTTATACAGTGTTGCAGGCATGAAAATAAGGGCAGCTCTATCCAGAGGTTGACATCTATGTACAGTGCGGAAATCACAACTGGGACAATGTCCTACATCACGTGCAACGTGAAGGAGGAGTTTCCTGTGGACTGTATAGAATTGTAATTCTATTGATCCTACATACACCGATCAGCCACAACATTAAAACCACTGACAGGTGGTTTGAGTTTGAAAGGATACAATGACAATGAAGTGCAGAGTATCAGCTTTAATTTGAAGGTATTTTCATATACATTCCATCGGTTGAACCATTTAGAAATTATAGAACCTTTCGTACATAACCCCCCCCCTCCATTTTTGGGCATCAAAAAATATTGGACAGTTTAACATAATGTAGAATAAAGTAATCATTTCAAATATTTGGTCGCATATCTTTTGCATGCCATGACTTCCTGATGTCTGTGACCCAACAATATAAAAAAAACTCTTGATATCTTATTTTTCTGGTACTCCTACAAGCGATACTATAACCTTTTTGCACTTGAATGGATCTCTATGGGAATTGGGGGGGGAGGGACTAGATTTAGCTGTAAATTACACTGTAACAGTATGGAACACATGGTTGGCTAAATGGCTCTAAGTCATCAAGGGTCTGACGTATCAAACACGCCTTAAACCATCACTCTGCTGCCAGAAATACAGTAGATATGGATGGATAACTTGAAGTGTTTCTTCTTCTGACTTATATTTCCATAGAGTTCAATGGAAACATTTGTCAGGAGAACCAACCCTTATTGTTTAGCATCCAATTAAAAATTTTATACAAACCCCAATTCCAAAAAAGTTGGGACACTATATGTAAAATTTTCTTTAACATATATTTAATTGAAAACAGTACAAAGAAAATATATTTAATGTTTTACCTTATCAACTTTATTGATTTTTGTAAATATACGCCAATTCCAAATGTGATGCCTTCAACACTTTCCTAAAAGGTTGGGACAGGGGCAAAAAAAAAAGCGGAGAAGTTCAAAAAACACCTGTTTGGAACATTCCACAGGGAAACAGGTGATGCTATTATGACTGTGTATAAAAAAAAATTCTGGTACTATAACCTCTGAGCCTCAAACTCTGCTGCCAGATATCCATATTGAACTCTATGGAAAAATAAGTCAGGAGAAACAACCCTTCAAGTGATCCATCCATATCTACTGCATATCTGGTAGCAGTGATGGTTTGAGGCTCATTTGATACCTCAGACCCTTGATGACTTACATCCATTTAGCCAACCATGGGTCCCATACTATTCACATGTCATTTAAAGCTTAATCTAGTTCCACCTTCCAATTCCCATAGAGTTCCATTCAAATGCAGGTGGAACGTGTTGCATGTATCAAATTCGCAAATAGGGTATATTTACAAAAATCAATAAAGCTGATGAGGTAAAACATTAAATATCACTCACCAGAGTAAACTTTTCCCTCATCCATAAGCTAACACGTTATTAATCATTGATAGTATTATATAATTAACAGAAACCAGCTAACGTCAAACCCGCTCTAGCCAGCTGCCGATAGCTGTTATTGGCATGTATGTTTATTGCTGCTAGCATGTAGCTAACGTTTAAATTAGTTTCAGTTATCCTCACGTCACTCATCTGGCTCAGAAGACACTAAACATTATTTATTTGTTTACCTCATGACCATTGACCAAGTGTGGCTGCTGAAGTTGTGCTGTTGGATGCACCACTTGGCTGAAATGAATTCACCCCCTTAGCAGAAGCGCACATATTCAATCCCTTTTTAAAATTTGAATCAAGGAAAATAACTACAACTCGAATAACAACTAGTAAAAATCTATTTGGAGATATCTTCATTTGGAGATATTTTCATTCAAATGACTCAAATGCATAAACATGAGGCAGACATCCAGCATGCTCTCTGGTTTGCCAACCGCCAATAAAATCGCTATATGGCTTTGTGTATTCTATGAAGCTACTGTTGCTAATTGATTACAGTTTCTGCCTCACACACAGGATTGGGTGTTTGAGCCCAACAGGGCACAAGTTTGTTTTTGACAAAAACTATGTGCAACTGTTAAATACTTTTGATTTATTACACTGTTATTATTTTCACATTAACAAACATATTTTTATTGCAAAGACAAAAGCCGTTTCAAATATTAACTGTTCAATGTTTCACTTGTAGGCCTACTACAGCGAAATGGTGAAAGTCAGACGAACACTGACAAATGGCCTATAGCCTATATCACGTGAAACAATTCAGTCACTGGACACCATGGCAGAATGCAGGCTAGCTATGTTATGGGAACAGGTATCCCATGGTCATTTGTAAAGCAAAACTTCTTTTTTTTAACGCAGAATATCATCTGGTTAACATTGCATTGTTGCATTAATTATAATGGATTTTAGTGGCGCATAATCAAACGCAAAGGAAGGGGGATCAGAACAAGTCACTCACGCAGTGATGACCAATAAAGGGAATAACAAAATAATAAATGCAGAAAAGACCGGAAACTAGTTCCTTGTGGCTAAACAGCCAAACGAAAATCAACCCACTAAAATAGGGTGAACTCGAATAATGAGTGAAACACGAACCAAATCTCCAGAGCTCAATACCAGAGCCAAAATGGGAAACTTAGCAAAGAAAAGAACACCTTCGGGTGGGTTCGGGTGGCCGAAAATTTGTAAAACCAAAACGAAACAAACAAAAAAAACCGTCTCAGAGAGAACAGCAAAGAATAAAATAAATAGAACGCTAACAGGAAGAAGAATACCTATACCTGAACTAAAAGCTAATAGCAAGTCCCCCGTGAACATAAACAGCGTTTATTATCAGGAGGTCGCTAGTACCTGGCTATACCTGGCTCAATGCAATGTCGAATGACAAAGAATATGGAGGTAGATTTCTATAAAAAAATAAACAAGCACAAAAGTATAATCCACAATTGTATTTACCATCCACACACACACACACACCTCAATTTGTGTTCGTAGACATAATCCACAATTGTATTTACCATCCACATACACACACCTCTAAATTTGTGTTTCGTAAATCATCATTTGGATGAATGCAAAAATTATATTCACAAATGCAAATAACATTTACAGATATGTTTCCAATGTTCACATGTACAAATCAAAAGCTTGGCTTGCGAACTGGCGAATCTACATTTGCCGATCGAAGGACACGCTTGATCTGCTTGAATTTACGGACAGAATTTTGAGACAGATATTCCGCTGTTTTTCACCGTGTCGTTTCACGCTCGCATAATTTGCGATTCGTAAACTACATTTCTTCTTCTTTGGTGCTACATAACACGTCGGTTTGTGTGTTCGGCTCATCAGCGCCACTTTTAGAACAAGTGGCCAAAATTGCACATTATCTTTAAGAAGTGGATTCATGGTAAATTTAATTAAAACAACCGAGTTTTTAGTTTATTTAGGTTGTAAAGTTAACCCCACGCTAATTTTGCTATGGCAAGTTTTTTAAACAGTCATTGCACAAAACTCCTATCAGATTGCATGTAGCTAGCTAGCTAGATTACATTACACAGGGGTAGGTCCGTACATTGATAGGAACTATAACTTCCTTAATGGTGCCTGACCCCAACGGGCGACCGTCAAGAGCGGTAACCAACCTGGATTGGTCCAGAATCCGGACCGGAATTTTATTTTTTCTAGCCCACTGGGCATCAATAAAACATTCCACAGCCCCGGAATCGATAAAAGCTTTGACCTGAAGCGAGTGCTCTCCCCAAGAAAGACTAACAGGTAATAGTGTCCGGGGTGCAGTACCCTGAAGTCCCGCAAGAAGTCTACGCTACTCTGCAGACAATGTAGCTTAGGCTACTGTAAACACTTTTAATTATAATAATAATAAAAAGAATAATCTCTGCCAGGCTACTTTCTTAGTAGTATCTATTGTTTTCTTTCAGGCTAAAATTCTTAGAAAATATGCGTTGTCCAATGAACATACCTTACGCAAATACGCGAACGTGGATGCTTCGAGCTACGTGAACAGTTTTTTTTTTTGCCATGACATTTGTGAAAGGCAAACTGGAGAAAAGCACAGATCATGGCAAAAAAAGCTTGAATATGTTTGCCTCTAGCCTATTGTGCATGCATGTCTCCATGTAGACTTGGTTAATTAATTTACATGCTTCTTCATGATCCATAGCTCAGGTGGTGCTGTTCATTGTATTTCATTAGACATTAAATACAGCTAATCTACAAACTCTTTTAATGTACTTGTGGGCTATCGGTAATAGGAGGAAGGTTTTCATTCTCGTCGGTAGAGGGCGTTATGGTTACGCGAATTAGAGGTCTTCACGGGTCCACCCGAACCAGAATACCTGAGACCCGACCCGAAACCCAAGCGAGCACGGGTCCAAAACTCTGGCTTGTCTCACGGGTCCGGGTCGGAACTGATATAATAGCTGCAGGTCTCGGGTAAGCACATGTGAAAATGATTTGTCCGTATGGACCCGTGAGGACCCGATCACATTTTCTTTTAAAATTTTGTAGCCTAATATTATATTCTGTAATAATATTCCATATTATATTCTGTAATATTGTAATATAAAAAAACAAAACAAAAAAACATATCGTCTGCTGTTCTCAACAGATCCCGGCCAGACGATTGTCTTAGTTTATTTGTTTATTTTTATTAGAACTATGGAAAAAGAATTTTTTCGAATTCTATCGCTAATAAAGGCTCATGGTTTTTTAGTTTCATCGGCTTTGTTTTTAACCTATTGGTTTTCGATTTCAGGCTATTTTGTCGGCTACAATTTGCCGTGCGTTGGCTATCAGTCGCCCATTTTTTCATTATTATTATTATTATATTACTAATGTTATTGCCCATTTATTTATTTATCCAAATTCTTGACGAATGCAAGTGTTATGTTGCACGTTAACTGTGGATCCATCGTTGGCTGAATAAAGTTGTACTTTTCGTTAAAGTTATTGCCCTATAGCCTTATAAGTAGGCTATCTTAATGTTGTAATCAGAACATGATTGATTATCACCGTGTTGTGTTTATTAGTCTAATATAAGCTAAAGATGTAGAATTTAGACCTTTTTGTCGGTAATATATATTGCAGTGCATCCGTCTATTGTAAGCTATTTTATAACGGATTTTCCCCATTCTTTCTCGGGTATGAGAAGCTGTATATTTGGATGACTTGTGCAAACATAAGTTATGTTTCATTGTGAAAACATCACTATATTTCCCTGCTAAGACTTCTGCTGATTTTGGACTTTGAAATAGGCTAGGCATACTGTCATTTTTTATTGAATTGCAAGCGAGAAGCCATCCAAGCAGGGTCTGGCCATTGACGATGGGATGAGGATTGTTTTAGGAGGGCTAACAGCTAAAAACATAACACAAAATTTTTATTTCTATAGCCTATTTGGATTAGTGACTAGTAACTAAAAAAAAAGTACTATGAACTTTAGAATAGTTACTAGTAAGTATTCAGGAATAAATGTTAAAACAGCTTGCCGATTGATGTCTTTAGTGTGGTGTGGTCTTCATTAATATTTAGCAGCTAATTTGCATGCCACGTAGATATCAAGTTGTCAATGTTACTAGTACTTACTGGGTTAGGTATATCTTTCTGAATAGTTACTAGTAACTAAAATATAAGTACTAGTATCTAAAAACATTGTACTAGTAAAAATTGAAGTTACTAGTAACTATTCTAATAGTTACTAGTCACTAAAGAATAAGTACTAGTATCTAATGAAAAATTACTATTACTAGTAAAACTGAAATAGATACTAGTAACTATTGGAATAGTTACTAGTAACTAAAAAAATAAGTACTAGCATCTAATGAATAGTTACTATCAAAACTGAAATAGATACTACTCACTATTGCAGTGGTGTCAAACTCATTTTCACCCCGGGCCACATCAGCAGGGCCGGTTGTAACTGTATGACTATAAATATAACCATACTTGGGTTTTTCGCGGACCTCGATTGTAATTGTTGAGGGGGGGGTGCAATCAAGAATTTTTGCGTACCTCGATTGTAATTGTTAACGGGGGGAGGGGGTGCAATCAAGAATTTTTGTTCAGGGGGGGGGGAGGGTGTGTGCAATCGCCTTTTAAAAAAATTTTTTTATACAAACTTCATTTAACGTTTTATTTAACGTATGTACCGCGGGTGTGCGTCCGCGTCTGCGTTTGTCTGTTATATCGTAAAAGTAAATCCCCGTTAACCAGTCACGTAGATACACGCGTCAGATACTTAGGTTCTCGCGGGCCGCATAAAATGACGTGGCGGGCCGGATTCCACGTCAGATAATTAAGTTCTCGCGGGCCACAAAAAATGACGTGGCGGGCCGGGAGTTTGACACCTATGCACTATTGGATTAGTGACTAGTAACTAAAAAAGAAGTATTAGTAACTTTAGAATACTAGTAAGTCTTGAGGAATAAATGTTAAAACGGCTTGCCATAGCATGCTGCATCACCCAAAGCCACACTCAGTATTACCAAAGCCCATAGAAAAAGCCTTGCCAGCTCCGTTGACTGCAATAGAATGAAAAAAAAAAAGCAATGTCATTCGTTGAGCTTCAGGCATCAGTGCTGAGGCATTGCTAAACAGAGTAGAATCTGGATGAATACATCGAGGTGAATGGAGCTAAATGCTATAAAATTCTAATCACAGTCGATTTCAAATGTTTTCACGTAACTTGGAGTAGCTACTGCCATTGTTACATTGCATAATGCTTATAATGAACACATAATTATAAGGCTATAAGCCGACATGCAATCGATGGTTGTGTTATGATCTCACTTTCAAAACATTTCCACTAGCGTTGATGCTACGCAATGTTGCTGATTCGCCAGTTCATGAATATTAATTACCGGCAATTCAGGCAACAGTCGTGTTTGGATGTAACCAACTAGCTAGTAGCTGGTTAGGTAGCAAACAAGCATTATGACAGATATGGTTTACTATACATCTACCAGCTAGGTTAAATTATTATCTCTTATAGAGTTGGGTTTATGAAAAAACTTCCCATTGACCACCATTAATTCTGCTCTGACTTTAACCCAGTTTTAGTGCTCATAGTCGGCCCCTGGAGGTGAAACCAGATATTCATGTTGTTGGCATAGCTCTATACCAGGGGCCACATGTATAAAACTCTGAGTAAAATAATGTGTAAAATAATACTCAGGGAGAAATTTGGAAATCTGCTTACGCAAAGTTTTGCATTTTCTCCCTCTGCCTTTCTGTCACGGTGTCGCAATATCACATTGACTCCAAACATTGCATACACAGGGTGTCCAACGTGTACCGAGGTACGCAGATTCTCGCAGCAAATATTATTTAATATCTTAATTTTCCTTACGCAGCTGAAGGCATTTTTCTGCTCAGCAGTGTTTATACATGAGGCTCAAGGCCTTGACTGAATTTGATCCCTGTTCCCTACCCTCTGTAACCTCAGACCCCCATCTACCATGTGTCCTGTCCCCTCACTTTGCAAGCAGTGTGCAAAAGAAATCCTGCAAAACTCTTGTCAAACTAGTGAGGAAGTAGTTTGTAATATTTTATTTATTTTTTAAGTTTTATTGAGAATATCAATCAGTTTACATATGACGATGGTTACAAAGTGTAGATTATGAATTAACAAAAATAAAAAGAGAGTAGCTCGTAATATGTCCCACTCTTGTACCATAGACATGCATATATGCTTTATGTCTACATACAGCTTTAATTTAAGGGTACATTCATGTCCACTGATCCACGTTGGAATTACAGCCCTTGTTAAACAGTCTGTGACCTATAGACACCACCTGATGCTGGGTATCTTCCCTGATGATGCTCTGTCAGGCCTGTACTGCAGCCATCTTCAGTTTCTGTTTGATTTGGGGGGATTTTTGCCATCAGTCTTGTCTTCGGCAAGTGAAACACATGTGCAATTGGATTCGCGTTGGGTGATTGACTTAGCCAGTCAAGACCATTCCACTTTTGGACTTGGAAAACTTGTTCATTGGTTGCTTTAGCAGTGAGGGTATTTGGGGGTTATTGCCCTGCTGCAAGGTGAAGCACTGTCTATTTGGTTGGATCTAAGCAGATAAGACGTGTCTGTACACTTCAGAATTAATCCCGCTGCTGCCGTCAGCAGTCACATCATCAGTGAAGACAAGTGAACCAGTTACATTGGCAGCCATACATGCCTGAGCCAAAACATTACCTCCACTATGTTTCACAGATTTGCGGGTGCTTTTGCTCATGAGCAGTTCTCTTCTTTCTCCGCAAACACTAACCTGGCCATTTTGTCTTGAGGCTTACCAGCCATTTTGTCTTGAGGCTTACCAGTGATTTGTATTTTGCAGTGAACCCTCTGGGGTTATGCTGGTTTGGCTTTATTTTAGTTATTGACACATCTATGTCTACGTCCTGAAGAGTGTTCTTGATCTGTTCGACAGCTGAAAAGGGTTTTTTCCCTCACACGTGAAAATATTTTTTGGTCATCCACTGCAGTGGTTTTCTGTGGTCTACAAGGATGTTTGCTATTGCTGAGCTCACCAGGGAATTCATTTTGGCACACCCAATGTGTTGACTATGTCTCTGATTAATTCATTCAGAATTTTCCAAACCGTGATGGCCTGCTTTACTGGCATTGACAATTCTTTGGTCCTCATGTAGAGAGACTACAGCAACCGACTCAAAATGCCACACCTAAATAAACTCTACACCTTTTGTTCGCTTTCTTGTGCATGAACTAACGATGCAACACACATCTGGCCAAGACTGAGCAGCCAATTACTTCTGGTCCTGAAATATTGGGGGACTATGCATAAAAAGGGCATAAAAATGTTGAAAAAGGCATAAAGTACGAAAACAATGAACCAAAACCGCTAAATTATGCATTTTCCTTGGTTTCACTTAGTGTTAAATATGGGTAAAAAGATGAAAATATAATTTAAAAAGAAATAGATTATGCTTGTTACACATTATTTCAGCTTAATGCAATGCAGGACGGCGGTGTTCAACACGGCTTAATATACAACCGTGAAGAGCTAGAAACCAAATTGCACATACATGAATGTGTCCATGAGTGCTAATAATGGAGAAAAGGAGTACAATTATTCATATTATTGCATTATTTAAAGAAAAACAGCCTATATTTTAAGATTGTTCGGCATTTCTTTTTAGTAGGCCTACAACATAAGAATCTGCTTAAAATCCATAATATGTGGGATTTCTTTTACAATATCCATCTTTTAAAAAATTTATTAAAAATAATATACAAATATTTTTTCAAAATTCCAGTGCACTCTTGTTAATGACAGCGCAAAAACAGATTTGTGTAGATGTTTAAAATCCATTGTACAGTGCCGAGCTCAATGGAAGGGCAACAGTTTGTTCCACAGACTCTAATGCAATACTAAATGACAACACTAGAGGGTGTAAACAATCCACGGAAAGGAACTTCTAGCATTTACAATTCAAACAATAGCCACTTGTATAATACTACAGTAAAACCAAGCATATCAAACAACTAACTGAATAATGCATTTCAACTTTTCATCTTAACATTAGCTAACTTTAACATTAAACATTTGTTCCCCCTTTATTTCCAGTGTTAACAAGTCCAGGAACTGGAACACACTAGTATCTTCCACATGTGGAATCGGTGTGGTCCAGGAACTGCACCAAACTAGTATCTTCCACATGTGGAATTGGTGTGGTCCAGGAACTGTAACACACGAGTATCTTCCACATGTGGAATCGGTGTGGCCCAAGAACTGTAACACACTAGTATCTTCCACATGTGGAATCGGTGTGGTCCAGGAACTGTAACACACTAGTATCTTCCACATGTGGAATCGGTGTGGTCCAGGAACTGTAACACACTATGATGTCCTCTGACTGCGAATGCTCTGTCCTGGTCTTACTAGATCTCAGCGCAGCTTTTGACACAGTAGACCATGGTATCATGCTAGACAGACTTAGGGAGTGGGTAGGCATCTCAGGGAGCGCCCTAAACTGTTTTGCCTCCTACCTTCAAGGGAGAAGTTTCTCTGTGGCTGTAGGCCCTTTTAAATCTGACCCCACGCCCCTTCTCTGTGGTGTGCCGCAGGGATCTGTGCTAGCACCTATCCTTTTTGCCCTGTACATGCTCCCCTTAGGCCTCCTCATCAGCAAGTTCAAGGACATCTCTTATCACTGCTACGCAGATGACATCCAGCTGTACATCTCTTTTAAACCTGACAAATTGGAGAAACTCAGCATCTTGCAAGAGTGTCTGTCCGCCATTGAGAACTGGATGGGGAGCAATTTTCTCCAACTTAATGCAGCCAAAACAGAGGTGCTGATTGTAGCTGCTGAAAACACCGCTGCTAGAGTAGCTGCGCACTTGGGGTCCCTTACGGATAAAGTACGCCCCCACCTAAGAAACCTGGGTGTTATATTTGACCAGTCGATGCAGTTGGACAAGCATGTGAAATCCCTGACCCGTACCTGTTTCTTTCACCTCAGGAATATTGCAAAGCTCCGGTCCATTGTATCACATGCTGAACTAGAAATGACTGTTCATGCACTTATCTCATCCAGACTTGAGTACTGCAATTCACTGTTTACCTGCCTCAATAAATCTGTGGCTCAACTCCAGCTGGTCCAAAATGCTGCTGCCAGGCTGCTCACCAGGTCCAAGAAGTCCTGCCACATCACCCCCATCCTGGCATCTCTGCACTGGCTCCCGGTTCAAAACAGGATCCAGTTCAAGGTCCTGGTGTTCGCCTTCAGAGCCCTCCATGGCCAAACCCCCGTCTACATCTCAGATCTCATCCACCCCTACTCATCCGGCCGGTCACTGAGGTCATCCAATCAGGAGCTCCTGGTCATACCCAGGACCAGACTCAAAACCAAAGGGGACAAAGCTTTTGAGGTGTTGGCCCCATGGCTCTGGAACGCCCTCCCCCCTGACCTGAGAGCCGCCCCTTCAGAACTCTGCTTTAAACAGCACCTAAAGACTCACCTGTTTAGGCAGGCTTTTAGTCAGATATAAACACCCTATTTGGTCCTGTCTGTCCTGTGCATGTTTTGCCTTTTATAGTTTTTATACGTTTTTACCTGTTTTATGATGTTTTGTTGATGCACTTTATCCTCTTGATGTAAAGCACTCTGTGCATTCGTGCTGTGAAGGGCGCTATATAAATAAAGTTTTACTTACTTAATCTTCCACATGTGGAATCGGTGTGGTCCAGGAACTGTAACACACTAGTATCTTCCACATGTGGAATCAGTGTGGTCCAGGAACTGTAACACACTAGTATCTTCCACATGTGGAATCGGTGTGGTCCAGGAACTGTAACACAATAGTATCTTCCACATGTGGAATCGGTGTGGTCCAGGAACTGTAACACACTAGTATCTTCCACATGTGGAATCGGTGTGGTCCAGGAACTGTAACACAATAGTATCTTCCACATGTGGAATCGGTGTGGTCCAGGAACTGTAACACACTAGTATCTTCCACATGTGGAATCGGTGTGGTCCAGGAACTGTAACACAATAGTATCTTCCACATGTGGAATCGGTGTGGTCCAGGAACTGTAACACAATAGTATCTTCCACATGTGGAATCGGTGTGGTCGAGGAACTGTAACACACTAGTATCTTCCACATGTGGAATCGGTGTGGTCGAGGAACTGTAACACACTAGTATCTTCCACATGTGGAATCGGTGTGGTCCAGGAACTGTAACACACTAGTATCTTCCACATGTGGAATCGGTGTGGTCCAGGAACTGTAACACAATAGTATCTTCCACATGTGGAATCGGTGTGGTCCAGGAACTGTAACACACTAGTATCTTCCACATGTGGAATCGGTGTGGTCCAGGAACTGTAACACAATAGTATCTTCCACATGTGGAATCGGTGTGGTCCAGGAACTGTAACACACTAGTATCTTCCACATGTGGAATCGGTGTGGTCCAGGAACTGTAACACAATAGTATCTTCCACATGTGGAATCGGTGTGGTCCAGGAACTGTAACACACGAGTATCTTCCACATGTGGAATCGGTGTGGTCCAGGAACTGTAACACAATAGTATCTTCCACATGTGGAATCGGTGTGGTCGAGGAACTGTAACACAATAGTATCTTCCACATGTGGAATCGGTGTGGTCGAGGAACTGTAACACACTAGTATCTTCCACATGTGGAATCGGTGTGGTCCAGGAACTGTAACACACTAGTATCTTCCACATGTGGAATCGGTGTGGTCCAGGAACTGTAACACAATAGTATCTTCCACATGTGGAATCGGTGTGGTCCAGGAACTGTAACACACTAGTATCTTCCACATGTGGAATCGGTGTGGTCCAGGAACTGTAACACAATAGTATCTTCCACATGTGGAATCGGTGTGGTCCAGGAACTGTAACACACGAGTATCTTCCACATGTGGAATCGGTGTGGTCCAGGAACTGTAACACACTACATCAATGTACTGCATCTTTTTCAATCAGGTTGCATATGAGTGGCCCAAGATGATTTAACCCCTGAAATTCCACTCTGAACTTGCTATAAACACTAATAAAGGAGCCCGGAAATTCACCTGCAAATTTCAACATGAAATCCGCTTTGGGCCAGGATAAACTAAATATGACCTGCTATTATATGTCCATATTGACTAATAGACAGTGATATACAAGTGGCTCAAGATGGTTTAACACTTTAAATACTGGCCTGAAGTAGCTTGAAGAGCAATTTTTGATTTGAGATAGAAAGGGCAAGGCTGAAGGTGACTTGGGCCAATAGTGCATGGATGTATCTTCTTAGATGAGGTTGCATATTAGTGGCCCAAAACAATTTATCTCTTGAAATTCCATTCTGAACTTTATATAATCATTGTAATGGATAATATCTTCTAATGGGAAATGTGTCTGTCCCATCCTCTGAAAAATGAGCCAGCATTTCAGCTGTGAATTTCAGCATGAAATCTGCATTGGGCCAAGGCAAACTATTTTGCTCTGCCAACCATCAATTGCGGTTGCATTGCTGGAAAGGCTACCCCTGTTGACCAGCACTTATCTAAAATGTAAACATTCAAAGGTTAGCAGGGTTTGCAGTAGATTCATTGTGTTTGTACAGGTTTCTGTACGGGTGCTTTCATACCCATCCTAACCTTTGAATGTTTTTCAGTGCTGATACATGCTCCAAAGGCCATTTCTTTGTTTTATCATGCAATCCCGTCGATGAACCTGCAGTTGGACACATTCCCACTGGAGAAGTTTGGAATCATTCTAGGTCGGCCCCACCAAGTCTGAATAAACAAAACCAAAATATGAAAAAAAAAGATCAGAATCAAAATTTTACCCCATGAAACTATTCACACAAATTGCAGTATGTTTTTAAATTTTAAAAAAATTGTCCTCTCAGAATAAAATTTAACGCAAATAAATTGAATTGCTTCCCATTACTGTTCACTACGCTCCACTACTGTTTGTTGTTCTCGATATGCGAGTCTGCCAAGTGATTGTGATGTCATGTGATGAAATCAAACTATGGTCAACAACTATAAGTATGAGACTTCATCATTAATAATGAAGTATTAGCCCAACTTGACTCATGCACTTCTATATTGGTCTTGCCACAGTTGTACATATAAGGGGGTGGATTACTAACGGTTTGTGTGTATAAAATCACGTGTAAAACTGTTATCCCCTGAAAAAAAATGTTCGAGGTGATCAACTAACGAGGTGCAGAGGACTGCCTGTGTTAAAATTTATAGATACATGGATTTTTCATGCAGCACTTGCTGTGGAATGCACATCAATGTGTGGAGGTGGAATGTACATTTCTGGGGCTTGGAGAGGAAATGGACACCATCTTATTCCAACAGTGATGTCATTAAAACATGATTTTGATTGACTTATCGAGTCATCAAGGACTGGTGGTACTCATATTAAACGGTGAGCTCAGCCCTTTCTAATGGAGAAACTCTCATTCCACTAAGGTTATAAGGGGGTCTCAATGATAACGGACTTATGGTAGATGTAATTGTCAGACTTGATTGCAGTCCAAATAATGCAAATTTTCTGCATGACATCATATACATGTCCTTGAAGAGGATCCAGAGCTTTCGTTTGTATTCACCATGCCTTGATGTGTGAATGCGGAATGTGATTTTTGGGGCATGATATTCAATTATATCTTCATCCTCTCCAATGGGCCTTTTCCATTAAAATATAATTTTGATTCACTTATAATTGGGTCATCAAGGAGTGAATATACTCATTAAAAAAAAAAAAAAAACACTTTCAAAAGCTGACAACCTTTGTTTTATTCCGAAAGGGTGACGAGGGGCTCTGAAATATGCTTCATAATGCTATTAGTTTTGATAAATGTTTTATATATTAAAAATGTATATTTCATAAAATTGTTATGCTCAAATGAAAGTACATGTGATGACCATTCAGAAACTTTATGTGTATTCCACAGCGAGTGCTGCAGGCATTTGTCCTTTTAGGCACAGACCACTGTTGGCCATTCCGAGCTTCCTTCCGCCGTTCCATTCCGGCTTTTACTCAGGCCTGAATGAATATGCAAATTTGGTGCAAGAAGGTCATGCAAATAGATTTCTTTAGCACGTGTAATGTGATTAATCCCAAAAGCAATTTTGGGAAAGGTAATTACATTTTATTACAAAAGAGAAACGGGTATTAAAAGACAACACAATAAGATGACGGCTAGCAAGAATTAGGCTATGTCGTAACCAGGGTGGAAAATTAGCACCTGCCACCCGCCAAATGCGGGTATATTTCAGAATTGTCAGGTAAATGTATCAAACCTACCTGCCACAGTGGTGTGTCGCAAAGTGGATAATTTTCCACCCCGGTCGTAACAACATCGCACACAATGTAGCGAGCAGGTGTATATTTAACAGTAAGAATAAATACATTTTTAGTCATGGAGCAAATCGCGTTACAGAATACTAGAGTAAGAGTAACTAGTATTTGAATCAAACAAGCAATACAAAGTCTATTATAACAAACAATGAGTAACAAAGCAAATACACTTGATCAAAATGAAAGCCATGATCAGATGGAAATGTGATTTTATGTGAGACTTGAGTAGTGCTAGTAAGTGCTATAGTTATGATAATTTCAGTCCTGAAAAATATCAGACACCCGGCAGAAAAGAGACATCCAGTAAAACAGTTTGTCGTAAACCACCCAGCTTGTTCAGTTAGTAGCCTATACTTACACTGTAAGAAAATAGCATCAATGTTGCCAGTGAAAAACCATTTAATAAAGGGGGGAAACTGTAGGAATCCTGTTTTTTTTTTAACAGTGTTTTGGAAAAAATGAATATATAAATATATAAAAAATAAATATATACAGATTTTACTGTGAAGGCTCTAGTTTTTTTCTGATGTACATTTTTTGAAAATGTTTGTACATTTTTCAGCCAGTTTCTGGGATTCCACCTGGAGGGGAAGATCATGGGTAGATAGACATCTTGGATGAAATGCTTGTGGTGACCGATAGTGGTCCCTTGGTTGGACAGAATGCTACAAGCTTCATTAAACTCCACTGGATCCATGAATGGCTTGGTGTTACTAACACAGGTGCATATATTATACAGGAATACATTAGACTAATGTGAAGCAGTTTAAAAGAAATGCAAAAGAGATGTAGCCTACAGTATTATTATTGAGTATTGTACTGTAGAAGTGGTATTAGGCTATATGTTACTGAAATAGTCTGGTACAGCCAGCAATATCTTCAACATTTAGCCGTTAACTACTTAAGTTGAATTCTCCTTTTTACTGTGGAGCTATCACCCAATGCTGACACGCCCAGACCCCGCCCCCCACATGAAAAGAGTGGCAAAAAAATTGGTCGTAGAAAAAGATGAATTGGCTGAAGAAAAAAATGACTTGACATAGAGTGAAAAAACCAAAGGTGAAAGTAAAAATTTTGATCGAAGAAAATTCTAAAGTGAATACAAAATAATTATTACCAATCAATCAATATTTATAATTTATAAATTAATCAATTTCGATTTTTTCAAGAGCAATTTCGATTTTTTCAATATCAATTTAGATTTTTTTCAGTATCAATTTAGATTTTTTCAATGTCAGTTCTTATTTTTTCAAAATCAAGTCTTATTTTTTCAGTATACATTTGTTTTTATGTTGAATAATTTTTTTTTCAATATCAATTCTTAGTGGCGCTAATCTAATGCCATAGAAGATCGCATTACTTCCGGGTTTGGCGAGAAAGCGGCGGCGGGGTACTGCAGAGCCGGTCAGAGCGGACGGAGCCAAGGCGACCCGGCATTGTTGTAGAGCTTTTGTTGAGAGACCTCCCCCAGACCGTAATAAACGTGCTCTTGCTGTCCCGGATCGTGTGTGTGGGTTCAGGCCCGGTACGAGTGGCAACTGAGGTGGTGGTGTTCCCCTCCCCTCTCCAGAATTGTGCCAAACTGCTAGTCTGTTTGGGTTTCCCCCTCAGAGTGATAGTTGGGCCGGGCAGGGGGCTATCCTGGGGGCTATTCTGTGGTGTGGGTTGTCACGAGTGTGTGTGCAGTGCTCTTTATACCGATACGCATGCTTAGCGTGGCGTGTGACTACAACGGTCTGTTAGTGTGGCGTGTGGGGAATGGGCACACATACCTGAAGAGGTCCTGTTCTGCCTGGCGGGGTCTTGGAACTGTTGGGAGGGGGAGAAGGGGCAGACCGTGCATTAATTCCCTGTCTATTTTTTGTTGATTTTATACATTCATTTCTAATAAAATATTGAATTTCTACCTTTTACTCAAGTGTCGCTGTGCTGTTTGGAGAGTGGAGGGTCACCTGCATAATAAGGAAGAAGGGAAAGAGGTCAGTGTGGGGAGTACGCAGTTCCTGACCCTTTACATACGCATCTCTTCTGAAACATACATAGTATCTCACACCTCTTTTTCAGGGATTACCACAGTCGCAAAGCTGGCTAACCCTCAAAGTTCCTCACGTTTCATCTGAACTAAGTAAAACAGGCTTTAGCCTCTCTGTACTTGGAATGACCTTAAAACCACACTCCCATTAGATTCCCTTTTCTCATTGGCCAGTTCAAGATCTTAACAAGCGATAACCGAGGAGTGTACGTGATTTTATTTTAATTGATTTCAATTTGAATTAATTTAATTGATTTGTGCTTGGACTTCTGTTGTTGTTTTCTTTTGGAGTCAAGTACTATAAGCAGGGCTCCTCTCAGAAGGACAAGAACATCCTCTTTTTTTTTCCTCTTATACTCATTCTTGAGAGGTGTTTCTACAAGGATTTCACACCGGATTCACCAAACACTCTGTCTTGCTGCACCAATAAGCAGTCCTGTGCTTTCCTGGCCCCAGCCAGTCAATCGCATGGGGGGGGGGGGGGGGGGAATGCTATAGGACAGAGGTGGGCAACAAGGGCAGTATCTTTCAGGCGGGAGGTGAGGCGTTAAGCAGACTGAATGCAGGCGGTTTTTATGGTCGGTCCAGACGATGAAGGGAAGCTCTGCCCCCTCCAGACAGTGCCTCCACTCATACAATGCGAGCTTAACCGCCAGGAGTTCACGGTTACCGACATCACAGTTCCGCTCGGCCGGGGACAGCCGGCGGGAGTAGTAGGCGCAAGGGTGCATCTTGACATTTCGGACATTTTATCTACACTTCTTGACAGACACATGAATGACAGCCGAAGACTGTTTTTGTGTCCGCATATGAAACATGACCGTGATCTAATCTATCAGTGAAGCAGTGTTTGTGTATACAGCAATGAACTCATTTAGCTAGAGTAATTGGTGGAAACAAAAACCTGCCTACATGCCGGCCCCTCCGGGAACGGGATTGCCCACCCATTATAGGCTATTCGTGGGCTAGAGTGAAACAAGATGTATTTCAGGTTGATAATATCAAGCAAGTCATGCGCTCCTCTCAACCAGGCAGCGAGCAAGGACGAGTTCTATTTTTCATCTAGGTTATTAACTTGGACGTTGATGGAATCGATGCTACTGTTTTCGATTGAGGAGGGTAAATGCAGGGTGCTTGCTATACATATTTGTGGAGGCTACTGTTACAAGAGGAGCTACTTCACTGCTGTCTAACCTAATATCAAACAAAGCACCCACCTTTCTTATACCTTCTCCCCAGTCACCTGACTGCTCAGAAAATGGCCTCTTTTCAGTCACCTGACTGCCCACCAAATGACCTCTTCTCATGACTTCAAGATAGCAGTCATCTCGCAGTTCACTAAGAAGGATCGAAGGATGGACTTTGTCTACAAATAAGGTAGGAAGCCAAAGCATACATAGGCTTAAAAAACATACTTTTAGAGCATTTTATAGGTAGGTGTATTAGTTTGTTCTGGCCCGCCGAGGCTGCTAGCTCGGCTACTGTCTGAGCAATCGTGTCAGTCAATTTGCTGTTTTTATGTAATGGCCCCCCTATTAGGATGCAGAAACTGATATGGACCCAAATGCAGGACTCTGAGACAAACTCAGACGAAAACTCCGTAAGGAGTAAATTTAATGAGAAGCAGAGCAAGATAAAGAACCAACAGGGAAGCTAAGTGACGGGCTGGATACGGGGTTGGCGAAACTAAGGAGGGTGAGATAGATGACAGGGCAGGAGTGATAGGAACGGGAAGCAGGCAGGACAGGCTGGAACTGAGAACAAAAAATAACAAACAGACAGGTCAAAAACACAAATGCAAACAACGGCTGGGAAAGTCAAGAAACGCTAGACAAACATGCAAACTGGCATTGAGACAAACAAAGCGGAAAACCTAAATAGAAGGGAAAACAGGTGAGAATGCGCTGAGGATAATCAAAAGGTGTGAGGAATGTATGCGAGAGCTGATGAGATCATGAGTGAGTGCGGAATGCAAGCGGAGGGGGCAAATGATTGGCTGAATGATAATGGGGAGAAAACGAGGGACAAAACAGGGAGCCACGCTCAGCCTGCACAACACGGAACTAGACGAACAGGGCAAACTGAAAAACGTAAAATTGTCTTTATTGTTTTTTTTAAAAATACATACCAATAAGAACATATACAGCTTATAAACATTCCATTCAACACACTTCATTACATTCAATTCATAAAATTACACAAGTTAGGGGGGGGGGATTTCCCCAGTTAAAAAACATTCAAGACACTAAAGACAGCACAAAATGACACTATTTACAGGACAATAAAGGAAAAAAAAAAACCTTTATGGAGGAAAAAGCAAACAATGTTCACGCAGACAGTGAAGTGCGCAAAAAGACACATGAGTGCCCGGGCTGTCGGGTGGGTCAGAATGTTCAATGTCTCTCTCTCTCTTCTGTATGTGGTGGGGGGGGTGGACTATATAACAAGTTCTTTCCAGTGGTCCACCCCCCATTTCTCTCTGACCAGGCGCTGATTTTGAGCAAAATCCACCATAACGCCGTCCTGGAGGAGGTTTTGCGTCCTCCTCCTGTGAGTGACAAGGTCCACTGTTGTTTTTTGGTAGACCTTGATGTTCCTCGCCTCCCACAGGACCTGCTTAACGGTGTTAACGATCCTCCACTGACGCTGGAGCTCCGGTGTTCCGCAGCCTCCTCTGGGCCCGTAGAGGACACTCTCAGCAGTCAGGGAGGATCTGGGCAGCAACCTGTTGCGGGAGACAGAGGAAACAACAAGGCCCCAGACCCGTCTGGCCACGGAGCACTCCCAGAACAGATGGTACACGTGTTCTGAGTCAGTGCATCCGTGGGGGCAGCGCTCGGTCAGGGCCAGGTGCCGCTTATACATGAAGACCCTGGTGGGGAGACACATATGAGCAGACATCCAGGCAATGTCTTTCTGCTTATTTGTAATACATTTATGAAAGACATTTGCCCAGATTATAGACGGGTCCAGGGTCGTGCTGCCCCTCGGGAGTGTCATGGTCTCAGTAGATCTTAAATGAGCCATGATGATTTTGTAACTCCACGAGGTCAGCCCGGCCCTGGACAATCCTGTCCTAAAGGCAAAGTCCCTCAAAGCTCGATATACATATGGGGGGTCCCAGCTATATGGTATTGTCAGGTCCAGCACACACAGGCCCATCGTCCTCAGGAAGGGAGTGGCATAGTACCTAGCAAAGGTACCAGAGGCCTTCTCAACCTTCCGAGTATTCTGGACCAGTGCGGCCAGACCCTGCACCAAAATGATGTTAACTATGTCTGGGAACCCCCTGCCCCCATTCCTCTCCTCCTTGAGGAGGGTGGCTCTTTTTAATTTTTCCATAGTACTCCCCAGACAAAGCGAAAGGCCATTCTAGCAATTAATTTGCTAGTGGCCTTGTCTGGGGGAAACACCCTCCCAACATAGAGAAAATTGGGGAGAACTATTGCCTTCAGGACCAGGATCTTACCCGTCTGAGTCAGAGGCCGCACGCTCCAGCTCCAGAGTTTAGTTTGGACGTGGCGGAGGGCTCCCTCCCAGCTCAGCTTTCCCCCTCCATCTGACTGAAAGGTCACCCCCAGGAGCTTGATGTTATCTCTGCGCACAGGGAAGGAAGCGGTTAGTGACTCACACCAGTGTCGAGACAGGAACAGTTCACTCTTGTCCCTATTGACTAGGGCGCCCGTGGCCGCACAGAAGTCACTCAACACCTTGTTGGCAGTGGTTATTGAGCGACCATCTGTGCAGACGATGGTGATGTCGTCCATGTACGCCATCACCCTAAGCCGTTCACCCCAGGCCCCGGGCAGTGGGTAGCTAGCAATGCCTGGATTAGACCTGATGACCTGGAGGAACGGCTCAAGGTAGATGACGTACAGGAGGGATGCTAGAGGGCATCCCTGCCTGACGCCAGACCTAATGGCGGAGGGGGAGGAGGGCTGCTTGTTAACAATCACCCTCCCCGAGATGTCATTCAAGCACATTTTGGTCCAGCGCAGGAGGGAGCTTGGAAAGTTAAACCTCTCTAGCACCCTCTCCAGGCACACGTGGCTTACCCTGTCAAAGGCCTTCTCCTGGTCTAAACTGAGAAGGCCCAAGGGGGACCTGCGCTCCCCGGAGTGGATTATTACATCCCTCGCGAGGAGCAGGTTGTCGTTTATGGACCTCCCTGGCACGCTACATGTTTGGTTGGGGCCGACCACCGATGGTATCAGGTGTTGGAACCTCCTCATCAGCGCCTTCGCCATGATCTTATAATCCACTGAGAGGAGGTTAATCGGCCGCCAGTGCCGGAGGTCCTTCAGGTCCCCCTTTTTAGGGACAAGAGCGACTGCACTCTGCCTCAGTGAGGCCCCCAACCGCCCCTCCCTGTACGCAGCCCTGAAAACTTCCGCCACGTCCTCCTTCAGGAGATCCCAAAAGGCCTGGTAGAATTCGGCTGGGATTTCGTCAGGACCAGGAGCTTTGTGTAAGTTAAGGGAGCGCGCGGCCAGGGTGAGCTCCTCAGTGCTCAACTCCTGTTCCATGCTCTCTTCCCCCAGGCGTCTGTCCAGGCCGCCCAGGAAGGTGTCCATGAGAGCCCCATCCGCGGGCCTAACACTGTACAGGCCCGCATAGAACTCCCTGGCCACCTCCCGGACCTCCGCCTCTTCAGACACCACCACCCCTCTGCTGTTGTAAAGAGAAGAAATGGTGTTACTCTTTGACCGTGCCCTGCGGAAGAAGTACCTAGTACATTTCTCATCCTCCTCGAGGCCCTGGAGTTTGGAGCGGAAAGTGTATTTTTTCCGCTCCTCCCGATAGATGGCGGAGAGGCTCTGTTTAGCGAGTGCAATCTCGCTGCTAACCTCCAGGCCTCGGGACTGGAGGAGGCTCAGTCTTTGGAGGCCAGCGTTAGCTTTTCCAAAAGCTGCCCTCTTTTCCTTTGCCTTCCTCCGCCCGACTGCCAGGAAGTAGCCCTGCACTCGCTCTTTTATCATCTCCCACCACTCTATCGGGGAGTCAAAAAGATGTTTAAGGGGGATGGGTGGAGCATCGAGCATGTAACACGTATCTCCCCGTCGCTCCGTGAGTTTGTGATAATGTTAAATTACTAACACAGTTTTTATAATCTTTTGGACGGTGCTCGATTCTACGTCGTGTTTGGACTGCTTCGGGGTACTTTTTTGCTTTTGTTCAAAACTTTTCGAGCGACAATGTCGTCCTCGCGTGCAAGAATGGACTCGGTACGTGCAGGCCGCACGAAAGCCTCGTACTCGGCCGAGTCGCCGCCGAGCGAGGAGGCCGATGACAGCGCTCCAAACCGGGGACAATTACAGACGATGCTAAACTCGTTGAAAGGGGATATCTGCAGCAAAATCGACTCGTTGTCTTCTGACCTGCGGGCTGAAATTTCTTCAGTAAGAGAGGAGGTAAAACGCACCATCGAACCCTTGCAACAACAACTTGACTCCCATGACCAAGCCATCACTGATTTGGAGCGCGCGTCCACGGACCATAATGACCAGCTAACTGCTTTGGACTCTACGGTTTCCACGCTTAAGGCTGAGCTAAAGCTGCTGACGGACAAATGCGAGGACTTGGAGGGGAGATCGCGGAGGAACAACATAAGGTTGATCGGGGTGCCGGAGGGGTCTGAGGGCGCGCGCCCGACCGAATTTGTTGCCCAGCTGTTGAAGGACGTCCTCGGCCTGGACGAGGTACCCCTGCTCGACCGTGCGCATCGCACTCTTCGGCCCAAACCCAGGGAGAATCAACCGCCCCGACCTTTTATTATAAGAGTGCATTTTTTCCATGTGAAAAATGACATTATGCGTCGGGCCGGGGAGGCTTCCCGGGCTTCCCCTCTCCTCTACCGGGGTAAAAAGCTGTTTTTCTTCCCCGACTACACTTCCTCGGTCGCTAAGAAACGGTCTGCTTTCGTGGACGTTAAGCGTCAATTACACTCTTGTCCCGGGGTAAAGTTTGGCTTGAGGTTTCCAGCGGTGCTTATGATTACTTTGCCCAGCGGAGCCACACACACCTTCGAAGACCCGGCCACTGCAATGGACTTTGTGAAGGCAAACGTTAAAACTGTAGCCTCTTCTGGAGCTACTGTGTAAAGTCGATATGGCAGGCTGTTCCAGCAGGCTAACTGGCTAAGTTAGTTCATTAGTATCGGGTTGGTAAGCTGTTTCACTTTAAGTCTTGCATGATAATTTTATCTGAGTTAACTGGCGAATGTTCATACTGTGTTTGTTAAATCAATATTTTTCTTTTCTTAATATCACAAACTCGGGGGGTAAGGAAACTTACTACTCCTTTGGTGGTACTACGTAGTAAGATGTTTTTGGTAGTTTTGGGGTTTTGCACGCGTCTCGTTTGGGGAGACGCTTCAGCTAGGGAAAGGGAGGGGGTGGGGGGGGGGGAATGTTTTTCTTTTTTTCTTTTATGTGCCTTTTGTGTTTGGTTTGGTATATCGGTTGGTCACCCATATTTTTAGTTGTACTCTTGCAAATGCTACTCATTCCGCCCTGCACTATATTTGTACATACATTTATTTATTTATTTTTGTTTATTTGAAACATGTCCCAGTCTAGAATATCACAGCAATTAGTGAGTGGACTCAAATTTGTTAGCTGGAACTGTAATGGCGTAAATCATCCTATTAAACGAAGTAAGGTACTTCACCATCTCCAGCAATTAGGAGCCCACATAGTCTTTCTTCAGGAGACTGATTTGGAACCATCCAGCCATATTACACTGCGGAGGAGGTGGGTTAGCCAGGTATTTCATTCTACATTCCAAGGTAAATCTAGAGGGGTAGCAGTTCTGATTCACAAATCTGTTTCCTTTGTATGCTCAAATGTCATCACTGACCCTAGTGGGAGATATGTTTTTGTAACAGGACTGCTGTATAATACTCCAGTTATTCTTGCTAACGTATATGGTCCTAACTGGGATAATGACAGTTTTTTCCGATTAATGCTCTCCAAGTTACCTAACATCTCCACACACTTTCTTATTATGGGGGGGGATTTCAATTGTTGGCTTAACCCTGTGTTAGACCGCTCATCCACTAAAACTGGCACGCCTTCGGGGTCTTCCAGGACTATTTTATCCTTTATGGATGAGTTTTCTGTTTCAGACCCCTGGCGTTTCCTCAACCCATCAGGGAGAGTGTATTCCTTCTTTTCCCATGTTCATCACACTTTCACCCGTATTGATTACTTCCTGATAGATAATCGGCTCCTTCCTTCAGTTCAGTCCTGCTCTTATAATGCTATTTTAATTTCCGATCATGCTCCAATTATATTGGAGATGCACATAAAGGGGCGTGATAACATGCGCCCTCCCTGGCGTCTTAATACACGTTTATTGTCAAACGATGATTTTATTAGACATGTGTCCAACCAAATTGACTTTTTCTTCACTGTCAACAGAACTCCAGGGGTCTCGGCTTCTCTTCTCTGGGAGACTTTGAAGGCATATATAAGAGGTGAAATTATTTCATACAGTGGTTATGAGGATAAAATGAGGAAAAAAAAATTACAGGTACTAAGTCAACGTATTATCCAGCTTGATAATATATATGCCTCCTCCCCATCCCCGAATATATACAAGGAGCGCCTTTCTCTTCAGGCGGAGTTTGATGTCCTCTCCACTAATCAAGTTGAGGACCTTTTATTTAAATCTAAGTATTCTTATTATGAACATGGTGATAAAGCGAGTAAACTTTTGGCCCATCAATTGCGGCAGGCTTCTGCCTCTCATCAAATTCCACAAATTCAGACTCCCTCTGGTGTAACAACAGATCCAAAAAAAATTAATGATCAATTTAAACAGTTTTACTCCTCTCTATACACTTCTGAGCTTCATACGGATTCACTTGCTTTTGACAGTTTCTTTGACTCATTGGACATGGCCAAAGTGGACCCGGACTCTGTCAGGAGGCTGGAGGATCCGCTCACTGTAGACGAGCTGAGGAGGGCGGCCTTCTCCATGCAATCGGGGAAGTGTCCGGGACCCGATGGTTTTCCAATCGAGTTCTATAAAACCTTTTTCGACAAGTTAGCACCGGTTCTGATTGAGATGTTTAACGAATCATTTAATTCTCTTAAATTACCTCCAACCCTTAATCAGGCTTCAATAGCACTGATTTTAAAAAAGAATAAGGACCCTTTATCTTGTTCAAGTTATCGCCCTATAAGTCTACTTTCTGTGGATGTAAAACTTCTATCTAAACTATTAGCCATACGTCTGGAGACTGTTCTGCCCTCTATTATTTCACCTGATCAAACTGGGTTTATCCAGAACAGATACTCTTTTTTTAACCTCAGACGACTCTTCAATGTGGTATATAATCCCTCCACCTCGACTACACCAGAAGCTTTGATCTCGCTAGATGCAGAGAAGGCTTTTGATCGGGTGGAGTGGAAGTATCTCTTCCACACATTGGAAAAATTTGGTTTTGGCCAGAGGTTCATTGCTTGGGTAAAACTGCTCTATTCATCCCCTATGGCTTCAGTCAGAACTAATAACACCAACTCAGCACACTTTCCCTTGTATCGCTCCACCCGGCAAGGTTGTCCTCTTAGTCCTCTCTTATTTGCCATTGCTATTGAACCACTCGCCATTGCGCTCCGGTCAAACCCCCGTATAACTGGTATAACCAGAAATGGTTCTGAGCAGAAGACCTCCCTTTATGCGGATGATTTGCTTTTATACATCTCTAATCTTTCTGTATCGGTTCCGGTTGCTCTTGACATCCTTACCTCATTTGGGCACATTTCAGGGTATAAACTTAATTTGGACAAAAGTGAGTTGTTTCCTTTAAACATTGCAGCAAGTAATTATTCTTTGCATGATTTCCCATTCAAAATTGCCCCACATGGTTTCACATACCTTGGTATTAAGGTTAGGGATAGATTGGAGGATCTGTTTAAATTCAATTTTGCCCCTTTGATGGCTCAGATACGGGAAGATTTCCGGAGGTGGTCATTGTTGCCTTTATCCCTTGCAGCCCGGGTTAACTCTGTTAAGATGAACATCCTCCCCAAGCTGTCCTACCTTTTTCAATGCATACCCATTTTTCTCCCCCAGACTTTCTTTTGTAAATTAGATAGATTAGTTACTGAGTTTATTTGGAATAAGAAAGTCCCTCGACTTCGTAGGGAGCTGTTGCAGAGGCCAAGGTCTCTCGGAGGTTTGGCTTTGCCTAATTTTAGGTTTTATTATTGGGCTGCCAATCTTAGAGTAGTGCAGCTTTGGATCCGTCTGGAGAGGTTACCTGCTCCCCCCTCGTGGCTGCATATGGAGGCGCTCTCCACTAAACCTGCCTCGCTAACAGCCCTTATTCATTCCCCTATTAACTTTTCTTCCTCCCCTTATTCTAAGAATGTCTTAGTTAAGTCTACTTTGAGGATCTGGAAGCAATTCCGACGCCATTGTGGTCTACAGACCTTTTCTTTTTTAGCTCCAATATCAGCTAATCCGCTTTTTCATCCTTCTTTGATTGATGGAGCATTCTCTGTGTGGTCCAACTCTGGCATTAAGACATTTGGCGACCTATACATTGACAATACATTTGCATCCTTTCAGCAGCTCTCTGAGAAGTTCTCTTTACCTAGACATCATTTTTTTAGGTACCTACAGATCCGCAGTTTTGTTCGTAATTTTAGCTGTCACTTTCCCAATCTCCCGGAGGCCTCACCTATTGACTCTTTCTTAACCCCATTCCCTCTCTTAAAGGGTTTGATCTCACATCTATATAACCTAATCCACACATTTCGTCTAACCTCTTTACATACCATAAAAACTCAATGGGCAGAGGATTTGGGTGAGGAGATTCCAGAGGGGTTGTGGGATGTAATTCTGCGTCGGGTTCACTCCTCATCTATTTGCGCTAGACACGGTCTGATCCAATGCAAAATTCTTCACCGGGTACATTTCACTAAAGTCAAGCTTTCAAGAATTTATAAGGATGTTGACCCGACATGTGATAGATGTCGCCAAGCCCCTGCTACCCATTTCCATATGTTTTGGTCATGCCCTTCCTTACATACCTATTGGCTGGAAATTTTTAACTCAATTTCAGATTGTACTAAGACTAGATTTGAACCAACAGCAATCACAGCTTTGTTTGGAGTTCCGCCTCCCACTCTGCTGCTTTCAAAATATAAGGCAGACTTTGTAGCGTTTGTTACCCTATTAGCCAGACGTCTGATTCTATTGAGGTGGAAGTCACCTGCTCCCCCCTCTCATTCCTCATGGATCAAGGACATTCTTTACTTCGTTAAAATGGAAAAAATTAGGTGTACTATGAATGGTTCTCTTGCAAAATTTACAAAAACATGGGGACCGTTCTTTTCACATGTTGAGGGGTTGGTGTTTGCGGCTATTCCGGAGTGACCGCTTTAATTGTATGTCTCTAGCCATTTTAATGTACCTTTAGTGGGTTTGGAATGTTATTTTTTATCTTATTTCTCTCTTATGTGAGTTTTGTATTTGTCTTGAACTATTTTATGGTGACCAACGTGTACGTTTTGTCTTATTTTGTTTTCTTTTGTCTTTTTCTATAACATTGTTCGAGTATTTGTACTGCACCTTTTAAGACAACTTAATGTTTTTTTTTTTATTTAACATAATATTGATACGTGAAAAGTATTTTTTTGATAATGTGTTGTTGAAAATCCAATAAACAATTTTGAGAAAAAAACAAAAAAACAAAAAGATGTTTAAGACTCACCCACTCCAGGTCCCGCCTCGAGAAGGAGAGACGTACTTTGGGGTCCCGGAGATGGCTGGTGTTCATCCTCCAGAGACCCCTACCAACAGTTGTGGACTTCTCCTATGCCAGGGACACGGTCACCATGTGGTGGTCTGAGAAGTGCACTGCCTGGATGGAATAGGCGTGCACTCTCAGGCCTGGGGAGAGCAGGAACATATCAATACGGGAGGAGGATTTTCCAGAGGAACTCACCCATGTATGTTGTGGGGGAGAGGCGCCCCCGGCATCGTGGAGGGAGAAATCTTCTATGATGGACCGCAGCTCGTCGCTCGACCGGTCTCTCCTTGGTCTGCTGCGGTCCTCATCCCTGAGGGCACAGTTGAAATCCCCCCCCACGACAACCGGTATATTGTGGTGGATTATGGTTCTTAATTTTTGGAAAAGGGAAACTCTCTCTGCAACGCTGGTTGGGCCGTACACATTGACCACTCTAAGTGGGGAACCCCCGACACTGAAGTCTGTGACGAGGATTCGCCCACTCTCTAAGATGTTATTACCTGTGATGTTAATGGAAGGGTTTTTGGTCAATGTACCGACCCCATCGGCTCGAGCGACGTTCGAGCCGGACCAGAGAGAGTCCCCCATTCTCCACTCTTCCCTCAGAGTGTCATCCAGAGTGCGGAAAGGAATCCCGCACTCCTGGAGAAGGATGACATCTGAGGGAGATTGTTGCAGAGTGGAGAATACTGCGTGGCGTTTGGTGGGATCCTTAATACTGCGGGTGTTGGAGGTGGTGAGTGTAAATGTCATTGTTATAGTTATTGTTTGTGTTTGTAATTTGATCCGGGTTTATTGTTGGCTATTTCGCGACAGATTTTATTGAGGCGTTCTAAAACTATGTCCTGATTATGAGGGCGCCTACTCACCCCCTGACTCGGTCCGCCCACAGCTCTCCCTGCCATACTGCCTGGCGGGTTCCGTCCTGGAGAGGTGGGACATGCTGTCTTCGCCCCAGGTGCCCACCCTGCTTGGGAGGGTCCCTGAGAGGTGAGCTGGTGTGTGCTCTTGGCGTGTTGAAGATCAGGGCCAGGGAGTGACCGGTCATTGGTGTGCCTGCTTTGAAAGGTGATGGGTCGTGAAAGGGTTTCTTTTTGATGAGTGTGTGATGGGGATGGTTTGCTAGGGCGTGGTGGGTGTTCTGGTCTGCTTAGCGAATCTATAATTTGGCTTGGGTTGGTTATTATTGGTTGGGTTTGTCGTGTTGGTTGAATGATTTGGCGGGCTATTGCTGGGTTTGGGGGTTGACCGGGTTTCTCTGTTGGGGATGTATTGTTGCTTTTGCCCTTCCTTTTCCTTTTTGCAATCTGCCATGGGGTTGGTGTGTCGGATAGGTCGGTGTCTGTGCTAGAGGAGTCAGACTCCTCCAACGTGATGGGGGTGTCGGAGTCAGGCTCCTCTTTAACTGTCGTGACTGTTTGTGGGGGTAGTGTATTTTCTGGAGGATCTGTGGGTGGGGGAGGTCCAGTGTGGGTCGTGTTCAGAGGGGTTGGTGTAGTGTCTAATGTGGCGGTGAGGTTTGTTCCAGACTGTGGGGGGGACGTGACTGGTGTTCTAGTTCTGGGCGCTGGGATGGGGGTCGGCGGTCGGGTAGGGGGTGTGGATCTTGGGGTAGGGGTCGGGGGTCGGGGGGGGGGCAGTCGATGGTACGGGGGGTGTGGTGCCTCTAGCCCTGTTTGCATAGGAGAGTGGGCAGTCGCGGAAGAAGTGCCCACTCTCCCCGCAGAGGTTACAGGGCTTTGGGTCACGGCATGCCCTGGTCTCGTGCTTGCCGCCGCACGTCTTGCATTTGACCACTGTGCAGGCTGCGGCTAAGTGGCCTAACTCGCCGCAATTCCTGCACAGCTTGGGCATGCCGTTGTAAAACACCACACCCCTATTTCTCCCCAGTGTGATCGTACTGGGGATGTGACATACCACCCCCCACTACAAAGGGGTCGGGTCTGAGCTGGACCAGCCACTTCCTGGCCCCGGTCCACACACCATCCTCATCAAGGATCCTCCTGGCGTCGGATTTTACTTCGCCATACCTGCCCAACCACGTCGAAACATCGTGGTCCTGTACAGTCTCATTATAGAACTGTACAGTGACCACTTTGTTCTCCGTGTCGGACAGGGGCTCGACGCCAAAGTTGTTCAGGGGGCTCCTGTCCTTCCCCTCTCTATAGAGGTTCCAGAACCTTTCCAGGACATTGGGATTTCTGAAACTGATTTCAAAAATTTCCCTTTGCCCTGGAACCTTCACCAGGCAGTTAAGGTCAGCTGGCACGAAGCCCATACCTCTCTGTAGCACTGCCCTACTAAATTCCAGACGGGTCAGACCTGTCACTCTCGTCTCCGGTCGAGTTGGGTTTGGGCCAGCAGCACGGCTTGCCCCCCCCCTGCGGTTGCTGGCTCGGGGGCGCCCCTTGTGGCTGCGCCCTCAGCTCCCTGTCCCGCCGGGGGGCCCACACTGGTGCTGCCGCCACCCTCCTCGGCCCTCTGGATCCATATCATGCGGACGGCGTTATGGCGTCGCGTCCCTGGCACAGCTCTGGCTGCCATTCCCTTTCCTCCTCCAAGGCCGGTCTCAAGCGGATTAGAGAAAGATTAGAAAAAACAAGAAAGAACAAAAAGGGAGGTACTGGACTGGAAGAAACGGCGGATGTAACACCACCGCGGCTACAGCCTAACCTACAGCCTGCTCTGGTAGGCTACTGTCTGTGCAATCGTATCAAATCAATGAATCTGCTGTTTTTATGCTATGGCTGCCGCGGCCCCCACTAGCGCTCTGGTAGACTGTCTGTGAAGTAATAGCAAATAGCAATGTGCTGGTTTGGAATGGCCTGCCACGGCCCCACTTGTGCTGATAGGTTACGGTCTGCAATCATATCCTTCTGCTGTTTTCGTTTGTCCTGTTCCTATTCTGACGCTGCTGCTGTCTGTAAGAATTTTTTTTAAGCACTGACATAGTTGATATTGAACTTAAAGTTTACTTTCAGCAGCGCTACACTTTTGCATATGGTTGAGTTTGATATCACAGATTCTCACCGAATCTGAGCACAACACAAAATACGTCTCCTTGCATAGATTTAATGAGTAGATCTGAAGAGGCAGTGCTCCCAACTGGACTCTCCTGCTGTTCTTGGAAGATACTTAAACACACTGGTCCAAATGTCAGCAATACTTGAGAACCAACCTCCATCTGATATATATACCTACAACCACCATGCATGTGACATAGACAAACAAGTGCATAGCCACTCACTGGATCTTTTTCTGTTGTGCAACTAAAAACAAGGAAAACATGTCATGCCAATGTGCAAAAGAAGAATTCCTTATCTAATGCAGCCTATTGGGCAGTCAGTATCATTGGTTTAAAACGGGGGAGGACGGAGGGATCAGGCATTGCTTCATTAGCAGGAGCAGTATCATTCTCCATTTTCAGCTGCTGGGGAAATCAAACATGGTATGGGAAAATTCTTTCTGTGCTTTTACAAAATTTGTGTTTGAAAGTTTGCAGTTGCTGTTAAATCTATGTTTGGCTCCCCATGAAAACATGACCCACGTTTAAAAAAAAAAATAATTCTCCAAAAAACGAATAGATTTTTACGCAAGTTGACGTGAAAACTCAGCATTTGCATATGAAGATTTATTTCACACAATCAGAATGACTTCATACTGTGTGATCTCTTGTGTTTTTGCAGTTTCCGTGCTGTGAAATGGCGGTGTTGGTGGCTACCCTCCTGCTCAGTGGTGCTACTATATCAGCTTCTGATGGTATGTATGGTCACAATCTTCACTAACTATGTTACTATTAGTGGGGAATACTGTATTCAGTAGTAGATTCAGTAGCAGAATACTCAGTAGTAGATTGTAAATTTACACTTATTGTGTGAATAGCATTATAGACATTTTCCATTTTAGTGGCAGATATACAGTTGCCTACTACTCAAGATAAACATAGATTACAAAATGCAAAAGTACTGATTCATTCCCTGTCACATAATTTACATATAGTGTCCTATAATACCATACCATGATACCAATTATATTTACTATTAGTTTTTTACGATTGCTTTGACTCATTTTGCACAACAGAGTTTCAATGTGCAAAACTCTTAACACAGAATGCTATACTGCTCATTTTGGGTTCAAAATGTAATATAGCATGCAAAATAAAAATACCGGTGTCAAATCAGAGAACATTATATGCAAATGTTTATCATAGCACCAGAACATTGGATATGTTCATTGTTGAAGTTTAATTCTTGGTGCATTTCCAAATACAACGGCCATTATCAAATAATGCTGTCAAACACAAAATAATTGCCATCAAAAAAGACTATGCAAGGGTAATTTCCTCATAAGTACTTGAAATGATGTACAGCAAGCATCCCTTGTGATAGACTGCAGTGTATATATATATATATATATAGCTTGTGTTTTTATGGAAGACAAACTAAATATTAGATTACAGTAGGTGACTGTATAAGTTTAATCATTGAAAACAAATCATACAGTAATGCAGTAAACTCAACTGTATTTTGCAGTAAAAGCAAAAACAACAGTAACAGCAAAAACAGTAAAAGCAAAAGCAGTTACAATAACAAAAAACTTTACAGTAAAAAAAAAGAAATGCATTTCAGTGCTTAAGCAGCATCTTGCCTCTCTGCTGCATTTGGCCACAGCATTTCATCTATGTCGCATCTGATGTCTTCATTTGCAAGGCAGCATTGGTAAAATCTTCGGGAGTGTCTTATCCACCCCTGGCAATGCTGGACTGTAATGTCATCGCACGCCTCATCCATGGCCTGAAGGAGTGTCGCCTGCTCATACGGACGCCGATCATACACTTTCCACCTCCAGGCCGAGAAAAACTCCTCTATGGGGTTTAGAAAGGGGGAGTAAGGTGGAAGGAATTGTGATCGGAACTCTGGATGGGCTGTAAACCAGTCTCGCACAGCCAATGCACGATGGAAGTTTACATTGTCCCAGACAATGATGAACACCATCTGAGCATTTGGCTGTACCAGACGATTGTACAGCCCCTCCAGAAAATGTATGAGGCGCATGGAGTTGTATGCCCCCAGCAAAGGTCACGAGCCTCAACTCCATTCCGGGGAAATGACAGCACACATTGAGATGTTGGCTCCACGCTGTGGCATTTTATGTAGTGGTGAAGAGATTATCAATTGTGTTGCCATGCTACTCACCTGGGCAAGGTTGTTGGAAGTACTGAGACATGACTACAAACACATGTTGAATTGATTTAGTGATCTGCATTTGTATTAACAGTTTTGCACTTTGTATGTCAGCATAGGATATAGTGTCTTAAGGTAAGAATTCTGCAAGTCAGTTTAGCACTTTGCGTTAACAGTTTTACACTTTGTATGTCAGCATAGGATGTAGTGTCTTAGAGTATGAATTTTGAAAGTCAGTTTGGCACTTTGCATTTTGAGTTTTGTACATTGAAACTCTGCTGTGCAAAATGAGTCAAAGCAATCGTAAAAAACTGTAATACAAGTATTCATACAAAGGCAGTGAGATGATTTCACATCTAGGAAGAATTTAACAAACTTTGATATTCACATTTTTAAAACTTTGGTAAATTGTAATATTTTCATGTATTGTTAACGCTTTGGTTTCCACCCATGTAGTAGGCCTGTATGGAAAAGCCTTGTTGTTTCCCTATGAGACGAACGACAGCTACGTTACCCTGACTCCTCAGAAGTCCCTGGAGCTCAAAGCTTTTACACTTTGCATGAACCTGGCCACGGAGCTGAAAGGCGAGAGAGAGATCATCCTCTTTGCTTACCGCACCAGATACTATGACGAGCTCAACGTCTGGCGAGAGTTGAATGGGCGCTATTCCTTCTTCCTGAGTGGAGAGGGGGTATTTTTTGACCTACCACAACTCAACACATTCAAGACCCAGTTGTGTATCACGTGGGAATCCACCACAGGTCTGTCTGCATTCTGGGTGGACGGCAAGCGCAGCGTGAGAAAGGTTTACAAATCAAGACATACGATTCAACCCGGCGGTACCCTCGTTCTTGGGCAGGATCCTGACCGTTATGTGGGAGATTTTGACGCTGCTCAGAGTTTTGTTGGTGAAATTTCTGATGTTAACATGTGGAACTATGTACTGCCTGAAAGTCAGATTAAGGCATTGCATTCGTGTAGAACCCGGGATGTTCCCAAAGGCAACATTCTTGACTGGGAGACAATTGAGTACCAGATTCATGGGAAGGTCTTTGTTGCCTCTGCAGATTAAAATCATCCAGTTCTATGTGACGGTGCTATTGAAACACACACTTTATCAGTAAATGGCATGTGCTGTGACGTGCAGTAGATTCAATTACATTCAATAAAAGTGTCTAATACTGTTTTGAGTGTCTACAGCTTCCAGTTACTGACACTTTTGAATTAAAATGGCTTTTGTGTAAGTAATATTCTTTTTGCTTTGTTTCAGGGGTATGTAAGATGATTAATAACATTCCTGAGTTTAAAACGTCTTCTCTGCACTACCAACATTTTTCTGTTGGAATGTTTTCATAACAGATTCCAAAATTTGTATTCAGTGTAGAACTATTTCATTCAACACATTTCTCCTAAGCCCAAGCCCAACACATTTGTTTGGCTAAGCCCAATGAAAACATTTTGGTGACTGAATGGGTTTTTTGTGACATGATTAAGTAACTCAAGAAGTTAACAGCTCAATAAAGGTTTGATAAATGGACTGTTTATATCTCCACACTATATTTGATAATAGTGATAAGAGAAATGCAGTGTTGTAATATGCCTTTCCCCAAAAGCTGCATTCTGTGAAAAGCAGATCAAAAACATTTACAAAATATAGCTGCGGGCAGTGATTTCTGGGGTCCAAGCAGCATAAATTACAGTTGGCAAACAAAGACACGATGATGGCCGACACCAACTTTACATATATTAGTGCAGTGCCCGTGCCCGTACAAAATGTTCCCGTTAGGAACGGGCTGATTGCTTGGTCTCCGGTATTGATGCTTGCAGCTTTCTCGAGAACCGCTGTTTTTATTACAAAAGAGAAACGGGTATTAAAAGACAACACAATAAGATGACGGCTAGCAAGAATTAGGCTATGTCGTAACCAGGGTGGAAAATTAGCACCTGCCACCCGCCAAATGCGGGTATATTTCAGAATTGTCAGGTAAATGTATCAAACCTACCTGCCACAGTGGTGTGTAGCAAAGTGGATAATTTTCCACCCCGGTCGTAACAACATCGCACACAACGTAGCGAGCAGGTGTTTATTTAACAGTAAGAATAAATACATTTTTAATCATGGAGCAAATCGCGTTACAGAATACACAGCACTGTATCTACACTTCTTGACAGACACATGAATGACAGCCGAAGACTGTTTTTGTGTCCACATATGAAACATGACCGTGATCTAATCTATCAGTGAAGCAGTGTTTGTGTATACAGCAATTAGCTCATTTAGCTAGAGTAATTGGTGGAAACAAAAACCTGCCTACATGCCGGCCCCTCCGGGAACGGGATTGCCCACCCGTTATAAGCTATTCGCGGGCTAGAATGAAACAAGATGTATTTCAGGTTGATAATATCAAGCAAGTCATGCGCTCCTCTCAACCAGGCAGCGAGCAAGGACGAGTTAAATTTTTCATCTAGGTTATTAACTTGGACGTTGATGGAATCGATACTGTTTTCGTTTGAGGAGGGTAAATGCAGGGTGCTTGCTATACATATTTGTGGAGGCTACTGTTACAAGAGGAGCTACTTCACTGCTGTCTAACCTAATATCAAACAAAGCACGCACCTTTCTTATACCTTCTCCCCAGTCACCTGACTGCTCAGAAAATTGCCTCTTTTCAGTCACCTGACTGCCCACCAAATTACCTCTTCTCATGACTTCAAGATAGCAGTCATCTCGCAGTTCACTAAGAAGGATCGAAGGATGGACTTTGTCTACAAATAAGGTAGGAAGTCAAAGCATACATAGGCTTAAAAAACATACTTTTAGAGCATTTTATAGGTAGGTGTATTAGTTTGTCCTGGCCCGCCGAGGCTGCTAGCTCGGCTACTGTCTGAGCAATCGTGTCAGTCAATTTGCTGTTTTTATGTAATGGCCCCCCTATTAGGATGCAGAAACTGGTATGGACCCAAATGCAGGACTCTGAGACAAACTCAGACGAAAACTCAGTAAGGAGTAAATTTCATGAGAAGCAGAGCAAGATAAAGAACCAACAGGGAAGCTAAGTGACGGGCTGGATACGGGGTTGGCGAAACGAAGGAGGGTGAGATAGATGACAGGGCAGGAGTGACAGGAACGGGAAGCAGGCAGGACAGGCTGGAACTGAGAACAAAAAATAACAAGCAGACAGGTCAAAAACACAAATGCAAACAACGGCTGGGAAAGTCAAGAAAGGCTAGACAAACATGCAAACTGGCAATGAGACAAACAAAGTGGAAAACCTAAATAGAAGGGAAAACAGGTAAGAATGTGCTGAGGATAATCAAAAGGTGTGAGGAATGTATGCGAGAGCTGATGAGATCATGAGTGAGTGCGGAATGCAAGCGGAGGGGGCAAATGATTGGCTGAATGATAATGGGGAGAAAACGAGGGACAAAACAGGGAGCCACGCTCAGCCTGCACAACACGGAACTAGACGAACAGGGCAAACTGAAAAACGTAAAATTGTCTTTATTGGTTTTAAAAAAAATACATACCAATAAGGACATATACAGCTTATAAACATTCCATTCAACACACTTCATTACATTCAATTCATAAAATTACACAAGTTAGCGGGGGGGGGATTTCCCCAGTTAAAAAACATTCAAGACACTAAAGACAGCACAAAATGACACTATTTACAGGACAATAAAGGAAAAAAAAAAACCTTTATGGAGGAAAAAGCAAACAATGTTCACGCAGACAGTGAAGTGCGCAAAAAGACACATGAGTGCCCGGGCTGTCGGGTGGGTCAGAATGTTCAATGTCTCTCTCTCTCTTCTGTATGTGGTGGGGGGGGGTGGACTATATAACAAGTTCTTTCCAGTGGTCCACCCCCCATTTCTCTCTGACCAGGCGCTGATTTTGAGCAAAATCCACCATAACGCCGTCCTGGAGGAGGTTTTGCGTCCTCCTCCTGTGAGTGACAAGGTCCACTGTTGTTTTTTGGTAGACCTTGATGTTCCTCGCCTCCCACAGGACCTGCTTAACGGTGTTAACGATCCTCCACTGACGCTGGAGCTCCGGTGTTCCGCAGCCTCCTCTGGGCCCGTAGAGGACACTCTCAGCAGTCAGGGAGGATCTGGGCAGCAACCTGTTGCGGGAGACAGAGGAAACAACAAGGCCCCAGACCCGTCTGGCCACGGAGCACTCCCAGAACAGATGGTACACGTGTTCTGAGTCAGTGCATCCGTGGGGGCAGCGCTCGGTCAGGGCCAGGTGCCGCTTATACATGAAGACCCTGGTGGGGAGACACATATGAGCAGACATCCAGGCAATGTCTTTCTGCTTATTTGTAATACATTTATGAAAGACATTTGCCCAGATTATAGACGGGTCCAGGGTCGTGCTGCCCCTCGGGAGTGTCATGGTCTCAGTAGATCTTAAATGAGCCATGATGATTTTGTAACTCCACGAGGTCAGCCCGGCCCTGGACAATCCTGTCCTAAAGGCAAAGTCCCTCAAAGCTCGATATACATATGGGGGGTCCCAGCTATATGGTATTGTCAGGTCCAGCACACACAGGCCCATCGTCCTCAGGAAGGGAGTGGCATAGTACCTAGCAAAGGTACCAGAGGCCTTCTCAACCTTCCGAGTATTCTGGACCAGTGTGGCCAGACCCTGCACCAAAATGATGTTAACTATGTCTGGGACCCCCCTGCCCCCATTCCTCTCCTCCTTGAGGAGGGTGGCTCTTTTTAATTTTTCCATAGTACTCCCCAGACAAAGCGAAAGGCCATTCTAGCAATTAATTTGCTAGTGGCCTTGTCTGGGGGAAACACCCTCCCCACATAGAGAAAATTGGGGAGAACTATTGCCTTCAGGACCAGGATCTTACCCGTCTGAGTCAGAGGCCGCACGCTCCAGCTCCAGAGTTTAGTTTGGACGTGGCGGAGGGCTCCCTCCCAGCTCAGCTTTCCCCCTCCATCTGACTGAAAGGTCACCCCCAGGAGCTTGATGTTATCTCTGCGCACAGGGAAGGAAGCGGTTAGTGACTCACACCAGTGTCGAGACAGGAACAGTTCACTCTTGTCCCTATTGACTAGGGCGCCCGTGGCCGCACAGAAGTCACTCAACACCTTGTTGGCAGTGGTTATTGAGCGACCATCTGTGCAGACGATGGTGATGTCGTCCATGTACGCCATCACCCTAAGCCGTTCACCCCAGGCCCCGGGCAGTGGGTAGCTAGCAATGCCTGGATTAGCCCTGATGACCTGGAGGAACGGCTCAAGGTAGATGACGTACAGGAGGGATGCTAGAGGGCATCCCTGCCTGACGCCAGACCTAATGGCGAAGGGGGAGGAGGGCTGCTTGTTAACAATCACCCTCCCCGAGATGTCATTCAAGCACATTTTGGTCCAGCGCAGGAGGGAGCTTGGAAAGTTAAACCTCTCTAGCACCCTCTCCAGGCACACGTGGCTTACCCTGTCAAAGGCCTTCTCCTGGTCTAAACTGAGAAGGCCCAAGGGGGACCTGCGCTCCCCGGAGTGGATTATTACATCCCTCGCGAGGAGCAGGTTGTCGTTTATGGACCTCCCTGGCACGCTACATGTTTGGTTGGGGCCGACCACCGATGGTATCAGGTGTTGGAACCTCCTCATCAGCGCCTTCGCCATGATCTTATAATCCACTGAGAGGAGGTTAATCGGCCGCCAGTGCCGGAGGTCCTTCAGGTCCCCCTTTTTAGGGACAAGAGCGACTGCACTCTGCCTCAGTGAGGCCCCCAACCGCCCCTCCCTGTACGCAGCCCTGAAAACTTCCGCCACGTCCTCCTTCAGGAGATCCCAAAAGGCCTGGTAGAATTCGGCTGGGATTCCGTCAGGACCAGGAGCTTTGTGTAAGTTAAGGGAGCGCGCGGCCAGGGTGAGCTCCTCAGTGCTCAACTCCTGTTCCATGCTCTCTTCCCCCAGGCGTCTGTCCAGGCCGCCCAGGAAGGTGTCCATGAGAGCCCCATCCGCGGGCCTAACACTGTACAGGCTCGCATAGAACTCCCTGGCCACCTCCCGGACCTCCGCCTCTTCAGACACCACCACCCCTCTGCTGTTGTAAAGAGAAGAAATGGTGTTACTCTTTGACCGTGCCCTGCGGAAGAAGTACCTAGTACATTTCTCATCCTCCTCGAGGCCCTGGAGTTTGGAGCGGAAAGTGTATTTTTTCCGCTCCTCCCGATAGATGGCGGAGAGGCTCTGTTTAGCGAGTGCAATCTCGCTGCTAACCTCCAGGCCTCGGGACTGGAGGAGGCTCAGTCTCTGGAGGCCAGCGTTAGCTTTTCCAAAAGCTGCCCTCTTTTCCTTTGCCTTCCTCCGCCCGACTGCCAGGAAGTAGCCCTGCACTCGCTCTTTTATCATCTCCCACCACTCTATCGGGGAGTCAAAAAGATGTTTAAGACTCACCCACTCCAGGTCCCGCCTCGAGAAGGAGAGACGTACTTTGGGGTCCCGGAGATGGCTGGTGTTCATCCTCCAGAGACCCCTACCAACAGTTGTGGACTTCTCCTATGCCAGGGACACGGTCACCATGTGGTGGTCTGAGAAGTGCACTGTCTGGATGGAATAGGCGTGCACTCTCAGGCCTGGGGAGAGCAGGAACATATCAATACGGGAGGAGGATTTTCCAGAGGAACTCACCCATGTTTGTTGTGGGGGAGAGGCGCCCCCGGCATCGTGGAGGGAGAAATCTTCTATGATGGACCGCAGCTCGTCGCTCGACCGGTCTCTCCTTGGTCTGCTGTGGTCCTCATCCCTGAGGGCACAGTTGAAATCCCCCCCCACGACAACCGGTATATTGTGGTGGATTATGGTTCTTAATTTTTGGAAAAGGGAAACTCTCTCTGCAACGCTGGTTGGGCCGTACACATTGACCACTCTAAGTGGGGAACCCCCGACACTGAAGTCTGTGACGAGGATTCGCCCACTCTCTAAGATGTTATTACCTGTGATGTTAATGGAAGGGTTTTTGGTCAATGTACCGACCCCATCGGCTCGAGCGACATTCGAGCCGGACCAGAGAGAGTCCCCCATTCTCCACTCTTCCCTCAGAATGTCATCCAGAGTGCGGAAAGGAATCCCGCACTCCTGGAGAAGGATGACATCTGAGGGAGATTGTTGCAGAGTGGAGAATACTGCGTGGCGTTTGGTGGGATCCTTAATACTGCGGGTGTTGGAGGTGGTGAGTGTAAATGTCATTGTTATAGTTATTGTTTGTGTTTGTAATTTGATCCGGGTTTATTGTTAGCTATTTCGCGACAGATTTTATTGAGGCGTTCTAAAACTATGTCCTGATTATGAGGGCGCCTACTCACCCCCTGACTCGGTCCGCCCACAGCTCTCCCTGCCATACTGCCTGGCGGGTTCCGTCCTGGAGAGGTGGGACATGCTGTCTTCGCCCCAGGTGCCCACCCTGCTTGGGAGGGTCCCTGAGAGGTGAGCTGGTGTGTGCTCTTGGCGTGTTGAAGATCAGGGCCAGGGAGTGACCGGTCATTGGTGTGCCTGCTTTGAAAGGTGATGGGTCGTGAAAGGGTTTCTTTTTGATGAGTGTGTGATGGGGATGGTTTGCTAGGGCGTGGTGGGTGTTCTGGTCTGCTTAGCGAATCTATAATTTGGCTTGGGTTGGTTATTATTGGTTGGGTTTGTCGTGTTGGTTGAATGATTTGGTGGGCTATTGCTGGGTTTGGGGGTTGACCGGGTTTCTCTGTTGGGGATGTATTGTTGCTTTTGCCCTTCCTTTTCCTTTTTGCAATCTGCCATGGGGTTGGTGTGTCGGATAGGTCGGTGTCTGTGCTAGAGGAGTCAGACTCCTCCAACGTGATGGGGGTGTTGGAGTCAGGCTCCTCTTTAACTGTCGTGACTGTTTGTGGGGGTAGTGTATTTTCTGGAGGATCTGTGGGTGGGGGAGGTCCAGTGTGGGTCGTGTTCAGAGGGGTTGGTGTAGTGTCTAATGTGGCGGTGAGGTTTGTTCCAGACTGTGGGGGGGACGTGACTGGTGTTCTAGTTCTGGGCGCTGGGATGGGGGTCGGCAGTCGGGTAGGGGGTGTGGATCTTGGGGTAGGGGTCGGGGGTCGGGCAGTCGATGGTACGGGGGGTGTGGTGCCTCTAGCCCTGTTTGCATAGGAGAGTGGGCAGTCGCGGAAGAAGTGCCCACTCTCCCCGCAGAGGTTACAGGGCTTTGGGTCACGGCATGCCCTGGTCTCGTGCTCGCCGCCGCACGTCTTGCATTTGACCACTGTGCAGGCTGCGGCTAAGTGGCCTAACTCGCCGCAATTCCTGCACAGCTTGGGCATGCCGTTGTAAAACACCACACCCCTATTTCTCCCCAGTGTGATCGTACTGGGGATGTGACATACCACCCCCCACTACAAAGGGGTCGGGTCTGAGCTGGACCAGCCACTTCCTGGCCCCGGTCCACACACCATCCTCATCAAGGATCCTCCTGGCGTCGGATTTTACTTCGCCATACCTGCCCAACCACGTCGAAACATCGTGGTCCTGTACAGTCTCATTATAGAACTGTACAGTGACCACTTTGTTCTCCGTGTCGGACAGGGGCTCGACGCCAAAGTTGTTCAGGGGGCTCCTGTCCTTCCCCTCTCTATAGAGGTTCCAGAACCTTTCCAGGACATTGGGATTTCTGAAACTGATTTCAAAAATTTCCCTTTGCCCTGGAACCTTCACCAGGCAGTTAAGGTCAGCTGGCACGAAGCCCATACCTCTCTGTAGCACTGCCCTACTAAATTCCAGACGGGTCAGACCTGTCACTCTCGTCTCCGGTCGAGTTGGGTTTGGGCCAGCAGCACGGCTTGCCCCCCCCCTGCGGTTGCTGGCTCGGGGGCGCCCCTTGTGGCTGCGCCCTCAGCTCCCTGTCCCGCCGGGGGGCCCACACTGGTGCTGCCGCCACCCTCCTCGGCCCTCTGGATCCATATCATGCGGACGGCGTTATGGCGTCGCGTCCCTGGCACAGCTCTGGCTGCCATCCCCTTTCCTCCTCCAAGGCCGGTCTCAAGCGGATTAGAGAAAGATTAGAAAAAACAAGAAAGAACAAAAAGGGAGGTACTGGACTGGAAGAAACGGCGGATGTAACACCACCGCGGCTACAGCCTAACCTACAGCCTGCTCTGGTAGGCTACTGTCTGTGCAATCGTATCAAATCAATGAATCTGCTGTTTTTATGCTATGGCTGCCGCGGCCCCCACTAGCGCTCTGGTAGACTGTCTGTGAAGTAATAGCAAATAGCAATGTACCGGTTTGGAATGGCCTGCCACGGCCCCACTTGTGCTGATAGGTTACGGTCTGCAATCATATCCTTCTGCTGTTTTCGTTTGTCCTGTTCCTATTCTGACGCTGCTGCTGTCTGTAAGAATTTTTTTTAAGCACTGACATAGTTGATATTGAACTTAAAGTTTACTTTCAGCAGCGCTACACTTTTGCATATGGTTGAGTTTGATATCACAGATTCTCACCGAATCTGAGCACAACACAAAATATGTCTCCTTGCATAGATTTAATGAGTAGATCTGAAGAGGCAGTGCTCCCAACTGGACTCTCCTGCTGTTCTTGGAAGATACTTAAACACACTGGTCCAAATGTCAGCAATACTTGAGAACCAACCTCCATCTGATATATATACCTACAACCACCATGCATGTGACATAGACAAACAAGTGCATAGCCACTCACTGGATCTTTCTCTGTTGTGCAACTAAAAACAAGGAAAACATGTCATGCCAATGTGCAAAAGAAGAATTCCTTATCTAATGCAGCCTATTGGGCAGTCAGTATCATTGGTTTAAAACGGGGGAGGACGGAGGGATCAGGCATTGCTTCATTAGCAGGAGCAGTATCATTCTCCATTTTCAGCTGCTGGGGAAATCAAACATGGTATGGGAAAATTCTTTCTGTGCTTTTGCTAAATTTGTGTTTGAAAGTTTGCAGTTGCTGTTAAATCTATGTTTGGCTCCCCATGAAAACATGACCCACGTTTAAAAAAAAAAATAATTCTCCAAAAAACTAATAGATTTTTACGCAAGTTGACGTGAAAACTCAGCATTTGCATATGAAGGTTTACTTCACACAATCAGAATGACTTCATACTGTGTGATCTCTTGTGTTTTTACAGTTTCCGTGCTGTGAAATGGGGGTGTTGGTGGCTACCCTCCTGCTCAGTGGTGCCACTATATCAGCTTCTGATGGTATGTATGGTCACAATCTTCACTAACTATGTTACTATTAGTGGGGAATACTGTATTCAGTAGTAGATTGTAAATTTACACTTATTGTGTGAATAGCATTATAGACATTTTCCATTTTAGTGGCAGATATACAGTTGCCTACTACTCAAGATAAACAGATTACAAAATGCAAAAGTTCTGATTAATTCCCTGTCACATAATTTACATATAGTGTCCTATAATACCATACCATGATACCAATTATATTTACTATTAATACAAGTATTCATACAAAGGCAGTGAGATGATTTCACATCTAGGAAGAGTTTAACAAACTTTGACATTCACATTTTTAAAACTTTGGTAAATTGTAATATTTTCATGTATTGTTAACGCTTTGGTTTCCACCCATGTAGTAGGCCTGTATGGGAAAGCCTTGTTGTTTCCCAATGAGACGAACGACAGCTACGTTACCCTGACTCCTCAGAAGTCCATGAAGCTCAAAGCTTTTACACTTTGCATGAACCTGGCCACGGAGCTGAAAGGCAAGAGAGAGATCATCCTCTTTGCTTACCGCACCGGATACTTTGACGAGCTCAACGTCTGGCGAGAGTTGGATGGGCACTATTCCTTCTTCCTGAGTGGAGAGGGGGTATTTTTTGACCTACCACAACTCAACACATTCAAGACCCAGTTGTGTATCACGTGGGAATCCACCACAGGTCTGTCCGCATTCTGGATGGACGGCAAGCGCAGCGTGAGAAAGGTTTACAAATCAAGACATACGATTCAACCCGGCGGTACCCTCGTTCTTGGACAGGATCCTGACCGTTATGTGGGAGATTTTGACGCTGCTCAGAGTTTTGTTGGTGAAATTTCTGATGTTAACATGTGGGACTATGTCCTGCCTGAAAGTCAGATTAGGGCATTGCATTCGTGTAGAACCCGGCATGTTCCCAAAGGGAACATTCTTGACTGGGAGACAATTGAGTACCAGATTCATGGGAAGGTCTTTGTTGCCTCTGCCGATTAAAATCATCCAGTTCTATGTGATGGTGCTATTGAAACACGCACTTCATCAGCAAATGGCATGTGCTGTGACATGTGCAGTAGATTCAATTACATTCAATAAAAGTGTCTAATACTGTTTTGAGTGTCTACAGCTTCCAGTTACTGACACTTTTGAATTAAAATTGTATATTACTTTGTGTAAGTAATATTCTTTTTGCTTTGTTTCAGGGGTATGTAAGATGATTAATTACATTCCTGAGTTAAAAAAAGTATTCTCTGCTCTACCATGAATTAGAGGACATTTTTCTGTTGGAATGTTTTCATAACAGATTCCAAACTTTGTATTCAGTGTAGAACTATTTCAATCAACACATTTCTCCTTAGCCCAAGCCCAACACATTTAGCTAAGCCCAATGAAAAGATTTTGGTGACTGAATGGGTTTTTTTGTGATGTGATTAAGTAACTCAAGAAGTTAACAGCTCAATAAAGGTTTGATAAATGGACTGTTTATATCTCCACACTATATTTGATAATAGTGATAAGAGAAATGCAGTGTTGTAATATGCCTTTCCCCAAAAGCTGCATTCTGTGAAAAGCAAATCAAAAACATTTACAAAATATAGCTGCAGGCAGCGATTTCTGGGGTCCAAGCAGCATAAATTACAGTTGGCAAACAAAGACACGATGATGGCCGACACCAACTTTACATATATTAGTGCAGTGCCCGTGCCCGTGCCCGTGCCCGTGCCCGTACAAAATGTGCCCGTTAGGAACGGGCCGATTGCTTGGTCTCCGGTATTGATGCTTGGAGCTTTCTTGAGAACCGCTCATTCAATCAACTTCACAGTCGACACTGCACTTTCTTTGGTCCTGTGCGATACACCTAGCGATTATCAACTTCATACAGTGCCTAGTTGTAGAGCAAATCGAAATACAGACAGGATTTCTTCCTTTATGGTTAGATGTTCCAACTGAGACGATGGACAAGCCTGTCTGATGCAGAAGTGATTATTTTAGTGAACCTTTATAGGACAGCTCAGGTACATTTTTTCATAGTACGTAACATTTGTGGAGCTTGATCTAAAGATGTTCTAAAGTCATTTTTGTGCTATTTGTGATATTTCATTTCAAATTTACTTGATTTGTTGGCACGAAAAGCCATGTACATACAAGTGCATGCAAGTTAATTGGCTTGTCATTTGACCATCTTTTGACATATCCACTATAATTCTTGTACAGGGCTTTGTCCACATATGCCATACACAGAATTTTATGTAAATCGATCAATATTTGTAGGACAAGTAGCATTTTAATTGTTTTTCAGAAAATTCAAAATGGTGGGAAATCCATGTCATGGTTTCTTTGGGGTAATTTGTTCTTTGTAAAGCGAGACATCTACATTTGTACAAACCCAAATTCCAAAAAAAGGTGGGACAGTAAGTAAAATGCACATAAAAGCAGAAAAAAAGTGATTTGTAAATTCTCTTTTAGATATATTTGATTGAAAACAGTACAAGGAAAAGATATTTAATGTTTTACCCTATCAACTTTATTGATTCTAATATATGCTAATTCCAAATTTGACACGTTCAAAAAAAGTTGGGACGGGGCAACATAAGACTGGGAAGGTTGTTGAATGTTCAAAAAACACCTGTTTGGAACATTCCACAGGTAAACGGATGAATAAGTAACAGGTGATGCTATCATAACTGGTTATTAAAGGAGCATCCACGAAGGCTCGGGCGTTTACGAGCAAGGATGGGTCGAGGTTCACCACTTTACGAAAAACTGCGTGAGCAAATAGTCCAACAGTTTAATCGTTCTCAACGCACGATTGCAAGCAATTTAGGGATTTCACCTACAGTCCATAATATTATTAAAAGATTCAGAGGATCTGGAGAAATCTCCATTCATAAAGGGCAAGGCCAAAAACCAATATTGAATGCCCATGACCTTCGATTCGTCAGACAGCACTGCGTTAAAAACTGTCATGCGTCTGTAATGAATATAACCACATGGGCTAGGTGTGACGACTGTAGGCCATTTCCCTCTTTTTTCCCCCTTCTCCCATGCAGGTAATCAGAAAGATTGGGTGCACATGTGGAAGAGGCCTTAAAAAAGGGCTGTTCCTCATTGGTGGCTGCTGGCCACTTTGCTACAAATGCTTGGCAGCCAGGCACACACCGATCCCCCCCCCCCCCCCCTTGTAATATTTCTTTCTTTCAAGCCCTTTTGCTTTATTTTTGCAGTTTTATTTTTTGGTAGTTTGTTTGATTAATTAGTTCTATTACATTGTTTTTCTTTACATACAGTATATCCGTCTTTATCATTTAATAAAATACTTTTTGCTCCGTATTTTGGTATATGTGTCTTTTTATGTTATGATTGATATCAGAAGAGGTTTCAGCCATAACACTTGGAAATACTTCGGAAAACCGTTGTCAGTAAAAACAAGTTTGTCGCTAATCTACTAATGCAAGTTAAGACTTTACTACACAAAGCGTAAGCCATATATCAACAACATCCAGAAACGCCGCCAACTTCTCTGGGCTCAAGCTCATCTGAGATGGACTGACGCAAAGTGAAAACTTGTGCTGTGGTCTGATGATGAGTGATGATACATATGCATTTTGGAGCAACATATCCTGCCATCTAGACATCAAGCCACATTCTGCATGTGTTACAACAGCATGGCTTTATAGTCAGAGAGTGCGGGTGCTAGACTGGCCTGCCTGCAGTCCAGACCTGTCTTCCACTGAAAACATGTGGTGCATTATGAAGCACAAAATATGACAATGGAGTCCCAGATCAGCTGAAGTCTTACAATGGGGGAAATAAGTATTGGACACGTCAACAATTTTATTATCAAACATATTTCCAATGTAGCTATTCACATGAGATTTTGACCAGACATTGGTATTAACTCAATAAAACTACACAGCTAAAGAAATTGTAACGTTCCAATTCTTTAAAAAAGTTATGTGCAATAAAGTGAAATGACACAGGAAAAAAGTATTGAACACGCTAAATTAAATATGGTAGAAAAGCTATATTTTTTATATTTGGTTGCATATCCTTTGCATGCCATGACTTTATGATGTCTGTGACCCAACAACATCAAAAGGCTCTTTATATCTTATTTGCTGGTACTCTTACAAGCGATACTATAACAGCTCTGCATTTGAATGGATCTCTATGGGAATTGGGGGGTGAGACAAGATTTAGCTGTAAATTACACTGGAACAGTATAGAACACATGGTTGGCTAAGTGGCTCTAAGTCATCAAGGGTCTGATGTATTAAACAAGCCTTTAACCATCACTCTGCTGCCAGAAATACAGTAGATATGGATGGATAACTTGAAGGGTTTCTTCTCCTGACTTATTTTTCCATAGAGTTCAATAGGAAAATCTGTCAGGAGAAACAACCCTTAAAGTGATCCTTCCATATCTACTGTATTTCTGGCAGCAGAGTGATGGTTAAAGGCTTGTTTAATACATCAGACCCATGATGACAAAGAGCCACTAAGCCAACCATTTGTTCTACTGTTAAAGTGTAATTTAAAGCAAAATCTAGTCTCACCCCCCAATTCCCCCAGAGAGATCCATTCAAATGAGAGCTGTATAGTATCGCTTGTTGTCAGAGTAGCAATAAGATAGATATCAAGATTTTTTTGTGTGTGGTTGTTGACATCACATCATGTCATGGCATGCAATATGCAACCAACCAAATAAAAAAAATATGGCTTTATGCACCACATTTAATTTAGCGTGTTTTTTTACTTTTTTTTTGTGTCATTTTCACACTATTGCACATTCTTTTTTTTAAAAATTGGAACGTTACTTTTTCTTTTTTTGTTATTTTTATTGAGTTAATACCATATCAATGTGGTCAAATAATCTCATGTGAACATATGGGGAATGAATTGATGATTAAAATTATTGACGTGTGAATAAACTTATTTCCCCCATTTGTATATCAAGCAAGAATGGGAAAAAAAATCGCTTTCAAAAAAAGAATAATTATTTTCCCCCAAAAAAGTGACTGTTGTTTGTAAAAAAAAAAAATTACTGAATGCAGTAACAAACCCCCCTGTCCAAACTTCTTTGGGGACGTGTTGCAGGCATCAAATTTAGATTGATTAAATATTTAAAAAAAACATAAAAAGTTATTATAAAAAACAAAATATTTTTTCTTTTTTACAATTTTCAATTGAATACAGGTCAGAAGGGATTACAAATCATTGTATTCCGTTTTTTTTTATTATTTATACACTGTCACTTTTTTTTTTTTTTTGAGGTTGTCACATTGTTTTTGGATTTGAGTTTCCGATGAAAACGAGTTGTTTAATAATAGAAATTTTAATTCCCTCTATCAACACGGCCAGTTTCATTTTATCCCTCTCGTGTTAGGGCATTAAAAAAAAAAATGGCGGATAAGAACAATAAAAATAAAATGGTCAAATCAGATAAGAATAGGGGAGTAAGATAAAAAGATTTATATATATAGATTTAGATATATGACATTTCCCTGTATTTTCGTATTTTTAGCAACAATACGCAAAGTGGTGCTTTTTAGCAAAGTGTAGATAAGAACGTATGCTTAGAGTGCCGTGGCATTGTTTGTTTTCGTTGATAGTCAATAAAATCATTTTCGAAGGTAGTAGTATATATAAGGGTTGTAAGTAAATAATAAGGGTAAAAAAAAAAAAAAAAAAATAAAATCTGAAATCTAAAATGTCTGATAAATTTAAAAAAACTGATAACCTTTTACTTTAGCAAACTGTTTGTAAAAACTTTCCTCCAAGTGCGGACGTTCCAGCCCCGAAGTTGGATTACTTGCTCCGCCTACCCTCTTTGCCATAAGGCACATACTGTATATTTGATTGTAAAGAGGGGATTGTACGGTGGCTCTTAAGTGCAAAACACAAAAACAAAACGAAAAACGCAAAAACAAATACTTTCGGCTCTGAAGTGCAGATAACGCCGCTGAAGTGCAAAATGCAAAAACAAGAAGAAAACACAAAAACAAAAACTTGTAGCTCTGAAGTGCAACATGCAAACATACAAAAAAATAACACAAAAACTGAAGTGCAAATCAGTGAAATCACAAGCATAAATAAACACGAGCGCCTATGAAGTGCAAGACCATTATAGACCGTTAAAAAAACAGACACGCAGGCTGTGACCGAATATGATCCCTTCACATATTTGATTCAACCATAGGGATTCAACTTCATCCAAAAACTTTTGAGTGGGCGACTTTTTCCTCACAAATAAACAAATAAACAAGTAAAACCTAAAAGTTGTAGTAGCCTACAAGAGCGGGACATATTATAAACTACTCTTTATTTTTGTAAATTCTTTCTTCATAATCTACACTTTGTAACCATTGTTACGTCCCAAAGTTCGCCGGAGTTATAATAACCTGGTGTACACACTAATAATAACACACAAAAGACACTAACCAGAAAGAGCAAACATCAAATTAAAATATCAAAGAATAGTTTATTACACAGAAGATATAAGATAAAACAAAACGCACAATACACCACACTTACAGGACGGACAGAACAGTAGGCAGTCTAGAGCTAAGGTAGCCTAACCTGAAACAATGCTACCTAGGCTACTCTCGGCCGAGAGGCAGGAAAAACCTGAGCCTAGCTAATAAGGTGTTTAGCAAAAACAAAAAAAATAACTGTCTGTCCACCTGCAACTTCGAACAGAAAAATACACCGACAAGACAACTTAATCTAGTGACAAAACACGGCAGCAAATTAATGATGCAGAAAACGAGCCAGAGGAAAGAATTGGGAGAAAGAATCTGCAGAGCGATTCGGCTTTTATTCATTTGTCATCACGGCTGGTGCACCTAGAGAAAACACAGGCAGGCAGACCCCACAAAACAACGCCGTGTAACACCATTGTCATATGTCAACTGATTGATATTCTCAATAAAAATAAAAATCAATATTATGAACTACTTGCAGCCCCGGTGTAAGACAGGGCTGCATCCTGTCACCCTTACTCTTCCTTATCATCATCGACTTTGTGATGAGGAAGACCCTTGCCGGGGCAAACTTCGGCATCATCAAGTGGGGACAGGGCAGACTGACCGACTTGGACTTTGACCACGCACTGGCCTTGATTAGTCATTACCCACTACCAAGAGAGATGACAGCCAACTCCCATGCCATGCACTAAGGTTGAAGGTAGGATCAGCCGACGGACCAAGGCCATGATCAAAGAAGGGGGCATCGGATCACATCAACATCACGCACCAACACCAACTCTCTCTCTGATGATGGTGAGAACTGATACACGTACTTCACGTACCTACTACACCTCGGCAGTACATCTCGAACACACGAGAAACGAGAAACAAAGACGAAGGCGGCAGCAGGAGCAAACGCAAGCTCCAACGGCTCCTGTCGTCAATCCCATCCATACGGCCATCATCAATACGGCCATACGTCTACATCTCTCCCAACATCAAACCATGCAACAAATGACTGACGACTGTGGACAGACAGACATGTACAGACAGATCACATGTTGACTATGCCTCAGAACGACGACGATGAGATCATCACGATCTTGAGGATCTCATCAACGAAAGACAGATGAAAAGAAGGGGTGGGAAGGCTCTCTGTGGGAGCTCTCTCTCTGACACAGAACTGTGATGACAGAAGACACATACTCCGACACATACTCCGACTGCCAGAGTGGACGACAAGGGTGTGGCGGCAGAGGGCGGTGAGGAGGGAGAGGGGAGGCCAAGGAGAGCATGGAGACAAGGAAGACAGGAGAACAAGGGAGTGAGAGAGGCGATGGGCGGGTGGGCGTCGCCAGGGAGGCAAGGAGATGGAGGGGAGGAGGGTCGATGAGTCGGACTGGAATGAGGAGAACTAAGAAAGGAACGGGAGCAAGTCTAAGTCTAAGTCACTAGTTTGGACAGAGTTTTCCAGGATTTATTTTGCACATACAAAATAATCTAAAACATTAGGTGTGGAAGTCAGTAAGTTATCAGTTTTGTATGCATATGCTTGAATGAGTGAAAAGTATCATAGTGAGTGTTGTAAAACACAAAAACACAAACAAACACATACGTGGAGAGAATCAGAAAGAGTGGTAATAGGAGACAGCGAGTTAAATAGAGCAAAAATACCTAAAAGGTGTGTCTCATAATTAATCGGCTCTCCAACTCCACCCACCAGCCTACTAACGGTCAGCGGAGCAAGAGAGCTGTAACAGTAGACAGGGGTCTGAGGACAGGGGGCAGGGATCAGGAATCATAATATTGCACTTCAGAGGCGCTTACACTTCAGAGGTGCTCGCGTTTACTTATTCTTGTGTTTTCACTGATTTGCACTTCAAATCTTTTGTTTTTGCGTTTTCGTTTTGTTTTTGTGTTTTGCACTTCAGAGCCACCGTATGCAATAAACCCATCAAAATTTCATATCCCATTCCCTTTAAAAGCCTGTTTTTCAACCTTGGCGGATTGTTTATATATGATGGCAAAACAGACATGCTCGTGCATGTTTAGTGCGATCAAGGAACAGGCTATATGGATCAATAGTATGATCAATATTATTCGGAGTTCCCGGTAATTCCCGACAGTGCTGTTATTTAACAAAATATATGTTCAAATTTAGTTAAACGCACCTGCAACAGCCGAAAATAAGCCACCAATGGTTTCCGTCTCACCTTAGAAAATGACAAATTGCTTGTTTAACGAATTTCGTTTGATTATGCAATGAAGCATTGTAAAACATCAATTCCATGAGGATGTTTTCATAGAGTTCTCGAAGTTCAAGCTTCATTCGAAGTTAATTACTTGCATTCTAATATTGATTAATAACATAAATACGTTATTTTGCCTTAATGATGACATTAAGTTAATGTAACGTCCGCTTCCCTTCCAGTCCACCTCTCTATTGTTCTCTGTGTTTTCCCCATTCCTCTCGTTTCATGTCAAGTTTTTACGTTTCCCTGTCTGTCTTCTGTGTTGTGCAGGCTTGGCGTGGTTTTCCTCCTCGTTCCCTCGTTTCCCCTCTCATTATCTCTCAGCCAACCACTCGCCTTCCCCGCTCGCATTCCACACGCTCTCTCATCAGCTCATTCACTCTCACATACATTCTCACACCTCATTCATTGATTGCCTATATATTATCTCGCCTATATATTCTCCCTTCTCTCTTTGTCTCGTTGCCAGTTTGTTACGCCTTGTCATGCTTGTTGTTGTCTTGGAACTCTGCCTGTGTCTTGTCTAAAGTCTTGCTAACCTGTTTATAGTTTGTTTCTAGTTTGCCCGCCAGCCTGCATTCCCCACTCTGTCATTTCCCTCGCCCACCCAGCTTCCAGCTCTGTCTCCGGTTTGTCTACCGCTCGCCCAGCTCCTCTCCTGATTCCTCTCATCTGTTCTGCCCCTTTTGTTATCGCCAGCCTCGCTTCCAGACCCTCACCTTGCTCTCTCTTTCCCTTGTTGTTTGCCGATATTAATAAATTGCTCCACTGGAGCTTATTCCTGAGTCTGTCTCCGAGTCCTGAATTTGGGTCCATACCAGTTGAGGGAAACGTAACACTAAATACAATAAAGCTGTCAGGTTGGCAACCCATAGGTTCACGCATATTTTCTCTTGTTTTATACCGTCCTGCTTATGGAAATGTGGCCAACCTGTTTTACTGGTAGCGTAATGCTATAAAGCAATCCACTTTCCCAGGAAAGTGCGATTTACAGCAGAGAAAACAGACCTGCTCCTGCATGTAGTTAAAGCGCACATGCAGAGAATGGCATTAAGTTCTCTTTAAAATCATTTTGTTCAGTTATGGAATAACAGGTGAAATCAGCTGGGTTTTAATAAGCTGAGAGTATGGAAACCATGTCACTGTAATTTTAAAAATATGAAGGACGAAGAATAAGGTTCAAATTCAGTTAACATGGTGACAGATCTCTGTTTTTTAACTGTAGGCTATCGAACCTTATGCACAGCGAATCCGCTGCATGTAACAATAAATGCAATATTCACTGGAAAAGGTTTTGAACTTTTTTCAATCAAAATCATTCTATTTACTTACAGGCTGTAGGCCTAAAGAGCTGGATTGTAATGACATCTGAAGCGCATTTTCAGAACTCAAATGTCCGTCTATTGCAGTTCGCGAGTCTCCCATTGACAATTTACGCATTAGGCTTGATATAGGTGTTATCAAAATTCTAAATAGACCTGTTATGAAACTTGGTCTCAGGAGGCCCTACATCAAATTTTTATTTTTGGTCAATTGCAATTTGTGATTTCCAAAAAAATTCTAAAAAGAAAATTCTAAATGGCCTTGAGAAAAATGTGAGGCGAGTGACTTGTGCACCCAATTTTGTAACTATACAGCAAACCGGGTACGGGGGCAGGGCATGTGGATGTCAAAATTTTGTCACATGCACTACAGCGCCACCAGTGTTAAATCTGTCACCATTGGGGAGACATTAGCTCAGGAGGTAGAGGTTTTCACCCATACACACATACACATTGGTTTTTGGAAGCATAACTATGGTGTGAAGATGGTCAATTGGGTGTGAATTAATTTTCATTTGAGTCCACTGCCACCCTGTTACACTGTGTACTTTTGTGGTAGTTTACATCACATCCTCCGTTGATATAAGTAGTTGAGCTGTCATTCATGTGGTGATTGAGGGTAGGGCACATACCAGTTAGTTTGCACTAATTAGCCAAACAATCCACAGGTGTAAGTGGAGGGGTGAATGGGTGTCCGGGAGTGGTTTTAACCTTTTGTCTGAGTCTCGTGGAGCTGTTGCGATTCATTTGCTGTTGCTGCTGATGCTTGGGGCGAGTTGGATTTTTCCTGTCCTATGGTCTTGAGGAATCCTCCAGGAATCCATCCACGTGTCCCTGAATCTATGGAGTGAACCAGTGCAGGCTCGTGTTTAATGTACATCGGTTGCAAAGTGTCAGTACCAGCCGCTGTTTCTTAGAGGGAATTTATACTAAAAACTGTTTGTGTTTTGGTTGGCTATCATTGTGAGCACTGCCAGACGCCAGCGTGCTGATTGCCAGTGCTGGGCCGGTGCAGTATATCCCTGCATATTAATTGTTAACGTGAACGCTGCTGGTATAAAAGTCACTGCCAAAATTGTTTTGCAGTCTTATCCAAGCCTAGGGTAAATGACACATCCACAGGAACGTGCCACATGTCCCTAAGCTTCCAGAGGAGGACTTCTGCACAGCACAAGATGACATCCACTGGACAAATACGACAGCAACAAACATACTAAACCACTGGCTGCACCATTTAAACTGACAATCCCCACAAGCACAAGCACAAACAGGGAGGGGAACAAAAATATTATACTATTAAGTAACAACTTCTGTCATTTGTACCCACGGTAAATATCCACAGAAAACAAAAATAAACCCTCAAAGGACAAGTCCAGGAGTTCCACAGGAGACTGAAACTGGCAGCTTTCTTTGAAGGAGCGGAAACCAGGGAACAGACACCTTTCACACCAAAATCCAACATGAGAACCCAGACCGGAAGAAATCCCGAAAGAGATCGCACAAATTATTAAAGAGGACAACACACTGATTAAGGCACTGAACCCGCAAACCCACAAAGACCAAAACAATCGCAGCAGAGGTGAGAGCCAAGCGCTACTACAGCTGGCTAACAACAAACAGATAATTATTAAACCAGCAGATAAGGGAAGTGCCATAGTTATTATGAATAAAACACAATACACACAGGAAGCCTATAGACAACTTTACAACATTTCACATTCCAGAAAATTAGATGGACCTATATACCCAGACACGGCCCAGGAAATACATGCCATCATACAGACACTAGTAAAAAACAAATACATCACTAAAAAACAAAGTTTTTACCTGAGGGGAGAGGACAACCCGAGACTTAGAATTTTTTTCCTCCTCCCTAAAATACACAAGCCACCAGAATCTTGGAGCATACCATATGAGGTCCCGGCAGGGAGGCCTATTATTTCAGACTGCAACAGCGAATCCTATAGGATAGTTGAATACTTAGATATTTTTCTCAATCCACTGTCCACAAAACACAAAAGCTACATCAAAGACATATATGATTTCATAAACAAAATAAAAACCACCAAAATACCTGAAGAAACCATTCTGTTCACCATAGACATAGATAGTCTATACACCAACATAAACACAGCAGCGGGATTAACAGCGGTAAAAACATGGATGGAAAAGTACCCGGACAACAATTGACCGGATACTATCCTCCTGCAATTACTGGAGATATGCCTCACCAAGAATGACTTTGAATTCAATAAAAAATTCTTCTTGCAGACCAGCAATATTTGCAAAATAATGTTTTCTTATGCCAACATTTACATGGCGCATTGGGAAGAGACAGTTTTTGAAAAATGTCCCAAACCTCCCACTAATTATTTTAGGTATTTAGATGACATTTGGAGAACATGGACACATAGCTCAGAATATTTCAAACACTTCATATGGATCCTCAACACGCACCACACATCTATCACAATTAAACACACCACACACTATGAAAATATACATTTTTTGGACACTACCACATACAAGAGGCCCTCATTTCCCCAAACACACACATTAGACACTAAAGTCTTTCTTAAAGAGACAGACACACATGCACTTTTACACAAGGACAGTCTCCACCCGAAACATACATTCAGAGGTTTGATTAAATCCCAATTGCTAAGGTTCAACAAAATCTGCACACAAATGAGACTTTGAGGAGGCTACCAAGGCCCTCTTCAATGCATTAAAAACAAGAGGGTATTCCAGATCGTTCCTCAGACAGATTCGGAAAACCTTCTTGGCTACGAAACAACAGGACACTAGAAAAATCATCCTGCTTATCACCACCTACTCAACATTCAGCCAAATAGCGAACAAAAAAATGAAATGGAACCTGGCCAGGATTCTGTAAAACACAGACCTGCTCCAAGACTACAAAATAATTTCGGCCTACAAAAAAAACTAAAACCTTAAAAATCATCTGGTAAGTAGTAAACTACCGGAAATCAACATTTTACCCACACAAGGCCCGATATTTTACAAACAGTCCACTACAGTGAAAAGCAACACTACAAACACAACATACCTTATTAAACAAACACTCACAGCTAACACATATAACTGCATATATGTCATAAAGTGCACACACTGTGACATAAAATATGTAGGAGAAACAGGAAATACAATATAGACCAGATGGGCACAACACATATATAACATAAAAAATCTTTAAAAAACAGACACACACATAGTGGCTCATTTCCTACACCATGGACTTGAAGCAGTAGAAATATCAGGCCTGCATTCTAACATTAACTGGACACAGGAGGGCAGAAAGACATTGGATTAGAAAACTCAACACCATATTCCCAGGAGGATTAAACCAACACTGGTAAAAACTTCAACACAAGAGGGACCAAATTCTTCCTTCTTAAAGGCTGCAGTACACTGAATGGCCAGTGCAAACTTTTCTTTCCCAAGGGGCCCTCATAAGGGGTAATTTGGAAAATAAAGATTTTTTCTAAACCTTTCATTTTGAATGGTTCTACCTACAACCCTCTATGAAGGGTTCTGCTTAGAACCATTTTATCTTCTAATGGTTCTACCTAAAACCATTTAGAATCTTGAGAGGCTCTCCATATCTTTAGGTGTATGATCATTATTTTGGTCTTTCTTCATTATTATTACATAGCTCTTTAATGTATATTATTAGCAGAAGTAGGCAGTAATCCTACAAAGGCATGCCCTTAAAATTCCCTGTGTACATAGAATAGCAAGCACACCGTTTTATTTAGCAAAAAAATTTATTTAGAAATCTAGGATGGTTGTTGGATGAGGTGGGGAAGCCCTATGAGGTAAGAGGGAGGAGCAATCACGATGGGAAAAGTGATCCAGCAGAAATGGGTCACAGGTGAGAACAGGAGCAACATGACCAAGAGGTCTAGTCAGTTCAGGGTGTCTTCAGAAATTGACATTGGGTGACCTCTGGCAGTAGACACATAGCAGAGAGAGAAAAGAGATGGTTAGTGTCAAAAACTACTCTGTACACCAGATTAATTTAAAAACACAAAAAGTAAGTAAAAAAACAAGTTGACTGAATTAAATGAATTTAATTAAGATAGAATAAATAAAATAAACCTGTTATGTTACGGTCAAAATTGAGTTTAACATCAATGAGACGGATGTGTGCGGGTTGGACCCGTAATGCACGACTCAGAACACTGACTTGATAATAAATACCCGCAAGGGCTTTATTATGGGGAAATCCAAAAACGTAGTCACACAAGCAAAGTCCAAAAACCAATATATCCAGCCAGACCAAAGATACAGTACCGAGGGAGAAGGCAGTCTCGAAATCGGTATCCATGCAAGAGTTCGTTAACCAGAGTAGCTGTCAGCGGAGCAGAAGTACAAAACAGGGAAAAAGCAAAGTTCGTAGTCGTGGGGTGTAGCAGGAGTCAGACCGAAGTCCTATCCGCGGGGCAGAGGTACAAAGAGACAGTAGGCAAAACTCGTGGTCAAAAACAGGCAGTGGAAACAATAGGCAGGCAGTAACGATGGTCAATAAACAGGCTAGATCAATAACGGTAGTAAAAACAATGGTAACCGCTCAAAAGTGACAATAGTAAACTAACAGGCAACAATTTCACAAGGACATGACATGAACACTGATCTTATATGCAGGTGTAGACAGGTGCAGACACTTAGCTTGAGAGCAGCAGGAAATTCACAGCAGCTTGAGAAAATGAGACACGTAACAATGCAATTAGTAAATCGTTAGTAGTTAACCTATCTTGACCTAGCGTTAGTAAATTAGTAACTAGACAAGGGAGAATGAAACAATTAGGGAAGCGTGAGTGACAGCAAGAGAAGAAACAGCATGAACGCAAGGCTGCGGAAAAACATGGAAATATGTATACAAACAATGAACTGCATCGTAACATAAACAGAAAATAAACTGTGACAAACACTAAACATGAAACATGACATAAACATGACATAAACGTAACAATCAGAAAGCTTTGAAAAAGGTTGTTGAACGAAACGTCAGCACTGAATAATTTTTTTTTGATTAATGAAAGATACAGTGTGTGGGAGTACTTCTCCTTTTCTATATATGTGATCCTTCAAGCACCCGTACTACAATAACCAGGTGTGCAAATACTTTTTTTATCAGAGTTTCACACCAGTGAAATGCTATTTCACTTATTTTTTCTGTATGAAACTTGATAACATCCTCAACATAGGGGATGTAAACATCTGTGAAGTGCACAAGTGCTGGAAATAGATAACCAAGCCACTAGCACACCTCCTGGCTTGTCCAGTTGGTAAAAATGAAGAATAACTGGCTGTGTTCGAAACCGAATACTGCATACGGTATACTGTGTACTACATTATGATATACTGGATACTACATACTACACTTCTAGTAGTATACTGTATGCAACCATTAACAATAAAAATGTGTAGTATGCTACATTATCACGTGACCTCACTGCGAGTGTTTCCAAACAATGGAGAGTGCTACGCACGCAACTCCATGACAGAAGGGACGGACTGGGGTGTTTAAGTCGATTCCTCTTCTGCATTATTTTATCATCAATAAGCAATAAAATATTTGTACAAAGCCAAAGTCGTTTCTTGTTCAACTTGTTCGCACCCGCGTCATAAACACACTAGCCTTAATGAGGTGCAAACTGCCCCATTTATCAACTGTTTGGCTATGCTTAAAAATAAAATGATCAGCTGTTTGGTAAATAATCTAAATTGTAGCTAATACTGCACACGTGTCAGTAGCCAGTTATTTTCATAGCGTATTAATATCAATGTTACGAAATACAGTAGGTTTTAAAAAATTACTTAACATAACATTTAGGATATTTTGTAAAGGGGAATCTGTGCACTTTCGAGGTCTATCATACTTGCAATTAAAGTGGGCCTCTGAAGCAGTGAGGTTTTCTTTCTTCTTCTTCTTGTGTCTTTCCGGTAGACTAGATGCCTTGTGCCACATTGCTGCCTCTCACTGGTTGGGATTAGATTGCATTTGGTAATGCTTCTACTTCCATAGTTGTAATCCTGTTTGGACAATATATTCAAGGACTGCTTTCATTATCCTTGCCTGATTCTCTGTGGGATTCAGCAGGCTTTTCATTGAGATAGTCTTTATGCCCATACTTAATACTGTGACATATAGCCTTTCTCTTTCATGCATGTATCTTTTGCATTCCATGAGTATGTGTTTCACAGTTTGTTGTTTTCTGCACGTTCCACATAGTCCATCTTCATGTTTGCCTGTCTTTGCCAAGTCTCTTGCTCGCCCACAGTGTCCCAGTCTCAGTCTAGTCAACTGTGTTCCTTCTCTCACTCCCTAAATAGCAATATTCTTTTTTTTTATACTACTTTGTATAGCAAAGTAGTGCCGCCCCTTCTAATTTCCCCACTCTTTCTGCCACACAGCTGTTATATTTCTCTTAATAATGGATCTATACTAATTTGTCCCAATGGGTATTCTTACATCGATCTCTCTCTTCAGTGCCTTTTTAGCTGCCATATCAGCTGTCTAATTCCCTTCCACCCCCACATGGGCTGGCACCCAAATAAACCCCACTGAACCTCCAGCTTGCTCAATCCTATATAATACAATCAACAGTTTCACCACAAGGTCTGACCGGGCTCCCATCTTGCCTAAGTGTCATCAGAACTGAATCTGAACATATGACTGCTCGTGTCGGCTTCACCTCCTCAATTGCAATGCCCATATTATAGCTATTAATTCTGTTGTATAGACTGAAACCCCCTCAGACAGTCGTTTATATTTTATAATTTCCAGGTCTGGAATGTAAAAGGCAAATCCTGCTTTTCCAGTTTTGGGATCTTTGGCCCCATCTGTATAGATTTGAAGATAATGTTCCCAGTTCTTTAATCTTTCCCCTACTATATCACCATACGCAGTACTATTCTGTGTTTTGATTCTTTCTAGGACACTGAAGTCTATTTCGGGCATGGATAAAATCCACGGTGGTACAACTGGCCAGTGTATCATAGGGGCCACCGCTTCCTCTCCCAATTTCAGCCGTTCCATGTCTTCATTTGTCTTGAAAATGAAACACTCCTTTTTCACTTTTGCTCCTCCCCATTCCCATGCATTTTCCAGAACTAGTTTTACTGGGTTCTCCCCTTGGTGTCCCCTTAGTTTACTTATGTACTGCATTGCCAGTTTTGATCGCCGAACTGCCAGTGGAGTTTCTGCCATTTCTACCAGTAATGCTGGAATTGCGGTGGTACGGAGGGCCCCAGAACATATTCTCAGTGACTTTGCTTGCACTACATCCAATCTCTTAAGCGCTGTTTTGGCCACTGTTCCATAACACAAACACCCATAGTCTAGCCTTGATCTTGTCATTGCTCTGTAGATCATTGTTGATCCTCAATTGCGTATCCTGACCAGCACGCCATGTACCTCCTGAGAGGGATCGCATTACATTTATTAGACACAATGCTGTCACAATAATGTTCCATGTTAACCTTTCATCAAAGTGCACTCCCAAGAATTTTACTTCTTTTACCCTCTCAATTGCTTGTCCATACATAAATAAACCCTGACATTAATAATAATAATAATAATGCATTTTATTTATAAGGCGCCTTTCAAGGCACTCAAGGTCGCCGTACAACAATACAAGATAAAAAACACAATATACAAAAAATACAGAAATACAAAAATATTAAAACACTTAAAATGCAAAAGCAAGATTTACAAATGCAGAATTTGTAGCAGAGCAAAGACAAACAGGAACATTATAAGTCATATGCCTGTCTAAAAAGGTGGGTTTTGAGGTGGGTTTTGAAATGGGAGATGGAGTCAATGTTCCTGATGTCGGGGGGAAGGGAGTTCCAGAGGTGAGGGGCAGAGCGGCTGAAGGCCCTGGACCCCATGGTGGACAGACGGGCTGGGGGGACAGTTAAGCTGAGGGAGGAGGCAGACCTGAGAGAGCGGGGAGGGACATAGATATGGAGAAGGTCAGAGAGGTATGGAGGAGCGAGGTTGTGGATGGCGTTGAATGTATGGAGGAGGACTTTGTAGACAATACGGTGTTTAATGGGAAGCCAGTGGAGTTGATGTAGAACGGGGGTGATGTGACTGATGGATGGTGTTCTGGTGATGATGCGGGCAGCAGCATTCTGAACCAGTTGAAGTTTATGGAGGAGTTTGTGCGGGAGACCAAAAAGAAGGGAATTACAGTAATCCATGCGTGAAGTGACTAAAGAGTGAACCAGGATTGCGGTGCTGTTGGGAGTGAGTGAAGGGCGGAGACGGTTGATGTTGCGGAGGTGGAAGTAGGCGGACCGGATGTTGTTGTTGATGTGGGAGTGGAAGGATAGGGTGCTGTCGAGGACGACACCCAGACTCTTAACCTGAGGGGAGGGGGAAACCAAGGAGTTGTCTATGTTGAGGGTGAAACTGGGGTGCTTAGAGAGGGTGGACTTGGAACCAATGAGGACTGCCTCAGTTTTATCACTGTTCAGTTTGAGAAAATTGGAGGAAAACCAGGATTTGATTTCCTGTAGACAGGCACAGAGGGAGGAGGGAGGGAAAGTGGAAGTGGGTTTGGAGGAGATGTAGAGCTGGGTGTCATCCGCATAGCAGTGGAAATTGATATTGTATTTACAGAAGATCAGTCCAAGTGGGAGAAGGTAAGTGATAAAGAGGATAGGGCCAAGGACAGAGCCCTGGGGAACACCAGAGGAAAGGGGGGATGGATGGGAAGTGAATGTTTTCAATTGGATGAACTGAGTACGGCCAGAGAGGTAAGAGCGGAACCAGGCTAGGGGTGTGTCAGTTATGCCAATGGAAGCTAATCTATGAAGGAGGGTGGAGTGGGATATGGTGTCAAAAGCTGCGCTCAGGTCGAGGAGGATGAGGATGGATAAAAGTCCGGAGTCAGCTGCAATCAGGAGGTCGTTTGTAATCTTAAGGAGGGCTGTTTCTGTACTGTGGCGGGGGCGAAAACCGGACTGGAACTGTTCGTAAAGGTTATTGTTGGAGAGGTGAGCCTGGAGTTGTGATGCCACTGCCTTTTCCAAGATTTTTGATAGAAATGGCAGGTTGGAGATGGGACGGAGGTTATGGAAGTTGTTGGGGTCTGAACCGGGTTTTTTCAGTATCGGGGTCACTGCAGCAGATTTCAGAGATGATGGGACAGAGCCAGAGGTCAGGGAGGAATGGATGATGGCAGTTATCAGGGGCAGCAGGGAGGGGAGGGAGGCTATAACCAGGGAGGATGGTAGGGGGTCCAGTTGGCAGGTGGATAATTTGGATTTCCGAATTTTTTTCTGATAAATCGGTGGCAGAGGGGAGTTGGAAGGATGAAAATGGTTCAAGGAAAACCGGGGAAAGATCCCACGCAGCCAGAATTCAGTTTTCTTATTACAAAATATGATATACTTCGTTTTTTCGACTGACATCTTGAATCCCCACTTGTCTCCCCAATCAACTATTTTATTTAGAGCTTCCTGCGTTCTTTCAGTTGTGTGTTTTATATTTATGCCTCTTTTCCATATTGCTCCATCATCCGCAAACAAGGATAGACCAAAAGCAGTTCCAATATCTTGGAAAATGTAATTAATCATGACGTTAAATAGCACCGGGCTAATTACACTTCCCTGTGGAGTTCCATTGTCAATTCTTGTTCCCTCAGATAAAACATCCCCTACCCTAACCTGTATTACCCTGTTCTTCAAAAAGTCTTGAATCCAATTAAGTACGCATCCTTATTCCTGCTTCATATAGCTTTATAATTAGCCCCTTTTTCCATAACATGTCGTATGCCTTCTCAATGTCAATAAACATCGCTACTACTCCCTCTTTATTTGTCATGGCTTTCTTTATCTCAGAGTCCAGGGATATCACAGAGTCCATAGTGTTCCTCCCTCTGCAAAACCCACTCTGTATTGGAGCAAACCAACCCTCCCTCTCCAGTTTATAGACCAATTTATCTGTGACCATTCTTTCCATTATTTTACACATTACTGCTGTCAGTGCAATAGGCCTGTATGACCCTGGCTGCGTGGGATCTTTCCCCGGTTTTCTGTTAATACAATGATGCATTGATTGCAAACTGAGGAATTCTGTCAGAAATCAATCTCTTTCTGACCTCACCCTTTAGATTTGTTTCCAGGCTGTGGGCAGAGTTCCTTCCTTCCATATATTATTTATAAGAGCCAGTATTTCTTGTAGCACTGGTTCGCTTAATCTATTAAAAATCTCATATCCTATGCCATCCTTTCCAGGAGCTGTTAGTCTCTCTCTTTTTATAGCTCTGTGCAGTTCTTCCAATGAAAAATACAAATGAATAGCACCAGTGTTATCTTTGTTTATCTCAAGTTTGGATATGTGTTGCCGTAGCGTCTCATTCCACCTATTTAAAATGAAGACAAAATTATATTTTTTTCAATATATGAAAAAATAGTAAAAAATGGTTCTAATGTAGAACCCTTTTACCTTCCAAAGAGTTCCTTAAGAACCTTTTTTTCCAAAAGGGTTCTTCAGATGAAAATGGTTCTAGACAGAACCCTTTGCCTTACTAAGAACCCTTGAAAAATCCTTCCTTCTAAAAAAGGGCTCTTTGGAAGAAAACAGTTCTAGATAGAATCCTACCCCTCTGCTATGAACCCTTTTGGAAGTGGTTGACAGTTAGGTCACCACATTAATTTCATAATGAAGTAAAAATTCACAGAATACAGCTTTTGGGAAATATTACAACACTGTATTTCTCCTAACATTATCACCAACTGCAGCGTGGAGATATGTATGGTATCAGAACATTACAGTTTTCAAACCTTTTTTTGAGTTGTTGGCTTTTTGAGTTTCTTAATCACGTCACAAAAAGACTGATACAGACAGCAAAATGTTTTATTTGGTTTATCAAATCTTTACATCACAGCACATGTTATTTCCTGATTAAGTCATTAGATATATAATTGCATGTTCTGTTAGGTCTCACAATCAGAACTGGATATAATCACCCTCCCATGGATCTGGTACAGAATTGTGGCCCAGTTAAGAATGTTCCCTTTGGGAATACGGACGGCACATGAATGCAATGCCCTAATCTGACTTTCAGGCAGGACATAGTCCCACATGTCAACATCAGAAATTTCACCAACAAAACTCTGAGAAGCCTCAAAATTTCCCACATGACGGTCAGGATCCTGTCCAAGAATGAGGGTACCGCTGGGTTTAATCGTATGTCCTGATTTGTAAACCTTTCTCACGCTGCGCTTGCCGTCCACCCAGAATGCAGACAGACCTGTGGTGGATTCCCATGTGATACACAACTGGGTCGTGAATGTGTTGAGTTGTGGTAGGTCAAAAAATACCCCTTCTCCACTCAGGTAGAAGGAATAGCGCCCATCCAACTCTCGCCAGACGTTGAACTCGTCAAAGTTTTCAGTGCGGTAAGCAAAGAGGATGACCTCTCTCTTGCCTTTCAGCTCCGTGGCCACTTTCATGCAAAGTGTAAAAGCTTTGAGCTCCATGGGCTTCTGTGGAGTCAGGGTAACGTAGCTGTTGTCCGTCTCATAGGGAAACACCAAGGCTTTTGCATACAGGCCTGCTACACAGGTGCAAAACAAAGGGTCAACAATACATGAAAATAAGTCCACCATTCCTATAATTATATGTCATGGATCATGCCTTCCTTTCCTTATCTCTGCGTTTTTTATTCTTTTTCTTATTCTTTAGTCTTTTACCGGTGTTCTATTGGATTTTTCTGTGTTCTGCGACGGGTTTTGCTTTCGCCTCGGTGATTAGTGAGTTCACCTGTCATGCATTTCATGTACGCCAGGACTGGTGGCTTCAAAATAAAAAGTAAGTATCTTCACACCTTCACATGGCTTTACACTACACACATTTTTGCTGACTTGGGCTTAATTTAATTGACATTTTCAGTTATGTGATGATAAGCAAATGGGAAAACTGAATTAATACTTGAGGTGAAAAATTAAATCATAGGCACCATTAAAGATTTACGTGTTAGACTGAGCTACCCACCATATACTCCAAAGTCTGCTGTTGCTCAACCGATAGTATGGGCACAACACAAATACTTCAGGGGATATAAAGAAGTGTCTACCCTATAACGCGTTTTTTGCTTATTAATGGTTTAAAGACAAAAAATGATCTATTTTGCATATTTATTTATTTTGGACCAAAAGTACTGAAATTGGATAACCTTGTTTGTAAGCTTTCCGATAATAGCAGATCTATATGGTTATGTTTATTTCTGAAGAAGATATCTGTGTCTTTAGGTAGGGTTGGGGTTCCAATATGGGTCAAATTTGAGGGCCCTGTCTCCTGAATGGTTGGTCATTCTGGTTAATCAAACTACATTCTAACACTCTCTCAGAAATGTTAACATTTTTATTTTTAATAAAAAAATATATTCAAATCTAAAAGGGTGAGGTCAGAAAGAGATTGATTTCTGACAGAATTCCTCAGTTTGCAATCAATGCATCATTGTATTAACAGAAAGTATGATGTCGTAGTAAAGGATACTGTATGTAAATTATGTGAAATAGGATATGAATCAGGACTTTTGTGATATATGTAATCTATGCAATCACCTTTATTTTGAGTGATTTATCTATGAATAGTGAATTCACAATCTACCACTGAGTTGTTTCCCTGTAATAAAAATGTGAAGATTGTGACCAGGCTGTACCATCAGCAGCTGAGTTAGCGACTCCACTGAGCAGGAGGGTAGCGACCAACACCCCCATTTCACAGCATGGAAACTTTAAAGACAGTGAGAGATCACACAGATCAATCCACAGCCTTACACAAACAATTTCTCATGAATGCAGTAAAAAACATAACCAAGTAAAGTTATTCAGACCAAAGTATTAAGTCACTCTGATTGAGTTTTCAGTTGTCAACTCACATAAAAATTGATAACAGTAATTTGTGCAAAAAACTTAATAAATGAGTTATTTTTGCAGGGTCAGCCAAACATATATATAACAGCTATTCCAAAATCTTGAATTACACACATTTAACGGAGAACACTCCAATAGAATTTTCCCATACCATCTTGTGTTGTATTGAATTTCCCCAGCAGTTGAAAATGGAGAATGATACTGCTTCTGAAGCGATGCCTGATGCCTCCTTTCTCCCCTTTGTGTCGAACCTGTGATACTGACTGCCCAATCCAATAAGCTGGTTTACATAGACTTTTCTTTGGAATATTGTCAGAACAAACGTTGCTTGTTTTAGTTGTGTAATAGAGAAAGGGCCAGGTAATCTGTTTTGTACTATCTGCCACTGACATTTGAACTTCGATGAGGTCACATGGAAGATACAGAAGAAACCCTTAAAGTGATCCATCCATATCTACAGGATATCTGGCAGCAGAGTGATGGTTTGAGGCTTGTTTGTATGAGGGATCTCTGTCAGAGACAGAGATGGGAATGTTGGAGATCCAAATGCAAATAGCTGGGCAATCTTAAAGTGTTCTTAAGAACACCCCTAGAAACGGACAATAATCCGTAGTGGAGAAACAAATAAAAATGAAAGAACACAAACCTCGCAATAAAAACGAGGAGCTCGATAATCGAGCAAAACAAAGGAATAAGCAATAACGCTTATCTAACTCCCGTTTGTGGAGTGAAACAACAAAAAACAGCGAACTGAAAAGACCCCAAAAACTTTGGGTGAGACACTCGTAGGTAGAGTAGAGAAACAAAAGAAAACGAAACCTGCTCTGAAATAAGAGCGTATAAACTAGAACTGTTTTCTTTCTAAGGTTGTACTGCTAACAAGTCCCGCGTTGCTAATCAAAGCGGTCGATAGCAATACAACTTCCTATACCCTTTTTTACCGGCTCGAATGTCATGTGAAATAACATGGAAGCAACGAGAGAGGCCGGAAGCGGGGTATAAATAGTGAGCGGAAATAACTGCCAGGTGAACTCACTAATGACAAGGCGAAAGCAAAACCCATGACGGAACACAGGAAAATCCGATAGATTACCGGTAAACGATAAAAACGAATAAAGCGACGTGGAGATAAGGGAAGAAAGGTCAGATCCATGACAGTTTGATACGTCAGACCCTTGATGACTTAGAGCAATTTCGCCATCCGTGTATTCTATACTGTTCCAGCATAATTTACAGCTAAATCTAGTCCCACCCCACAATTTCCGTAGAGACCCATTCAAGTACAGAGTTCTAGTTACTCTTATAGCTTGTAAGAGTACCAGAAAATAAGACAACAAGAGTTTTTTGATATTGTTGGGTCACAGACATCAGGAAGTCATGGCATGCAGAGGATATGTGTCGAAATATAAAAAATGTATACTTTATTCTACATTATGTTAAACTGTCCAATATTTTTTGATGGGGGGGGGGGGGCTATGTACAAAATGTTATATCATTTCCAAATGGTTCATCCGATATGGATGAAAATACCCTCAAATTAAAGCTGACAGTCTGCACTTCAACCTCATTGTCATTGTATCTTCTTTTCAAACTCAAAGTGCTAGAGTACAGAACCAAAATAAGTCACTTCTGTGGGGTCCGTGTGACGTAGCTGTTGTCCGTCTCATAGAAACACCAGGGCTTTTCCATACAGACCTGCTACAATAATAATCAGCAAACATTTCAGTCAAGAGACTTTGATCAGTAGAAGAAGAACTGTAGCAGAAACACTGATCAAAGTCACTTGACTGAAATGTTTGCTAATACTTTTTTTCCCTTTTGCACTTGAGCACTTTTGTACCTCTGAATTTCCAATCTACCGGGAGGGTAGCCACCAACACCCCCATTTCACAGCACGGAAACTGGAAAGACAGCGAGAGATCACTCGGATCAATCCACAGCCTTACACAAGTAGATTTTCCTGTATGGGGTACAAAACATAACCGACTAAAGTTATTCAGACCATTCTGATTGTGCTAAATAAATGTTCATACACAAATAAATGTTCATGCACAAATAAATGTTCATGCACAAATGACGAGTTCTCAGGCGTCAACTTATGTATACATTGATAACAGCAGTTTGTGCAAAGAGAATAAAAAAAAGAAAAAAAAAGTGGGTTATGTTTTCAGGGTGAGCCAAACATAGATATAACTGCAACTGCAAACTTTCAAATGACACAGACAACATTCCAGTAGATTACATGATTTTGTGAAAGCACAGAAAGAATTTCCACATACCATCTTGTATTTTATTTCCCCAGTAGCTGAAAATGGAGAATGACACTGCTCCTGCTGTTGAAGGGATGGCTGATAATTTACCTTTTTTATCTCCAGTTTCAATCAGAGGCCAGGGTGGTATCACTGGCGTTGTCACATGGACGGTAATATTTTCCCCCAAATACACTGCTCAAAAGAATTAAGGGAACACTTAATCAACACAGTATAACACCAAGTCAATTAAACTTCTGGGATATAGATCTGTCCAGTTAGGAAACGTAAACGATTGGTGCAAATGAAAGTGACAACAGGTGGACAGGAGAGGCAACAGCAAGACAACCCCCAAAAAGTAAATGGTTTTGCAGGTGGTGGCCACAGACCATTTATCTCTCCTTATCCTTCCTGACTGATTTTTTTCTAGTTTTGCATTTTGCTAGTGCCCTTGTCACTACTGGTAGCATGAGGGGGTACCTGCAGCCCATTCAGGCTGCACAGGTAGTCCAGCTCCTCCAGGATGGCACATCTATACGTGCCGTCACAAGAAGGTTTGCTGTGTCTTCCAGCAGTCTCAAGAGCGTGGAGGAGATACCAGGAGACGGGCCATTACACAAAGAGAGCTGGACAGTGCCGTAGAAGGGCAACAACCCAGCGGCAGGACCGGTATCTGCACTGCTAGAGCCCTACAAAATGACCTACTCATGTGCATGAGACTCCATGAGGGTGGCATGAGGGCCCGAATGAATTGAATTGAAATGTATTTTAAAAATAAATTTTATTTTATTATTATTATTTTTTATTTTTTTTTGCATTTTCCTCTCCCTTCCAATTGGCCCCCCTGGCGCCGCGGCCCCCATTTCGAAAACCCCTGGGCTAGGATACGATTCGTATAACGATACAGTGGTCACGTTACAGGGAGGGGGTAGGTTCTTCAAAACCGACAGCTGTTTTCGGTATGATTTTTTGTTACATGTTTTTACTCTATTTTTTTTTTGGTAATAGTCCAGAGGTGGCTCATGGTGCTGTATAGGCACGTCATGGGGTATAGCCAAGTAGCGAACTACAGCGAGTAGATTTGTTTAACATTTTTTTATTAAAAGTACAAACGTAATAGTCACATTACCTTCATTAGGCAATAGAGTGATATCATATATAAACTGATATCACTTCTTAACCCCCTTCCGCCGCATCATCTTACACGGGCGAAAGAAAAACTTGATTATTTTTGCTCATGTTAAGGCCATTACGTTGGCTCTTGACATGGATGAATTTGTAGCTATGTGTTTTCTGCGGAAAGAAACAGAAGACTGATGCTGTGATCTCATGTAGCGTGCAGGAATGTGTATACAATTAAAAGTAGGATTGTGAATCTAAAAAAAATGCCAAATGCGTCGGAAATGCCAAAACAATTTTGCCCATGAAAACTTTAGGTTACTGTCGTAACCCCGGTTCTCTGAAACATCGAGTGGAGAGATCCACCTATGGGAATGACGTCCGGTCATGACCACCACAGAAGCATCCAATTGCACCACGTCTGGCCCTGACAGACAGTAGCGTGTCAAATGCGAAGGAGGCTCCGTCCTCCTTGTACGAGCATATATGACACCGCAACGCTACTACTCTTCAGTGAACATATTCGCTTCTCGCGCACAGCAAGCAGGGCAATGTTGGTGGATCTCTCCACTCGATGTTTCAGAGAACCGGGGTTACGACAGTAACCTAAAGTTCTCTTTCATCATCTCGTTTCGAGATCCACCTATGGGAGATTTGGTCAACTCCCGGATTGCCATATGCTCACAGCTGAGACGCTGTCAAGCCAGCAAGGGAGGCCTCCCTCCCTAGCGGGAGGGTGGTGCCTAGCGCATCCCCTGTAGGCAAGTACAAAACACAATCCACTGTCCAGTGTAGTAACTGGGGTCCGGGAACAGTGTGACGTACTACACCCATAGTGAGATGTGTGTGGCTCACACAGAGCTCACCCCCAATACTGAGTGGGCTACCGGTGTCCTGGTAACATCCAGACGGTAAAACCTCACAAAAGTATGTGGAGAAGCCCAGCCTGCGGCTGAACAAATTTCCTGCATGGAGACCCCACGAAATAGGGCCCATGATGCAGCCACGCCCCTTGTAGAATGAGCCCTCAGACCCGAGGGAAGCGATACCCCCTTTGAACCATATGCCATAACAATAGCTTCCACAAGCCAATGGGACAGCCGCTGCTTAGAGATGGCTTTCCCTTTGCAGGCGGGGGCCCAGGCCACAAAGAGCTGGTTGCTCTTTCTGAAAGCCCTAGTCCTTGTTATATACGTGTGGAGAACACGCACAGGACACAGCATATGTAGCCTTTGCTCTTCCTCAGAAGAAAACGGCGGTGGGTGAAAAGCGGAAAGCTCCAACACCTCACATGTGAAAGCTGGGAAGCTTTTAGGCATAAAGGCAGGATTAGGTTTGAGGAAAACCTTATCCATATTAGGGGAGAATATTGTGCACGAGGGATGCACTGAGAGCGCATGGAGATCGCTAACCCGCTTAGCAGAGGCTAATGCGAGCAGCAGTGCTGTCTTCAGAGACAGTAATTTTAACTCTATTCTGTGTATAGGCTCGAATGGCCGTTGGGACAGAGCCTCCAGCACCAGTGATAAATCCCATGAGGGAATGAGCTTTTTAACAACAGGCAGAGAACGGCGGGCCCCCTTCATGAACCTGCGCACGAGGGGATGCTGCCCCACTGTATTGTCATTGAAACCCATATGACAAGCAGTGATAGCTGCCAGGTAGACCTTAATGGTAGAAAAGGATTTCCCTTCATCCATCAGGTTTTGTAAAAAACTCAGCACATCAGAAACAGAGCACTGATAGGGCACTGACTGACGGGAGGCACACCACTTTTCAAATACCTGCCACTTATTGTCATAAAGTGATCTGGTAGAAGACGCTCTCGCGCTCTGAATGGTTGCCACCACGCGAGGGGGGAGCCCTAAAGCGTTGAGGTTGTGCCTTTCACGGGCCAAGCCCAAAGAGCTATTCGCTCTGGGCAGGGGTGATATATTTCCCCGTTCGCCTGAGACAGCAGGTCCATGCGTAACGGGAGCGCGCACGGCTGTGCATAAAGGAGAGGAATTATCTCCGCCAGCCACGGCGATTTCGCCCCATTCCCTGTACAGTGGGTTTCCCCTTGACAGCAGATCTGCGCCCGTGTTCAGAATGCCTGGAACATGGGTCGCACGTAACGACAGAAAGTGATGGCTGCCCCATACCAGCAGTCTGTGGGCTAGACTGTGGAGATGGAGAGAGCGCATGCCCCCCTGGCGATTGACGTATGCTACAGCAGTCGTATTGTCGCAGCGTACTAGCACATGCCGTCGCCTTAAGCGGGGTAGAAAATATCTGAGAGCTATCCATATAGTCAGGAGCTCCAGATAATTGATGTGAGCTGAGCGCAGCTGGATTGGCCACATCCCATTCACTACATGCCCTTCCTGAGTGGCCCCCCACCCAGAGAGGGATGCATCTGTCGTTACGACTTTTCTCATGAGAACGATCCCGAGAGGGGTTCCCTGAGTATAAAAGTCTGTGTTCTCCCAATGACGTAGAGCTGCCGCGCACTCGTGCGTCACTGTGAGACGACGATGGAGATCGCGTACGGGGCTGAGGTGTAGTGATGAAACCCACCTCATAAAGCCCCTCATCCTCAGTAACCCCAGCGGTAAAACCTGCGAGGCTGAGGCCAGAACTAACTGCGTGTCTTTCACGACTCTGACTCTCGAATTGGCAATGATTAGCCAATCGTTCATATAAGTCAGTATTCTGATCCCCGTTAGTCTTAACGGGGCCAGGCCCGCCTCCACACAGACACAGAACACCCGTGGGCTTAGGGAGAGGCCGAACGGTAGAACTGTGTATTCGTAGCAAACACCGCGGTGGGCGAAGCGAAGGAATTTCGTGTGGGGAGGATAGATGCCTATGTGGAAGAAAGCATCTTTCAGATCGATTGATGTGAACCAATCGCTCTGACGGATTGAACGTGAAAGAGTATTGTAAGTTAGCATTTTGAAGTTGTACCGCCTCAAATGCTTGTTCAACACTCTGAGATCCAAGATCGGACGGAGGGAACCGTCCTTCTTTGGGACCAGGAAATAGCGAGAATAAAAGCCGTGTTGGGCTTGATCTCTGGGAACCACACGTATCGCCCCCTTTTGTAATAGAGAGGAAATCTCCTCCTCTAAAACATGGGCCGAACTCCTCTCGGTTTGAGAGTAAATGACTCCGTTGAAACATGGGGGTTTCCCTGCAAACTGGAGTCTGTAGCCCTTGGCTATTGTGCGTAGTACCCACTCGGGGGCAAACTTAGCCTGCCAGGCTTGTATGTGGCTCGTGAGCGCCCCTGCTGGTGCGGAGGACCGCAGAGTGGAACGGCCGAGTGCGGCCGTGCTGAATGGGGCTGGCGCTCCACCTAGTGGTGAAACCAGGGGAAGCCTTATGTGATAAGAAGGGGTTTTTCTTAACACATTTTTTGTTTTTTGGCCTTTCAGGGCGGGAGCCTTTATTAGGAATGGCCTGGTGTTCGCTTGTACACTGAATGTGGGTAACACTCCTTGAGTACTGGAACAGAGACTGGAGCTGGGGGGCACGTGAACTCCAACAGGTGCCCTGACCGCAGCGAACAGAGGAGGGCTGTCCTCCTGAATTGGGAGTCTCCTTCTCTTCATGGGGGGGGGAAGAGAGGAGATGAACCTGTGTCCAAGGGGCTGGCTGCCCCAGAACATGGACTTAGCCCTCCAATAGCGGTAGTGTCAGGCTGGCCGCTTCCGTTTCTGGTCGGCGGGGGTGGGAGAGGGTTTCTTTGCCGCAGCTGCGGCAAAGGACATATTCCCCCAAGGCTTAGCAGGGGAGTTGCCCTGCTGGCCCGGGGCTCTGCCCTGGGGCTCTGCCCCGGGGCTTGCCCCTGCCCTGTCCTGGCTGGACACGGCGGTTCACCGCTGGGGGCTGTGGAGGCCGCATGGGTGGCGGCGAGTGAGGCGTCACTCTGCGGGGGAGGCAGAGTTTGAAGGCTTCATCCTCTTTCCTTTTGTCGTCGCACCACTGCTGCATGAGGCTCAGTGCGGGGCCGAAAAGAGCCTGGCCTGGCTCAACAGGGGCGCCGGCTATGCGCCTTTTCTCACTGTCGGGCAGACCAGAGAGATTAAGCCAGAGCGCCCGCTCGCCGGCTACGGAGAGAGCCATGGAGCGGCCGCAGGCTTGGACACACTGGCGAGAGTTGCGCAGAACCAAGTCGTTCACAGTGACAATCTCTTGCCACAGTATAGGGGAAGGGGTCCCCTTATGTAATTGTTTCCCCATCTCCTCTGTGAGCTCAGCTTGGTAAGCTGAGAGGAGGGAGGAAACATTGAGGGCTCTAACCGCGAGGGCTGAGGCCCTGTAGGAAGCCTGGTGGATGGAGGCTGTGAAGCGTTCCATCTTAGTAGGGAGGGTAGGCCTGGGCGGCGCCAGGAGACCTCCCTGCGTGGGGTTAAGGTGTCGAGCTATGGAGGGCTCAACAGCTGGGGGTTCCCCCATGGTGTGGGCAGCCATGTCCTTAACCTCCAGACCGGAGAAACCATGCTTGAAATCAAGCGGGTCCTTCGAGTAGTGTTTCAAGTGTTTAGCGCAGGCGGGGAGAACTGGGAAAAGCTGTTTTCTGGGGCCTGGGGGGGGTCCAGGAATTCCCATCATAAACATCCCTCTCCTCGTCGGCCGGGTTCTGGAGGGCTGGCCATTCGATATTGAGACGGGCTGCGCCCCGCTCACATACCTCCAGAAGCACGGCATGGGGTTGGGCGTTAGCTGTACCCATAGCCGGTGCTAATTGGGCCGGTGGAATGGCGTCCTCCTCACCCGAATAATCAGACGCAACCGCCATGTCGTCGTTATCCGCTGTCTCTCCTTCCAGTATGGGGGTACCGGAGAGCGAGAGAGGGAACGCCAACATGTCTGGGTCGGAGCGGTCAGCCCAACTCAGAGAAGGAAGGTCTTGAGGCGGCCGAGAGGCCATAGTGCTATCGTCCTCTTTGTCAGAGTCCTCGGGACACAGGTCGTTGCCGTGGGTAGCAGCAACTCGCTGCCTCCGTCGCCTGAGCTTTTTGGGCAGCGCGAGGCAGTGGCTGCAGCTCTCTGGGGAGTCAATGGCCTCCTGGGCATGTTTTAAGCCCAAGCACATGACACAGAGAGGGTGAGTGTCCCTGGCCGCGATGAGGGCACCGCATGCGGCCGGGCAGGCACGCGAGCGTAGCTCCTCAGACGGGCCGAGAGGAACGGGCTTAGAAAGAGCCATTAGCGGGGAGCTAGGCAGCTAAGCAGAGAAACTGGCAGCGTGGGCGGCTGGCTAGAGAGCAAAGAGACAAGCTAGCGTGGGTGGCTAGTTGTGAGACAGCACTGTCCTGTTCCGCGTTAGCAGATGCAGGAAAAAATCGTGTCTTGGGCGGGTAGCCTGGCACGATACAAGGGCTAGCGCGCGGGGTAGCAGGCTAACACCGAGTGGAGCTACTCAGCACTGACGCACGTTCCCAAACCTTTCACGCCCGGCGGAGGCTGATCCGGAGATATATCCTCCTGCGGACAGTTAAGTGACAAGGCTCGTGTGGGATACACGGTCGAAGCTGTGAGTGGGGTACTCCGAAATTCGCGAGAAGCGAATGTCAACTGAAGAGCAGTAGCGTTGCGGTGTCATATATGCTCGTACAAGGAGGGCGGAGCCTCCTTCGCATTTGACACGCTACTGTCTGTCAGGGCCAGACGTGGTGCAATTGGATGCTTCTGTGGTGGTCATGACCGGACGTCATTCCCATAGGTGGATCTCGAAACGAGATGATGAAAGAGAACACAATTGCAGGGGCAAAAAATACCCCCAACAAAATTAATTCACAGTCGCAGTTTTGTCCTGCGTTCCGCAATACAAGAGAATGTTCCGCATTTAAAATAAATAACAAGTCTAATTCGTTAGTAATCACCATCCATGCCCCGATGCACTGCACGTTGCCTAGCCTACACAGTCGGCGTCTCCCTCCTCTGCTCGGCCCGCGGCTGCTGGTATTCTACAGACTATACTAAGTGCTGAAGTGAAACGAAAACCCGGCGTGGAGCACGGAAAATCTGATAGAGTGCCTAAAACAAGTAAAAGGAACGTACACCCACAGAGATAAGGTAAAAGAGGGACAACCCATGACACTGTGACTCCGCTTGTTTGAAAGGTAGGGTAAGCAGAAAACGTGATACATCTGACCGTGACAAAAAGCATCTGCACCATAAAGCGCGTTTTAAATGGATGAAATCCGAAGTGTTGTTGCTTTTGCTATTGCTAAGAAGAACGGCCTCGGGTAATAGAAGATAAGAAGTTCGGTTTGGAAAATTGCTAACTGAAAAAAGCATTTAAATATTTTATTCCAAATAATAATAATTTGTTTTTCTAGAAAAGCTTTTACCTGAATCTAAACATTAAAATGGCATCAAAGATGTCAAATTATTTAACAATATAGCTAACCTTACCAATTGCAAAATCACTCCTCACACTGGGCTACATATATATTCTATTGCGGTTTGAAATTGAAATTTTGAAATTTTGTCGCTGACAAAATAATAACGTCGCTGTATGATAAAGTTGGCAATAAAAAAAAATTCATGCCGTGCAATCAGTGAAATGTCCCTTTTGTGAAGTGATACGATAGACAACAAAAATCTTTGTAATATCTCATTTCTTCAGTGCGCAAATTGGCAACATATAGGGAAAGTTATTCTATTCTATAGCTTCCTCATTATGGGGAGGATGTGCTTTGTCTAATCTGTTCTGTAGTTGCTTAAATGACCTTCTGTATGCACTTATTGTATGTGTCTTTGGATAAATGCGTCTGCCAAATTATTGTATTTTAATGTAATGTAATCCAACAGCTGAGAGCACCTTGCTTTATTTAATGAGTTGATCAATCCGTTCAATAACGCGTAGTGCGAATTTGCAAAATCATATGTATTCTGTCATTTATAATTGCTATTCAATTATGAATGTCACCTCAAAAACATTTGATGTGTGCTCCATCGACACTAGACTGTATGTACAAAGTTGAGCCTTTAACCTTGAGTACAATGTTCTTCTATTTTTGTTTGTCCAAAATGCAACAGTCTTGGTGCATATAATGAATCATTGTAGGCTATTGGTCTAATATTATGTCGAAAACGGGACTCAATACTCTACAGTTTCAAAATAGAGCCAATTGGTACATTTTTAGTCATGCAATGTAGGCATGTCTGCCTTTTTTATGGAAGATAAATGTATATATTGCTTTGGGTTTTTGCTTGGAATAAGTTAATTACTTCAGTGTTAGTTGACAAGCCTGTATTACTATTAATATGAGACTGGTAACATATTATTTTGCTTTGGTGTTTTTTTTAAACTATCAGTACAGTGGATGTTCATTTTATTAAGAAGAGGTAATAAAATATGTGACCACCAGCTGGCAGTATGGTAGCAGAATTCAGACACTGCAATGTTGGGGTGCGTCCCAATACTCGAAAAATACATCCTCCTTACCTCCACTACCACCTCCTCTCTCTTTGTGTCCTAATTTAATATTGATGATTTCATATTAATTACATGTTAATTGTTACATATTAATTAATGTCTCGATGAAAACCACAATGTCCAGTACATTGTATACATGCAACTATTTGTAGTACTGGCAGTTTTGCATACTTCCGGGTAGGAGACGTGCATCCCAATATTCTTCACTCCCCACCTCCTTTCCTCCACTCCCCCACTACCACTCTTCTCCAGAACGTTTTGATTACAAGTACAGTATACATTGTACCTGACGTTGCGGTTTGCGTCGAGACATTAATTAATATGTAACCATTAATACGTAATTAATATGAAATCAGCAACATTAGATTAGGACACAAAGATCAGTTTCCGGGGCACGGAGGAGAGGAGGTGGTAGTGCAGGAAAGGAGGGTGCATTTTTCGAGTATTGGGACGCACCCATGGAGTGAAGAATATTGGGACGCAGCCCAGGGTTGCGATGTTATCTGTTGCCTTGACGATGCCTGTCTCGTATGCAAGATGTTTATGACAATCGTCACTTTAGGACTTTTTATTTTACGTTTGTGCCCGTCATGTGTGTCATTTGTAATTCCCTCAGCAGAGTCTGCACGATTGCAGACTTGCGGAAAGTCAGCATAAAGGGCTTGATAAGTGCGTGACAGAGCCCTCATGCACTTGCTGATTTTACAGTGGGACAGCCCTGAGCCCTCACGGACTTATTGGGAACGCGCCTCAAAGTCTGTGAGGGCGGACATTGAGATTGGGCCATGGTTTTAGGTAGGTTTCCACACTCTCAGCAAATAACACTCAACTGATTTCACCTGTCAGTTTGTAATTAAAAATGGAACCTCTTTCGAAATTATTTGCCACATAGTACATACAGCACAAGAAATGAAAGCATAAGTTGGTCTGACTGTTTAAAATGTCTGGCATGTGAATATTAGATATGTATTTTTTATAGTACACACAGCTATTTCTGGAAAAAAGTGCTTTTACAGGGAAATTGCCCTTCAATATACTGTAAAAGTGCTTAATTAAGAAAAAACAGGATGCACTGTGCGTCCCTAGGAGTAGGGTTGAGACACACTGTTCAAAATTATTAAAAGATTTTTTGTTGGTTTGTGAAATAGATGAGTGAAAAAATCTGCAAATAGTTTAAAGTTTTATAAGTTTAAAAGTTTAAAGTTTTAAAAGAATCACTATTATGCATTCAATATACAAAAATAAACTGTCCTCTCCTCAACCCAAGACCAGTTTTAATGAGACAGTTGCCCTGTTCATCTCATGTTAAAATGGTACTTCTTAATGGGAGATCACTCTCTAATAAGAGTTTTATTTTGTTTGATTTTATGAAATCTTGTAGCCTAGACTTTTTTCTTTTAACTGAGACTTGGCTGAGAAACGGAGATCAAGGCTCGCTTAATGACTTGTGTCCAACTGACTATAAATCCATCAGCAAGCCAAGGGCCAATGGTAGAGGAGGGGGGGCTCGCTGTTGTAAACTGTTGTTTACTATAGTCATTTAAAATGTAACCCCATCACTGTTGATTAATTTTCCTCTTTCAAAGTACTTATGTTCACTATTTATTGTTGTGAACCAGTTCTGTGTGCTGTGATCTATCGACCACCTAATCCAAATATGAGTTTTATGTCTCAATTTTCAGAATTTTTATCTGCAATAGTGATGAAATATGACCGGATAATGGTTGCAGGTGATTTTAACTTTCATATTGATTCATGCTAATCTAATAGTGCTGCTATTGAATTCCTAAATCTTACAGAATCTTTAAACTTAGTACAGCATGTCTCTGGTCAAACCCACAAACATGGCCATACTTTGGGCTTGGTTTTTACTCTTGGACTGAGCCTGCATAATCTTGCGATGGAAGACGTATTTGTTTCTGATCATCTTAGCATTGTTTTTGATGTCCAGATTCCTGTTCCCCTAAAACCTAGCAAGCACATTTTTGTCTCCCGCATCATTAATTCACAAACTGCCTTAAAGCTTCATCCATCTATGCCAGTCACAAAGTAAGTTTAGGAGTAACACCAAGTACCGATGACATGTTAAATAATTTCAACAGTGTATGTCAGAGTATTCTAGATGACGTCGCTCCCTTTAAAGTTAGGCCAAAAGCAAATGGCAAAACTCAACCCTGGATTGATGAGAACATAAGGATATTAAAGCGATCCTGCCGGAAAGCTGAACGTAACGGGAAGAACTCCAGACTAGAGGTCTACTATGCTTTTATGAAGGACTTGCTTATGTCCTACAATAAGGCTTTTAAGGATGCGAAAGCAAAATATCTCTCCTCCCTTATTAATACAAATAAGCACAACTCCAGATTCTTATTCAAAACTATAGATCATCTTTTGAATCAAGCTCCTGCTAGTGCTGTTGCCTCGTCTGATGAGGATTGTGAAAAGTTTATTTTCTTTTTCATTGGCAAGATTGCCAATATAAGATTCAAAATTCATCAGACTGTGCCTTACGATGAATTACCCTGCCCTGCTCCTAATCTAAATCTATAAAAAAAAATATTTCCAAGAATTTATGGACACTCTATCTAGGTTAAAACCCTCCTCCAGTTCTCTAGATATTTTACCTACCAGTCTGCTTAAAGACGTCATGGAAGAAATTGGCCCAGATTTAGCTTTTTATTATAAATAGTTCCCTCAGCACAGGGATGGTCCCAGAATATTTTAAGTCTGCTTGCGTCCAGCCTCTTCTTAAAAAACCTAACCTTGATACCTCAGTTTTGAATAACTACAGACCGATTTCTAAGTTACCATTCACTTCTAAAATACTGGAGAAAGTATAGTTTCAAAGCAACTCGTAGAAGTGTTGGAAAGATATAATATTTATGAAAAATTCCAATCTGGCTTCCGGCAGCATCACAGTACCGAAACCGCCCTTCTTACAGTCACTAATGACTTACTGATGAATGCAGACGCTGGTTTTGGTTCTGTCTTGTTGTTGCTTGACTTGAGCGTTGCATTTGATACGGTCGATCACGCTATCCTTATTGAAAGACTTAGACAATGGGGTGGGATCTCTGGGACTGCTTTGGTTTAAGTCCTACTTGTCAGATAGAACCTTCTTCGTCTCCAATGGACATTAGATCCTCATCGGCTTTGGTCTGTTGTGGTATTCCTCAGGGCTCTATTCTCGGTCCGACCTTGTTCTCCCTATACATGCTGTGGCAAACTCCGAGGTGGTTGGAGTTGTCACGCAACTGAAAACAATAACCTCAATGTCCACACCGCGACAATTCAATTTAAATTGATAATTGAATGCTGTTTTGGGGGAACGAGAGGTAGTGGTTAATGGGAGCGTCAGCCAGTCCGTAATCCGGGAGAATAGTCGTTGTCCGATGCCAGGGTTCGGTACACGTAGACGGGTTCTCTTACGGTCCAGGACTGATGCGGGAGGAGGGTTGTCAGACAGGCGGGGGTCGGTAACGGGGCGGGTTCTCATTCAGTCTGGGATTCGGGCACACAGCAGACTTCTCCTGACAAAACAGATCAAACACAACGCTTTAACTTTCTCTCTCCAACAAATCCAATCTCCTCTCTCACTCTCTCACACTCTCTCTACTCCACCTTGGTTTCGCATAAGCTACTCCGTCTTCCGGTTGTTTGGCAGTCCATTTTCTAGGGCACCGATTAGCCCGTTGATTCGCCACAGCTGACCGGCCCGGCGTCTTCTCCAGGTGCCGTGTGGTTGAGGTGGTGACTTCCGCGGAACTCCTAATATGGGCACGCCGTCTTTCCACATCAGCCGAACATATCTCCCATCTATTACCTCTCCGTGGTTCTGTCCCCGCCGGTTGCCACAATGCATACATTTCCCTGGGCCATATTATTTGTCGTCATAATTTGTCTTTTCATTGTTATGCTGATGACACGCAGCTCTACCTGTCTCTCAAACCTCATGCCTTCAATAAATTATCTGTTCTCCATGACTGCCTAAGGGATGTTCAAAGCTGGATGTCCCAAAATTTCCTTCAGCTAAACCCAGACAAAACTGAGGTACTAATTATTGGGCCTCAGACTTTCTATGAGCAAGCTCGGTTGGCTATTGGACCACTGGCAGACAATATAAAGCCAGTTGTTAGAAACCTTGGAGTGATTTTTGATTCTTTTTTACATTTTGATCACCACACAAAAAAACTAGTGCAGTCATGATTTTATCAGCTGAGAAACATTCAAAGTTCAAAGTGTTTTTATTTATCAAGTGCACAGTATAACACAAGGTCATTCTGGACAATGAAATTCTTAGGACATGGCAAGCAACAACTATGTAGAAGGCATTAAAAACAAAAAAAACAAAAACAAAAAATATATATATATTAAATTGTTTAAAAAAGTCAAATAAGGGCAAGAATAACATAAATATAAATATACATAGCAGTAAAACACTAGCAGCAGTTCCAGATATGGACAGTAGGAGTAGGAGTATTAAATATAAAGTGTGGAGGTGCCGATAGACGTGTACAATAAATTAAATTAAGGTGATGTACATTGAATGTACATAAGAAGTGCCTAGAGCATACAATGAGGTGTGATGAATGAGATTAATGCTGCTGGTTGAGAAGCCTGATGGCCTGGGGGAAAAAACTGTTTGTGAGTCTGGTAGTCCGTGCCCGAATGCTCCGGTAACGTCTACCAGACGGCAGCAGCGAGAACAGTCCATAGCCTGGGTGGCTTGGTAACATTGCCAAAGTTAGGCAGGTTTTATCCTTTGAGGACACAGAGAAACTTGCTTTATTTGATTTTTTTGACATGCTTTTATTTCTTTACGCTTAGACTATTGTAATGCCTTGTTTACATGTATGAACCATCATTGTATCACCAGACTTCAGGTTGTTCAGAATGCTGCTGCTAGACTCTTGACTAGAACAAAAAAACAGTCACACATTACTCCAGTACTAGCTTCCCTTCATTTTAGAATCAATAAAATCTTTTTACTTGTCACTTACAAGGCATTACATGGTCTGACACCCAGTTATATTTTAGAATTATTAGCTCCGTATGAGACTCAAAGACCTCTTCGATCCTCTAGCAAGGGCTTTCTAGCTGTTCCAGAGTCCAAACTAAGAACTAAGGGTGATCATGGCTTTGCTGTAAAAGCCCAGAGACTCTGGAACAGCCTCCTCTTGAGCATCAGATCTGCTGAGTCAGTGGCCTCTTTTAAATCACTTCTTAAGACCCACTTTTATCTAACGGCATTTTACAATGTATGACCTGTATTTTCACTTCTGTTTTACACATTTTAACCACTTTTTAATCTAGATTCGCAGTCTCTCTATTTTTTGTTGTTGTAATACTCTGTTTCTATAATTTATTTTACATTTATTTATATGTGTTTTATTCTATTTTTATTATTGTGTTTCCTCTTTTTCTGTTTTTAATTTGTATTGTAACTTTATTGTGCTACTGTAAAGCACTTTGTGCTAAATGCTTGAAAGGTGCTATACAAATAAAGTTATTATTATTATTATTATTATTATTATTATTATTATTATATACTGTAGCCTGGTTATGCTGTAAGATACAGTTGTCCTGTTCATCTCACATACTGTAGCCTGGTTATGCTGTGTGAGACAGTTGTCCTGTTCAGCTCACATACTGTAGCCTGGTTATGCTGTGTGAGACAGTTGTCCTGTTCAGCTCACATACTGTAGCCTGGTTATGCTGTGTGAGACAGTTGCTCTGTTCATCTCACATACTGTAGCCTGGTTATGTTGTATAAGACAGTTGCACTTTTCATCTCACATACTGTAGCCTGGTTATGTTGTGTGAGGCACTTGACCTCTTCATCTCAGATACTGTAACCTGGTTATGCTATGTGAGGCACTTGACCTGTTCATCTCACATACTGCAGCCTGGTTATGCTGTAGGCACTGAACTTAACATTCAGTGCTGTGTATGGGTGGGGGTAAAATGGGGGAAGGAGGAAAGAATGTGCAGGGCAGTGCACATCAGCACTGAGAGATTAGACTTCATCCTCTGAACAAAGAGGTGGATAATATCTCCAAATCGTTCAGTGGAGAGAGCCAGCGAGTCCCCTTACCCAGCTGTGTTTGCCCAACCCCCCCCCCCCTATTCCCTCTCCACCCCCCTTCTCTCTGCCCTGCTTGTGAGTGGCAGTGGGAGAGAAACCCCCCCCCCCCCACTGACCAGCTTCCTTGCCTGGCTTTTCTAAGCTGGCCCAACTTCAGGTAACCCGGACAACACAGGAAGTCCAGGCCAAGCCTTGCTGGGGTCACTCAGATCCTGCCACTTCCTCAACCCTTTATTTCCCTTTTCCCTCTCTTTATTCTTCCCCCTTTCCCCTCTCCTTATGAGTGGGAACGCTACGTGGAACTGCCGCTGCTGATGGGAAATGCCTGCTTTCGTTCGCAGCGTTACTCAATGGCATTATTATAAATGGCTGCAGGGTAGCGGGGACTGCTTGATAGAAGTAAACCGTTAACTCTTAGTGTTCCACATCAATCCTAACAATCATAATAAACACCATTTTTAAAAGTTAAAAATAATAAATATATGACAATTAGTTGCTATGGAAAAGACATGCATGATGAAAAGAAAGGAATACATAATTTCAGTATTGTTACATACGCAGGCTACACTCATACTGTAGCCTACTGGTCCAAAAGTGTTCTTTAATAAAATAAAGTATGTTGCTCCTGCACTCAGCAGTACTGCATGTATTAGCTTTAGTTTGGTGGTGCACTCGGTGAAATAGCACCAGAGGCAAGTCAACAGACACAGCCCACATTTATCCAGCACTTTTTTGTGCATGCACTGTGATAAAAGTATATAAGAAAGCACAAATCAAATCAAAAAAGCGCATTAAACAAAAATTGACAAAAAAATTCTTAAAGAGTAATCAAAAGCTTGTAGGTAAAAAATTTTATATTTTATAAAAATACGGTCTTATTCTTCTTTAGAAGAATCAGATTTGTCCTGCTCTAATCTACTCAGGAAGAAAATGTATGGTGTCCTAAGGATCTTACTGGCTTTCATTCATACAGTATTTAAGTATACATTATCATTAAGCCTAAGTGTGTGTGTGTGTGTGTGTGTGTGTGTGTGTGTGTGTGTGCATTGCAGTGTTTTTTCCCCTTTGTTGAAGTAGTCCAGTGCAGGATTGTGTGACATCATGCAGAGGGACTGCAGGGGTCCAGCTGCTGGATGTGTTATGGCCGGGGGAAGCAGGGTGTTGTCAGCCTCTCCTAAGGTGAGGTCACGGGGTCATAGGGTCAGCAGCACACCTCCACTGCCTGATTGCAGCTTCCTGTTAGGGGGAGGAGGGTGTGGAGCACCGTTCCGCCACACATATCCCTTCCCCAGGGAAACATGCGCTCTCTCTCGCGCATGTGCTCACACATGCACGCACACATACACCCACACACACACACACACATATCCCCTCATCAGGGGTGAGATACACACTCTCACACACATAGACACACACACACACACATATATCCCCTCATCAGGGGTGAGAGACACACTCTCACACACATAGACACACGCACACACATACACACACACACACATATATCCCCTCATCAGGGGTGAGAGACGCACTCTCACACACATACACACACACACACACACATAACTATCTGTTGTGCTCTGAGGAAAAGAAGGCTGGCTCTGGAATATGATGGAATGTGAGATATTGGAATGTGAAAAACTGGGGTTCAGTTCCATGTTCAAGTTTTAAAACAAAGCACAAGGCGTCAGGTGGATTTTGTGCTTTCAGTTATAAATGTAGTCATAGAAACTCTCCATAGGTCAAAGCCCAGAAAATTAATTGACTTTACTCTTTATTTATCTGTCAATTGCTATTAAAACTATAGGTTTGAGGCAAGTTGGCATGAAATAGACCACATAGAAGTAGATATTGGGAACTTCAAAGGTCTTGTCTGGCTGTGTGAGATGTAAATTGCGTTCCTCAGAGTTCCATTTACCCCCTGTTGCTAGGAGATGCCTGTGGGGATTGTGGGACATGTTTGTTTATCCCCTGCGGTGTGCTTGGCTGTGGCAGACCATGGCTGGTCGGACCAGGGGTTAATGCCACACTGACTGAGATACTGTCTCTCACTGACAGCTTTGTTAGATGTATGGGACCCAGAATCAGAGTGGTGGCAGCAGGGGGATGGTGTATTTGCATGTGTGCGTGCTTGCAAGTTTATTACTGTGTGTTTGTGCATGTGTTTGTGTGAATGTGAATGAGTGTGTATGTGTGTGTGTTTCTTTGTATATATGTATATGTGTTTTTGTCTATGTGTGTGTGTGTGTGTATGTGTGTCTATGTGTGCCTGTGTGACTGGACTGCTATCCTGGCAGATCCCAGCAATGCTTCCTGACTGGACTGCTATCCTAGCAGTTCCCAGCAATGCTTCCTGACTGGACTGCTATCCTGGCAGATCCCAGCAATGCTTCCTGACTGGACTGCTATCCTGACAGATCCCAGCAATGCTTCCTGACTGGACTGCTATCCTAGCAGATCCCAGCAATGCTTCCTGACTGGAATGCTGTCCTGACAGATCTCAGCAATGCTTCCTGACTGGACTGCTATCCTGGCGGGATACCAGCAATGCTTCCTGATTGGAGTGCTGTCTTGACAGATCTCAGCAATGCTTCTTCACTGGAGCACTGTCCTGCCTACTGATCACCACTCAAAGGCTGCCTGTCATCTACTAATATCGTTACAAATATATTTAAGGACAATATACTTGTCTCCTTATTTTTTTACCCAATCTAAATACCCCATGGATACGTTTATAGACTTTTAATGTTTGTAGTATGAATGCAATGGTATTTGAGAATTAAATGTGTCCATTACAGGTTAAATCACACCTATGGAACACCTATTCCAATTACTCTCCTTTTCTGGCTGTAGGTCTCTTTCGCCCTGCTCTCTGCGTGCATGGCTAGTGGCTATGGCGTGAAAAGAAACAGCTGGCTGGCACCTCGTGTTTCGGAGGAGAACGAATCCCGAGTTGTCTTCACTCTCCTGAACCGACAGCAGGGGGTGGACGCTTGTACATAGTTCATTCCGAATTGGAGAAGCAAAATTTAGAAAGAAGGAACTTTCTGATATGATTTAATTTAGAAAGGCTTTTCTTTTGGGTTGATGAAATGAATAAGAAAAATGGATTTCTAAAGGGTAATCATAAATGTAGTACTTATCCTAAATGTTTTTTTTCTCTCATTCTGTAAAGAGCACCGTAGCTTAGAGCTGGAATCTTGGTTGCTTGTGTGTGTAATCCTGGAACAATGTAGCCAGCTACACAGCTGGCTGGTCAATACTTATGACCCATAGCTTTTGACAGACTAAAGGGGTCACAAGGGGTCAGGCATCCACTTTTCATGACTACTCAGTTGTGCAGTCATCAAATAATATCTTTGTGTTTGTGCACGTGTGTATAGGCGTGCATGTGTGTGTGCTCAAGTGTGTAGAGGTTTATGTTTTTGTGTGTGTATGTGTGTGTGTGTGTATGGTGTGTCTGTGAGAGACAGTGTCTGTGTGTGTGTGTGTTTTGTACAGCCAGTGTGTGTGCGCATGTCCGTGTGTATGTGTATGGTGTGTCTGTGAGAGATAGTGTATGTGTGTGTGTGTGTGTGTGTTTTGTACAGCCAGTGTGTGTGTGTGTGTGTGTGTATGGTGTGTTTGTGAGAAACAGTGTCTGTGTGTGTGTGTGTCTTGTCCAGCCAGTGTGTGTGTGTGTGTGTGTGCATGTATGTGTGTGCGTGTGGTGTGTGTGTGTTTTGTACAGCCGGGGTTTCAGGCTTTCATGTCTCTGACAGCTAGCTCTGCAGGCCTGATGTGTGATGGCTTGACTGGTAGTGATCCTTGGGGATCCAGAGAGAAGCCTTTCTGTCCTCATTGTGTGTGCTGAGCAGCTGGGTGAATGGCATTTTCTTCATGCTGAGCCCACTGGCTTGTCACTTCATTGTCCCATGTGGAGGTCCCAGTTCCAGGAAGGGCAGCTGCCCATGAAAAGCAGTGGCACGCGGCACAAGGTGGGGTACTCCAAACGCATCTTCACCTCATCTCAGCACCTCAGAGTCCTTGCTCCACAACCGGAGATGAAAGGCGTGAGATTTCTCCCCTTCATATGACCGGTTCAATTTCACACAGACAAAGGCGTTTAGTGAAAACGAAGATCTCTTGTGTTCGGCCATTTTGCTCTGAGCGCTTGCTTTCTTCAAAGGTTCTACGTGTAAGTATCTCATCGCCTGGGCACCTCCTTGTGTTCAGCTTTATTTCCTTGAGGCTGCCGTCCGAATTAACATCACAAAAATGTCAGGCTCTCGATGACCTCATTCCATTCACAGTGTTGGGGCTCCCCTGGTTTAGCAAGCGTGCGAGTGCGTATGTGCACAGCAATGCAAAGTCAGGGCTGTCGTGTGAAAGTGACTGGAGGAAGGCTACTCTGAAAACAACAATTCCGCAATCCTTTTCTCTCGTTTTTTCTCTCATTCTCATTGTCTCCCTCTCTTTCTATCTTTCTCACTCACTATCTCTCTTTCTCTCTATCTCACTACCTCAATTTGCTTTATTGGCAGAGCAACCATAGTCATATTACCAAGGCAACATACAGGAATATGGAAATGACAAATCTCTCTCTCTCTCTCTCTCTCTCTCTCTCTCTGTCTGTCTGTCTGTCTCTCTGTCTCTCTCGCTCTCTCTCTCTCTCTCTCTCACTCTCTGTCTGTCTCTCTCTTTCTCTTTCTCTCTCTGTCTCTCTTTCTCTCTCAATTTTAATTTTCAATTTCAAAGTGCTTTATTGGCATGACAAATACAGGCACTTGTGTTGCTAAAGCAGGGGTTACATAATAAAATTATATACAGTATGGATGATGGATTAAAAAATAAAATAATAGAAATGTCTACAAGAAGAATTACAATAAATTATGTTATGTCTTGTGTGTGTGTCTATGTTTCTGTGTGTGTTATGTGCGTGTGTGTGCGCACATGTGAGTTTGTATGTGTGTATGTTGCATGCTCGTATGTGTGTGCAGGTATGTGTGTGCATGTGTGCATTACAGGGTCACTCACTGTCCCTCAGATTGTGGCAAGAGAGCACAAATTGTGCTGCTAGTATGCAGCAGTATTTATTTTCCCCTAATAAGAAGGGTAGTTTGTCAGTGTCCAGTGTGCTGTCGAATTGGGGGCATTTTTGGCTAATTTTGGGGTAGAATTTATTGCGAATTTGGTCAAATTTAGCTCGGCGGTGCTCGCTGAGTCTGTACCTCGTCAAGGTGGTTCTCAGTTTTTTGTCAGTAACTGTGGTCCGGTAGTTTGCTACAGTGCACTTTTTAGGGCCAGATAACATTTAATTTTACTTAGTGATTTTGTTTGAGATTCCAAATACATGATATCATTTTGTTTCAGTTGTGTTGCAATTTGGGTAATTCTAATTAGATTTGTAGTTTTGTTCTGATCCTAAGTTTGTGTCTGTTAGTGTGTGTAGAGAACTAAGGATCAGGACCAGCTGAGTGAGGGGATTGTTTTCTTTGCTCAATTCTTGTCATGGTTCGTGGGTTTTTGTTTTATTTTCCGTTGCGGTTCTCGTTCTGGTTTCCCGATTGAGAATTTATTGTTTTTTTTCCACGTTCTGTTCCGGGGTTTTGCTTTCTCTCAGTCATTATTCTTTTCACCTGTGCTTCTACCTGCGGGGTATTTAAGTTCCTCGCTTCCGCTTCCCCAGTGCTTCTTTGTCATTCTACATTGCATTGAGCCAGGTATAGCCAGGTACTAGTGACCTTGTGATATTAAACGCTGTTTATGTTCACGAGGGACTTGCTATTAGCTTTATTTCAGGTATAGGTTGTATTCCTCCTGTTAGCGTTCTGTGCTATTTATTTTGTTCTTTGCTGTTCTCTCTGAGACAGGTTTTTTTTGTTTGTTTTGTATTGGTTTTACATCTTTTCGGCCACCCGAACTTATGTGCCGAGGGTGTTATTTTCTCTGCTAAGTTTTCCGTTATGGCTCCATTATTGAGCTCTGGAGATTTAGTTAGTTTTTCACTCGTTATTCGAGTTCGCCCTATTTTAGCGGGTTGATTTTCGTTTGGCTGTTTAGCCACAAGAAAGTAGTTTCCTGTCTTTTCTTTTTTTGCATGTATTATTGTGTTACTCCCTTTATTGGTCCTCACTGCGTGAGTGACTTATTCTGATCCCCCTACCTTCGCGTATGATCATCCGCCACAATAAATCCATTACAACTCTTGGTATCGCAGGGCTTTGTATTGATGTGAGTGGGGGTCACTGTGTTTTAAATGTTTCCAAAATTTGATTGCCCTTTTTTGTATTTTTATAGGTAATGGATATTGGCCTAATTCTGCCCTGCATGCGTTGTTTATTGTGTTTCTATGTACCTTTAAGATATGTTTACAGAATTCTGCATGCAGGATTTCAATTGGATGTCTATCCCATTTGTCAAATTCTTGACTGATGAGTGGACCCAACACCTCACTGCCATAAAGAGCAATTGGTTCAATTATAGCTTAAATTTTTTTTTTGCCAAAATTAGCCTAGTTGAAATCTAGCCATAAAGAGCATTACTAGATTTCAACTAGGCTAAATTTGGCAAAACAAATTTGAAGCTATAATTGAACCAATCGCTCTTTATGGCAGTGATTTTTTTTTGTCGTTTTGTCGTTTTGTCGTTTTATGGCGTAGAAGGTCCTGCGCGCTTTCTCCCTTAGTTCATTCACTCTCTCTCTCTCTCTCTCTCTCTCTTGCTCTCTCTCTCTCTCTCTCTCTCTCTCTCCCATACAGAAAAAAACACGTCATTGAAAGTGGAGACTGTCTGAGGACAGAGAGGGTTTGTGTGGTCCCAGTTTTTCCCTGCCGCCAGAAGCAAATAATGGCCAAACAACTTGAACAATGTGTTGAAGCCGTGAGATAAATATTTATCTTATTTCTTTCCCCATGGGACAGCTACTTGAGCCCTAAGTGCACTAGCCTAATGCTATCTGCCTTTAAGGTCCGCACTAGCCTAATGCTATCTACCTTTAAGGTCATTAACAATCCCGCCTGGTCTAATACACTGTATACATTGCCTTTGGCTTGTAATGTGACAGACTAGAATAAGCTTACAGGAATCCTGGCTTGTTGTATATTTCTCACAGAATTCCTTCTTGATTTAACATTGCACTTTGCCGATTGGCCAGCAGCCTTGCAGAGCGATATACGATTGGCTACAGCTTGCCCATGGATGGGAGGGTTTCCTGTCGGCCGTGTTGATAGTGCCTTACTGTAGACCAGCACTCTCCTGTGATCCATTTTTTATTGTAGCGGCAGGCACTTTCTGAGCGGCTTGTGGGTATCTTAAAATTTTGTGGCAAATAATTTACTGTAATGTCACCCAAGGAGGCAGGGTCTCAGTTAGTGGGCGTGTCTTCAGGCAAACTTCATTTCTTCCAGGTGTTAATAGCGGAGACGCTGCACCCAAGTTGCCAGCTTTCAGCTTTCCACCTCAGCACCGGATATAATGTCTCCCTCTGCTGATATCTAGACTTGTGCTCAAAAAGCCAGTTTCCCCATTGGGCTCTATTCATTTTTGACAGCTAATTAAAAATACTTCCACTCATATATTGATGTTTACTCTGAATTAAAACTTTTTTTTTTATTACTTATGCTTTTTCCTTGGTTAAATATGTTTTTCTTAACACAGATGCAGACAAAGATAGAAATTATTTCATTATTATTATATTTATTCTGGACTACTATTTTGTGCACTAGTTAGCAAACAATTACATACTCGTAAGGCTTTGACGTAGCCATTTCCATATCACTTTCTGCACCATCCTCGTACATGTGACTCCATGGACTGTGCATGTGAGATGATGAAACTTCCTGGTGAAATTAAAACTTCCTGGTTCGGATGTATTCCCTATATGTTTCTATTGGCCTCGCTGTCTCTACATATTATATATTATATAGGCAGTGCCTCTAGAGACCTCTACCTTTGCTAGCCACAGCCAAATTTTTCTGTTCTATATCGTTGTTTTGTATATAGTTATAATTTTGTGTTGAAACATTCAGTAAATGTGTGCTATTTAACTAAATTGGCATGGTGTAATCATGTTTTTCACCTGGTCAGGTGTAGGCTACACCATGTGAAAACCACGGCTCACTGCTTCACACCGCCGCTGCTTACCCTCTGAAGCACTTCACCCAACTGTTTTCCTGGTGAAAACCCTGAAAATAAAAACATATTTTAAAAAATATTTTCACGTCTTTTTGTCATCCAAGACACTTGTATTATCTCAAAAAACTTCAATACTTATTTTTTCTGCCGGGTCTCAGGAGGATAAACTGGGAAAAATAGGGGTAAAATAAAATACAAAAATGAGAGAGTTTCTGAAGGAGGGGGGTGGTGATGATGGGAAGGCGAGGTGGTGATTGGTTGGAACTTCTTTGGCGGTTCCCTCAGGGTTCTTTCACAAAGGAACCTCATTTGCATAAGATGTATTTAATTTCTTAAAGACAATCCTTTACTCAGGTCAGGTGACTGCAGGTGTTGTATTGTTGTTCAGGGAGCCCAAGCCCTGGGGCCTGGCGGGGCCACAGCATTGAGATGTACTGCGGCCATCTAATCAGTATTGTCCTCTCACTCTCCACCTCACCTGATCTGGTGCGAAATGGCTGCCGTGCATCACCCAGGTGGGTGCTACACATTGGTGGTGGTTGAGTGAGTTTCTCCCTCATCGCTGTGTTTTGAGTATGAAAAAAGCGCTATATAAATGCAAGGATTATTATAGTCCTATTATTATAGTCTTGAAATGAATACCTTTAAATAGAAATCTGTTTCCCTTGTTCTTAAGGATTCCTCTCTTATTGTTGAGACAAACAGTGATTTTCATTTTTACTGTGAGGTTCTTCTTTGGTTGCCAATACCTCACAGTTTAAAAAAAAAACAAGCTTTTCTGGAGTGTGAATGCAAATACACAGACACAACTGGAAAACCTACCCCAGGCTAAAATGTGCTGGGGGGGTCTGAGAGATGAGGGGTGGGATGGGGAGGGGGTGAATTGCATCATTGACATGTGCCCATTGTTCCCAGCCATTTTTGTCTGGGGGAGAAAGTGTGTGTGCGTAGAAAGACGAGGGCTAATCATGTTTTATGCAGGCAAGAATGACCCCCCTCACCACCAATACTGGCGGCCAGACAATAGCACAAAGCAGCAGTGCTTGATGGAATGGGGGAGGGCTGGATGAAAAGAGAGAGAGAGCGAGAGATAGAGATTTGGGGTGGGGTGTTGACTGCAGTGGTGGTGGAAAAATGGGGATCCTTTGGTCCCCAGATGGGTTCCTTCACCCAAGATCACATTCACACATAATCCACCCCCTGGGTAGCCCCCCACCCCCTTTCCCAGAATCCATCTGGAGAGAATGGGGAAAGATGCACTCTCTTTTTTTAATTTTTACTAATTAGTAGTTTTACTTCATTAATTGGTCTTACTTGTACAAGTGTTTACTGCCAACAATCTGAATTGTTAGCGACCAATATAACCAACTGAAGGCAATTGATATCACCTTCATGTTTGTTTATTGTCTGTTGCCTAAGCCACTTTTAAGAACAGCATACGGCCGTGTGAGTGACAAGCAGCTGAAACATCGCTTGACTGCTTTCAGATGCACAAGGTACTTTTTCACATTTCACTTTTGTATTTATGCAGGAAAACATGAGGATATTTGCAATCAAACTTTGGTCTATTTTTTGAGCAGTGTGTTGAGATAGCATTCTTTTTTTGTTATGAAATTTTTATTAAAATTTTTCTAAGCATATCTACAAGTGTGGCAGTCTGTAACCTTTCAGAAATGGAGCAGGCAGTAATGTGTCCAAAACTACAGCAGGTCTGAGTGACACTGTGTTATTCCCATCCAGCCCTATGGATAGAAGCAGAGGTTGCTCAGTTGCTGGGCTGGTGGAGGATGTCGTTTGAGAAACGGTTCGAGTAGCACCGCCGGCCTCAGATGTGGTCTCCAGCAGTGGTCTCCAGCAGTCTGTGTTCCCTCTCCTCTCCTTGGACTTGGTTTTGAAAACTATTCGGTGGTCACTCCTTCAAAGCGAAGAAGTTCCTGCTCCTGATCCACTTCAGAGAAACCGCGCTGCTTTTCCTAGAACATAAATGAAAAATTAAAATGAGAGCCTTCTGAAATGTAACCCTTCACGGTCCATCCTGAAAAACCGTGCTGGAGCCAGAGTTTCCCCCTTTGAACCATACTAGCCTGATCGTGTCGATTGCACTGAAGAAGAAAAAAAAACATGGGCTGTAAATGAAAGCTTGGCCGTTTCTGAGATAAAACAATCCCCCCCCGTCTGTGAAACGACATCAGCGCAGTTTCAGAGTCATTAACTTGTGCTTCAAACTGGGTCACGCCACGACCCCATGAGGCATCAATTTTTGAATGGGGGGGGGGGGGAGGGACCAGTCTCTGTAGTATTAGTACTAGTGTTAAGTATTTGTTTATTGTGGGACACCCACAAAGACCCACAGACAGTTTAAGGCCGTTTCTTTCTCATTGTCTTTGGTATGTTGGCAGTTTATTTTTCCCAGGTCCCTGTGCTCTACTTTAATTGGTCTGGCCCAATCTGACTAAAATGCAACACTGAACCCCACAATCCCACCAGAGGGACTCCCCATGTAAAGCACAGATATTTGTTTGTTTGTTTCTCGGCTATGCAGTCATTTGGCCACTCTAACGCGGCATTTGACAGCAGGGACAGGAAAAGCCAGCGCACGGTCGGGGACTGAAGGCCTGGCCATCGCTGCATTAGCTCTGTTGACACTCCGTTAGCCCTGTTGCTTTGTAAACACCATTTATTTTCTATCTGACAATGCTTATCTGTCCTGCGTGAGAAAGACCGGCCGTGGGACTGGACCCGCTCCTGGGGTGGGAGATTTAAGCATGAGAATGACAGAATTCCTCAGCATGTACCAACTGTATTTCAAAGGGTTTTCGAACATTTTGTAACGGCCCTGGAGATCTGTCAGGGAAATATTCAGATTTTTAGCATGCTAAATTTATTGGGTGTTTTAGAGAGAAAAAATGCTGTTAATGTAGAGCTTGCCAATGTTTTTTTAGGCTCTACAGTGCAGGATAGGGTCCAGTTATAAACCAGTATCAGTTCAAATAAAACTAACCAATGCGGTATGTTGTCAACTGGGGTAAAAAAAACTGGAATACACCCTGAGACAACGCAAATGTGTATCCCTATATGCACTGGAGTACGCCCTGAGAGAATGGGAAAACCCTATATCCGTGACAGATCCAAACATAAACAGTGATATGTAACTCTCGGGTTACGGCAGTGGTTCTCCTATAGCGGTGAGTTGGTGTGACTGTTTTTATGTGTATGGAACATAAACAGCGTCTCAGAAGTGACTTTCTGTACTGCTCTGTGTGCTGACTTTGGCAACGTCCCATGACCATGAATGGACCATCAGTTACGGTAGGTGGGGGGTGGACATGTGGCCTCTGTGCCGTTTGATGTTGTAAGGTCAATCTGCATAAGGCTGACTTGGACGTTCTTTATGTTAATATAAGGAATCCAATTTCGGAAAACGTGTAATCCATCAGAGATGGGTAAAAATACAAATATATAAATATTTGTTACAAAAGCACTGCTACAGTCAAACTACAGTCAAAACGGTGGAGGTTGTTCTGCAGAGGACACAGAGCTATAAACCATACAAAGAAAGTGACAAACCAGAACCAGCCTGTATTACACACATGCCCAGACATATTTCAGATATTTATTTGAAATACTGCACAACTATTCACATGCTATTCATGTGGTGAGATATACTGTGTCAACTACAAATCGTATTGCTTGTATGTCATTTAAAAGGGTAGTTCACTTTTTCAAGTTTAAAAAAATATTATTTCAGATTTAGTGTATGTTTTTGATTGGCTTTTTGCGATTAAGGATCGTTTAGATAAAACTATTAACTATTCATTTAGACTAAAACAAGAAAACTGAAACAATACCAAGAATTCCAGAAAGTCAGCTATCCCTTTAAGGAACGTTATGGTAAAATGTATCATAAACCATTGTTTCTTGGCAAGGTAGCTCCCTAGCTAATGTTCCTGTCTTTTGATTGTTTTCTTTATAGATGCTGGTTGTGGTTGTTGTGCAGGTTTTCCCTGATTGGCCTCTGTCCTCTCCTCCAGGATCTGCCCCCTCTGCACCATGAGGGGTCTTTGGGAGTGGCATGTGGTGTACTGTTAGGGTTTCAGGTGATCTGGGGCTGGATTCACAAAACCTTCTTAAGAACAAAAAAACTTCCTAAATGGCATTTTTTCCCTCACTTATGGCTTAAGAAGACATTTAGAAAGAGTTACTATTCACAAAAAACATCTTAAGTATTTTCCTAAGTAGTTTCTTCTTAAGAGAAAACTTACGAATAAATGGGATTCTTGAAAACAAAGTTCTTATGTTTCTTCTCATATTCCTTCTTATCACTAAGATAGCTCCACACTTGTCTTAAGGCTATTCACTACATTGAATAGGTAAACCTCAATTTTCAATCCTTAGCTGATATTAAAAGGTGTAGTTTTGAGCAGTCACACAAACAAGTATATGGTTTGTTTCACAGTCTCAATTGTATAGGCCTTTTTGTTAGGTGCTATTGTTTGTTTCATGTAATCAGTGATAATCACCATTAGCAACATTGTAGGCTAAGCCCTTATTTTAGCTTTGGCTGTCACACCGGCATTGTCCAACTTTCCCAGCAGTAGCCGCTTCCTTGTTATGACCTCCTCCACCATAACCGCCAACTCTTGCTTTGAGAAATTGGGTGACTTCTTCTTTTCCATTTCCATTTGCTAACAATTGAGCAACAAACACATAACGTTAAGCTAAGTAGCTACAAGGCGAAGTTGATTTTTTTTTTTTTGTTGTTGTCGTGAACGGATTAAACCATTCACACAAACTACTACAGGAAACGCAATAATGTTTTTAATGATCTAAAATATATATTTTTGATCTAGCCTATGTCTGTATTTAGTGGGCCATATTGATAATAAAAATAAGATGATGTTTAAGAAGTTCGTAATTGGCTAAAATTAAGAAGTGGGATAATGTAGGATAATGGTCATTTCTGAAGAAAATTTTGAAGAATTGCATTTGAGAACATTCTTAGGAACGTCCTAAATCCTAGATCCTACGTGTTTTATTAAGAAGATTTTTGTGAATCCGGCCCCAGATTCACTGAGAGATTCACTCCATCCTCACTGTGACATCACTGACAGTGGATACTCCCTCTTTCACTGTGACATTGCTGAGCGTGGACACTCCTTTATTGTGACATTACTGGGAGTAGACCATTCCTGTCTAACTGATATCACTAAGAGTGGACATTCCTTTTCTCAATGTGACATCACTGAGAGCAGACAGTGGGTGCTCTCCAAAACCGTGCGGCAGTTCGCCACTGATTATGGAGCAGCAATGGTGGACAATAGCATAATTTGTGCCAGCCTCCATTGCTTCGTTGCACGTGATGAATATTGTCTTTTTGAGCCTTCTTTGCCGAGAGTTCAGACAGGCACAAGCGGCATGTACCGTTTCCTGTGTCCTTTTTTAAACTAAGTGCATATTTTAAATGATTGGCATGTGCCAGTCGGGTTTTGTACTATGCCGATTCCTTCTCTCACTGCGTGACATCACTGAAAGCAGACATTCCCTCTCACACTGACCACTGTGAGCGCACACATTCCTTCACTCAACGTGACATCACAAAGAGCAGACATTCCATCTCTGACTGTGACATCACTGAGAGCGGACATTCCCTCTCGCTGTGAAATTCCACCGGCCTGTTCTGAGCATACTTCACTTATCTCTCACGCACTTCTGCTAATTCAGTTAAGCCAGTGGTTACCTCCTGTTTGTTTTTCAAATATACAGCACATATCCTCTTTAACGGGATTATTGATCATGTCTCACCTCTTTAATCTGGGTAATCTCTTAGTAGTTTTCAGAGCTGCTGATATTTGCTCATTAGCATGCAGTTTCAAAGTCAAGGCACATCTTATTTGGAACACCTTATGATAAAAGCCAATCGGTGGTATAGGCCTTCTAAAAATGGAAAATTCTAATTGAATCTGATGCTTGCATTTATTATACAATATGTTGTATAACTTAGATGATTTATGGAGCATTATAGTGCGTTTGAGTTTTCCTTTTCCTCCTTTACCCTCATCATTTCCAGGCTAAATAACTTGAACCAAATTTAAGTATCTGCATGAATCATTTTAAATGTATTGTTTCTCATTCAATGCATGGTGATATCATCAATATAATATGTACTGTGTGATGAATTTGGCAAAACCATTATAGGCTCATTTAAATATGTCTAAAGGCAGGGATGGGCAGTATTTAAAATATATTTATATGAAATACATATTAAGATGTATTTTGTATGGAATACAGATGGCTTGCCTCTTTCTTTTTATGGTTTATATCTCTGTGTAATCCGCAAAGCAACCTATGCCACAACATTTTTATTAATTCATAAATATATTTACTTTGGAAGTCAACAAATGACATATTATTGTTTTAGCATAGTTTTTGTGTCATTTTTGTGTATTTTGCCCATTCTTGTCTAAAGGTTTCTCCTGCACATGTGTGCGGACGGGGTGCTGATTTTGGGGGTGATGTTTTAGTGTGTTGGTGCTGGTTTTGGATGAGTCAATGGTACTGGGAGGTAGCATTTTTCCCATCAGTAAAGACATGCCAGGGGTGGGGACAACCAACACAAGCACGGCCCCCAAAGTGTTTTATTTGAGAGGTTCCTGCGAAAATTGACACTGTTTCTCAGCGAGCTTTCTCGCGCACGTCATTACGCTCTAATGGGAATTCTCAGCTAGGAGAGCCCAGCACGGTAAACAAGAGAGAGGGCCATCTACAAACACAGCTGGGGAATCAGCACTTTCTAACGAGCGCTTACACCACTGTCTCCTCAATTCCTGCAAATATTCCAACTTGCATTTATTTATTTGAGTTTTTACAGACAGATCCTTTTATTGCGTTTTTGAAAATTGTTTATGTTGCTTGATCATATAGACACTGCCTTTTTTAAACAAAGAAATCAAAACTCACTGTTTGTACAGACAGTGTGGACATGGAATATACGTAAATATAATAAATATACAGCATACCTCCTTCAAACATGCATACTTACGGTCTTTAAATGATTATACATCTTCTTCCCCAAAATATGGCTATTTCTCCACACACATTTCAGGGATTAATATGATAATTTTTTGACGTATTACAATATATATATATATATATATATATATATATATATATATGTATATATATACATACACCCAGTACTGAATTATTTTACTGCTTCTTTTACTTAAATTTACTGGAACTTTTTTGGACCAAAAAAGTTTTTTTTGTGAATTTCAGTTTTTCTATTGAGAAAACCTGATCATTCAGATTTTTACCAATGGCATTTACATGGTGTGCAAACATAGACTAATCAGGACATCCTGCATATATATATAAATGTGCGTTAGTTGTTGCTTTAGTTGTGTTCTCTGTGACTGATGTGTTTTTTCTTCTTTGCTTGTGGTCTCATTAGACCACACTGCTGAACTAACTCACCGCTCAAGCCAACATGAGATAATTAAATAGCACAGGGCTGCCCAGCCTTATACAAAAAGAGCCAGCGTGGGTGCAGTGTGGTTATTTGTTCCCAACAATTAAACACCGGATGAACAAGTTCAACTATTAAATTGAGAGTATGACTAATTGACTTGCTGAATCAGGTGTTTTAGTGCTGGTCTAAAACAAAAGCTTGCACCCTGTTGGATAACATTTCAGTGTGCTACTGACTACACCCGGATTTAGAATTTATAAGAGCTTCATGTGCACAGAAGTAATAAATTCACAAAACTAACTGGATTATCTGAGCTCCCCAAACTGGCGAGGGAGGCTCTGACCCTCGTTAAGGGTGTAGGCTCTGACCTTCGTTAAGGGTGTAGACTCTGACCCTCGTTAAGGGTGTAGACTCTGACCCTCGTTAAGGGTGTAGGCTCTGCTGTGGAGGGTTACCAAGCGCGGCTTAACGTGCTGCATGTTCCAATATGAAATTAAATGTAATTTAAAGTTTATAAACTGAATACATTATGGCGCAGTGTACATAACAAGTGGCATTGCTCAATTTTCTGGCTGTGAATGTGAATGGAATGTTTTTAATATAAAGGAAGTAATTTTTTCCTTGTGCACTGTATCTTATAACCCTCTTCAGCCTCCCCTCCCCCACACCTATGACTGGTGTGTAGCCTAGCTGGTATAGGTGGCCATAAAGTCCAGTTAATTTGCAGCCTGGCCAGCCATTATACTCAATGGAGGCAGTAACACTGGGGCTCATGATGACCCTAAATAATATTAGGTTTCTTCCACCAATTCCTCCCTCAAACAATTAATTCAATAGGCTGTTCAACGAGTGAACAACTGGCAACTTTAGTTGGAGGGCAGTTATGGATGTTTACTAATTCCTGTTTATCGCCCTCTCCCCATGGTTTTGTCATGAAGAAGAGTTACACTCTCCACTCTACTCGAAAATTGCATCAGTCAGAAAAGCACTAAGGTGGTAATGGCACTTTAATGGCTAAAGCTGTGGATGTACTTTTTGTTTCACAAGTGGTGTGAAATAAAGACTCAAGTCCCCAAATCAATTCCAAGACTGTGTTCCCTCATAGTTCTTCCACAGCTCAGGACTGCAAAGCTTACTTATATGAAGAAAAAATAAGTTTTAAAAAGCTTATAAGCTTACTTATGTGAAGAAGAAATAAAGTATTTTAATGGAATTGGACAGTTAATTGACCAATCCTGTCATACTGGTGGCTAAATCTTCAGAGGACATGTTGATGCATGTTTCTCTTTGAAGGTCTGAAATATCACTCCATGCTTCACCTTTGATATTGCTCATATTACAAAGCCGTCAGCCCTTTGCCTAAGTCTGAAATGTGAAGTTTTCCTTGCCATGGTGTGAGCTGTGGCCCGTGTCCATAGCTGTAGGCCCCAGACGTAATCCATCTTCCGAGAACAGAGGAGGTTTCATAAGACTGGTCCTCAGTTTTCTCAGTTTCTCTATCCCCTCCTCCCCCACACCACCCAACCCCCACCCCAGACCTGCTTCCGAACCTTTTCCATCAGTCACCCCCTCCGCTATCTTAATCAAGTTGTTACTGCCGGGTCAGAGGTCACAGTTCAATGCTGCAAGCCTCCCGAGTGTTGTGGTGTGCGGGGAAGAAGACGGGAAACCAAGGAGGGGTGGTGGCCCGGAAGAGACAGAGACTAAAAAAGTCTGAAAGCAGTCTTTAAAATCTGTGGCTTGGTGCGTCCTTAGAAGTGACATTTCTGAGGGTTGTCTTTGTGTCTTGTCAGGGTTCACCACCGCACCCCTGCTAAACCGCTCCCGACGAAGAGTAGGAAGGAAGGGGCTACGAGCAGCGTAGGTCGGCTTTGAGCAGAGCGATGCCATCCATCCACTTATTCTTTTTATAAAAGTTCTTTTTTTATAATTTAATATCCCGTGCACACTTCCTGAGGGGAGCTTCAGGGACACACCCTCCCCCACCAACCAGCTCCCTTTCCTCACTCGACCCCCCCCCCCAGACACACACACGCACGCACCACCCCCCCAACAAGAACTGAACTCCTGTATTACTGTACAGTCTTAGAAAAAAAGGTGCGAAAAGTACCTAAAAAGGTAAAAAGGAGCTATGCTTGTCACTGAGTTGGTACGCTATAGGTACATACAATTGTATCCCTAGCCAGCCATACATAATTAATTTGTACCTTTTTTGCTTAAAAAGGTACTTTTTAGTACTTAAATAGAACATTATTGTACTTTCAGGGTACATTTAGGAAATTTGTTCCTTAAAAAAGAAAAATGTACCTCCACTGTATTTCTGAGAGTGTACTGGCATTAGACTAATACCATCACTGTATTCTTCTGTACGGTGACTGAAATGTATTACTGTACAGTCATCTCATCTGCACTAATCAGGAATAACTTTTTTTGCACGCCAACATTTGGCTCCCCCTTGTACCTGGAGAAATCATTTAACTAGCGTTAGCATTCGCTCTTGAAGGAACCTTATTATTTTGCGATGACATGAAAAGCAATTTATTTGCTATTATCCCTTAGTCCAAATTTATATTTTGCATTCTTTAAGCTGTCTGCTGAGGTCCGTTTATCTTTGAAAGTCCTGCTCGGGACAAAGCACTCTCTTCCTCTCTCGCGGACCACACAATGGACCAGCTGGGTTTCTGCGCATGTGCCATTGTTGGGGTTTTTGAAGCCTTGTCATAACTCGATCAGAGGGCCTGCATGGGGTGGAAGGCCTAACCTTTCACCACGGTGTGTTAGAGTGGCTCACACGAAAGCCCAGCCATGCTCTCCCTCCCCCCACCCCCCTTAACTCCCCAGTAGCATTGCGTGGAGATGGATGGATGGGGGTACCGCCACAAAAGAATATTTTACTGAGTTATAATACAGCGGACTGAAAGGGCGCCTAGCAGGACAGGGGCAAAGGGCAGTGATGCCAACACAAGTGCCCTCCTAGTCTCCTTGGCCAGGGATGAGGCCACAGGTTAGTGTAAGGGGGGTGAGAATGACAGCCCAAATCTCCCCCATCTCTTCACTCTGTCTCTCCCTTCCTCCCTTTGCTTTTGTTCCTCTGCCTGTCTGTTTCCCTCCTTTTTTGGACCCATGTTCTTTGATGAGAAAGCTAGGTTGCAGTGTAATTTGTTATATTTATAAATAATTGCACTGGGACTGTATACTGTTTGCATTAACTATTCTGTGTCTTTATCTGCCAGATAGATATTATTGATGTGCATGCGTTTCCTAATTATCCTTATTCTGAATTGTGTAGGCTACATTAGCTTAAAGCTAAAAACTTCAGAAATAGAAGATTTCTAAATAATTTTGATAAGAAATTACCTGCACTAGGCTAGGCCTATGAGCTTGCGGTTTTGCAAATTAGCCTCTTCCTACAGTGCAACTAGCTATGACTGACATAAATAATGTGACCAGATATGGTTGATGTAGCCTATTGTAATTTGTGGGTTTAACTAACAATAGTTGTTAAAAGTAGCCTAGAAGTAGGCTATAGGCTAAACATTTAGCAGTTCGGTGTCACAGATTTTAGTGTCACTACAATTTATCTTAGGCTAGTTGGTGGAAACAGGTGCTTTATAGCCTGCAGCAAGTTTTCAGTGGAGCTATTTTGAGCAACAGATGTTGAGGTTTATTGTTTTCGGAATTGGCGTGCGCTGTGAATGTTTAAACATTTGATTTAGACTCTGTCAGTTTACTCGGGTTAGCGGGCTGCGCAACTAGGGACCTGCAACGAGTCAAAGATTGGTTGGCACCAAACCCCCCCCCCCCTTTTTTTTAGGGCGGTTTCCAAGAGGGGGCTACAAAAGATTGGTTCTAGACAAGGGAGGGGAGGGCAGGCGATGACTAAAAGCAGCCTTTTAAAAGTTAAAGCGATGCGGCTAATTAGGCTGGACTGTCACACTGAGACGTCGCACTGCTGAAAAAAAGTGCTGATGTGCCGTAGCTTTGTTAGTTTAGGCGCGCTGAGTATTGATTCGCTGAACTGTTTGAAAGGGATGGGAAGGGGGTTTCTGGCTGTCCCATATAATGCCCTATTGTAAAACGTGTGACATTATCGATTACAAGCATCTTAAATTATCGCTATTGGGCTGATCTTATAGCCTATCTTATCAGTGCAAACAGACGTGAGCTATGCATTGGCTTTCAACAAAGAATGTATTTTGTGTCCAGAAAAACGTTGATTAGGTGCTAGTATTTTCTGATATAGCCTTCCTCCAATTAGCCCATTGTTTTTTAATAGCAACTGTTAATGTCACACTGATTATCATATAGTGACCTAGCCTAGGCTAATGTTAATGTTTTTCTCCGAAACTGAAAGGTCTAGCCAATTAACTATTTTCTGAGGCCAAGTTACCAAACAAATCACACCTTGTCACTGATAGGCCTACAGCTGTCTCTGCCCGCGTTTTTCACTTTTGTTTGGAAATGGAGGGAGAAATACAAAGGCCCTATACAACCAAACCATGTCTTGGGTCACATTTATTTTGGCGGGTTCGTTTTACTCTATAAAAGAGAGTATAGGCTACGTTTTTTTCTACAAAAAGTTTTCTTAATATAGACTACTGCCTAGCAGAGGATACGTGTAGGATATAGACTAATTTATATCAACGTTTTCCGCATAGCATATTGGTTTCAAGCTTAAAATGGTTTAAGTAAAATGTTGCATTGAGCAATGCCATACAGTAGCTTAATGAGTTAATTTATATGGTAGCTATTCATGTTGTCTTACAACCATATGCTACATTGTATAAAAATGTGTTACAGTAGCCTACAGAGACAAAGTTTCATTCAACAGAATGCTGAATCTTCCAAACCGAAAGATAATAGATAATAAATAGATTATTGCTACAGGCTACGCAGGCTACGGCAGCCTAATTAATAGTAGGCTACTGCATTCTGATTCTCTGGATTTACCGAACTTTATCTTCTGTATCAGGCACAGACAGGTAATTAGACATAGCCTACTTATGTGCAGCAGTTGCACGGAATATGTAAAGTAATCCAAAATAGGCTACATAATAGTCTAAAAAAAGCAAAACGAAGATCATGAATTTATGCCATCGCACCAAATTTCTATCTCAAGAATTCTGCTTTGGTGATTAAAAAAAAAAGTGATTAAAACGGACTGGTCTGTGTGACAAACCACACCCCTGGTACCCGTCTCTGTCCTCTGAGTGGTTTAAAGTTACTCTTCTCCTCATTCCAATTGGACGGCGTAATTCTATGCGCCACACTAAAACTCTTGTCGCCTCTAGCCACCATTCACAACAGTTGTCAGTGAGGTAGGGATGTGATGGTGGAGTGAGGCATGCACATCTTACGAGTGTAGTCGAGCGTGGCTGTTGCAGTCTGTGAGTTCCATGTGGGAGAGGAGCAGTTCACTAGGCGACCGAATCGAGTTATGGAATTTGGCGATGTTTCTGTCACTGGATAAAATAAAATAAATAACGCTTTTGCCAAGGCAAAGCAACATACGATAGAAACGCTTAAACGTTTTCTCGAATTGCCTTCAAACGTGTTGCTACTACGTAAATTCATTTTTTAAAATGCCTCCATTTTGGTTATACATCATGTGGATCGAACTTTTGCCGATTTTTGAAACGGCTTTTTCAACCTATTCAGAGGACCAATGCAGCTGGAGAGGAAGGCAAGTGAACATGTTTAATGGGTGTATTGTTAATAACATGTTAAATAATTTCCACCTCATAAATGGCTAAGCTCTGATCATCTGATTGCAAGACTCAGACTTTATTTACTCTTCCACTTGGATGGGGGGAAATGTACTTTAGTTTTCTTGCTGTCTTGCTATATATATATATTTTTTTTAAATTAGAAATTCTTAAATGACAGTTTAAATAGCTCTTTGAACACAACATATTGAATGTGAAATGTAGCCCAATGGTTCAACAAAACCAAATAATGGTTTTAAGCAGGATATTTTATACTGGAAACATGTCACAGGTCCAGTTTTTTGCAAGCCTTTTATGTTGAATTGGTTCCTGCCACATGCTCCTCTGTATAAGTATAATTACCCCCTTACCCTAAATGTTCTGGTGCAGCCTGCTTTGATATGGCTTTGGAATCCTTTCTGTCACTTGTGGCTGGGTGGTTGGTGTAGGAATATGTGCGGAATGTGTTCTGTCTGGTTGCAATGGTTTTCTCCATTAGTTGAGTCTGTGTAAATACAGACACTGCTCAGTGCTTTACTCTATTACTTGGGTCTGCATGAATACGCAGTTACGCAGAAACTACTTGGTGCTTTACTCCATTATTTGGGTCTGTGTAAATGCACAGAAACTGCTCGGGGTGTATGGGATGAGGTAGTGGATTTGGCCTGTATGGGATAGGGCAGTGGATTTTTGGGTGGCAGTGTAGCATAATGGGTAAGGAACTGGACTTGTAACCGAAAGGTTGGAGGTTCGATTCCCAGGTAGGACACTGCCGTTGTACCCTTGAGCAAGGTACTTAACCTGAATTGCTTCAGTATATATCCAGCTGTATAAATGCATAAATGTAATAAGGTGTAATTAGAAGTTGTGTAAGTCGCTCTGGATAAGAGCGTCTGCTAAATGCCTGTAATGTAATGTAATTTTGCCTGCATGGGATGGAGTAGTGGAATTGGTTGTAATGGGTTGTAATGTGTCCTCTCTCCATGCAGTGGGCTGTCCCAGCAGCCAAGCAGCGTGGAGCAGATCTCCCTCCACTGTGCTGAGGGGTCCCTGGACTGGCTCTACCCAAAGGGGGCGCTGCGGCTCACACTTTCCCCCCGGCTGCCCCCCTCGCAGTTGCTGGGCCCCAGGGGAAGCGGCCCAGGGGCCCACATCACTGCCTGCATTAAGCCCGCCGAGAGCTTTGGCGGGGCCCAGCTGTATCTGGAGCACGACGGGGTCCTGGAGCTGCTGGCGGGGGACCGGCCCGACCCCGCCAACCCCCCCAGGGTGCGCTGCGTTAGCCGGCGGCCTGGGGAGACGGTGACCCTGTTCTTGCAAGCCACACCCCATCAGGACATCAGCCGACGAATCGCGGCCTTCCGCTACGAGCTACGCGGGGACTGGAACGCACGGCCGGCCCTGACCTCTGACTCCGTCAACAGCGAAGGTGAGTGTTTGCATGCTTACCTCGCACGGCCCCTGCTTAAATTCAGCTCTGTTTTTTTCTACAGAGCTTTTGACTTAGACACTGTCACAAAAACACTTAATTGACAAATTGGAAAATACTGAGCTGAAAAAACAAAAAATCTCCCTGCAAGAAAATTACACTTCTCGTAACTCCAAAGCAGCTTATTGTGCCAGAACTCATTTTCACAGCCGTCTCAGATTGTTTGTGCCATAATAAATAGTTCTAAATGAAAATAAAACATTAAAAAATAAAAATAATAATCTGGTAATATGCATACATAAAACCTCAAAGTTACTACCTTTGTTATTTTCAACACATTTTGTGTAAAATTACACAGCTTATGTGTTAAAAAGGGTGACTTATTAATACAGACTGTTGAAAAGTAATAAGAAATGTGTTGTCCTTAAAACCTTACCTAGACATGGAGGTGTGTTAAAAAATCACGTTTTGTATTGTTTTTAACACATCTGCTTCGAGACTGTGGAAGCATAATGTTTCCATAGAAGTTTACATGAAGGGAAGTTTTGAACCACAAACTCGCAAAATCTCTCATACCAGCCATTATAAAGACTGCAGGTCACCCGATATTCAGTGTGAGTATCTAAAATATCCTTCATCATATACGAAAACCATCTGGCCCAATCACCAGACAATTAACAACTTAAATTAATCATTGGTGTTGAGGCACACTGAAAACCAGCAGACACTGTCGCCCTCCAAGACTGGATTCTGACGCGCATTTTAAGCCAACCGAAGACTCACAGGTACATTGTTACATCAGCACCCCCTAGCTGCTAGCCAGGTACCTACAGGCTACCAGTGGTAATTTTTGGGATGGGATGTGACATGACTGCCAGCAGTCCTGGGGTGCGTCCCAATAGTCGAAAAATGCAACCTTTCCTCCTCCACTACCACTCCTCTACTTTGTGCCCAGGAAACGGATCTTTGTGTTTTAATCTAATGTCGCTGATTACATCTTAATTACATATTAATGGTTACATATTAATTAATGTCTCGACGCAAACAGCAATGTTGAGTACATTGTATACTGTACATGCAAATACTTGTACTCAAAACGTTCACGGTTTTGCATACTTCCGGGTAAGAGAGGAGTGGTGGGGTGCCCGTAGTACTCTGTGAGTGGATAATTATCATTGGCTCAACAGGCAGGTGTACAGGAGTACCCCCCTAGTGCTACCCGCATGGGTGATGGTGGTAGTGGATAAAAAAGGATAATTTATTGAACCAGGTCAGCTGATCAGTGAATCCCACCCATTCTTCTGCATTGGCTCAAGCCTCTGTGTGTTGGCTTTGCATGGTGCAGCCAGAAAAAGTCTCCAAATCTGCTACAAACAGAGGATAATTTTTCGGCCTTTGCTCCAGGGAATTCCTGATTGAGTGTGAGCCCCCCCCCCACCCCACAGGAAAAAAGGAGGAAAGGGGGAGAAAATTAGGCAGTGTCCCTAGGGGCCTCCTGATTGGCTCCTGCTCTGGAGGGGGGAGGGGCTGAACACAAAGCCCAGTATGAGGAGGCCTTCCATTCAGGCACACACACATGGGAACCGAAGGATTAGCCCAGTTGCCCTGACGACACAGAGGCCCTTCATCAGCTGGGACGGTCCTCTCGCTTTTGTTTCACTCCAGCAGGGGTTCGTGTCTCCAGGAATTCGCCCTGTGTGATTAGTGACCGCAGAGGGATTCTGGGTCTGCAGGGGGTGCGGCTCCAGTAATTTTGGGGAAAGGGGCTGATTGGAATAGCAAGCAATCAGGCAGATCTTTAAAAGCGGTTATTTTCCTCCTTCAGTGGAATCTGAGCCAAAACCAAAGGGTTGCGGTTTCGGTCGCACGCAGGTTCCATTTCTGCGGCTATCAGCAAGTTCCGTGTAACCAGAGAGAGGGCCCGCAGAAAGACGGTCTTTTAAAGTTTGTTCGAACTCCTGGCAGAACAGCTGTGCGTCCTAAAGTCTGTGTGGGAGAGACGCGTTGCCTCTTCTCCAAGCAGGAGCAGAACTGTAAACGTCTGTTTTTCCCTGCGTGTGATCATGTGATCTCATTCACGACCATGTCCTGTTGTGTATGAGATGGGATGGTGTGGGGGGGGGGGGGGGGGGTTATAATGGTGGTGCCGCCCCGGGCCCCTGTGCGGAGGTGGTTTTACGTCCCTTTCAAAGCGTCTGGTCTGGGATGGCCTGTCTGCTGCCCCAGAATTGGGCCGTAAAACAAACAGATGTCCTCTTGGTGCTGGATCTCAACTTCTCTACTTTTGCATTTAAAACTCATCTTAATTCCTGTTTTACCTGTGTTATTCACATGGCTCACTAATTAACTTATTCTATTTATTGGATTTACTTCAATGTATGTTTATTCTTTGCTCTCACCCTTTTATTTGGAAATCGCTTTTTGATGTCTTTTTGAAAGTTTATTATTATATTATATTTGTTCCCATTGGACCTGTACTCTGGGCTCTGCTCTAGGATTACACACCGGTTGCTCCTGCAATGTTGATGGTTGATGGGTTTTTCTGCATTTTAGGAGTAGGACTTTATCATGCTGTTTTGTGTTGGTGAAATTCCAGGGTAGTACATATTTATTTCACCATTGTTTTGAAAGCTCTAGTGTGTATTTGTTGCGTGACTAAGCCCTTTATTTTGCCCCCAGGTGCCTGCAGACCCTGTAATGACACAGAAATGCTAATGGCTGTCTGCACCAGTGACTTTGGTGAGTTCTGCCCTTTACCTCAATACTTTAATCCTAAATCACAACCTTAAACCTTGAACCTTAAACAATACCTTAAAATGTAAAACCCAAATTACAACCTTAAACTGTAACCGTAACCATCAGCTGTGGGACCAAAACGAGGTTTGGAAACTATTTTAGATCCGTGTTTAAAGTATTTCAGTATATCAGCTGCTTGCCAAATTTCTTTGCATGGTTTATACCTCTGTGCTACCTGCAAAACAACCTACACATCCAAGTATTTGATTGTAACAAAAATACCATTTGGATTTTGTAACCAATATATGTTTTGGAAACCTATCGTTGGCTTTGACTTTTCTCAGCATGTTTTTTCTTTGTTAACACAAAGCTTCATTTGATGAGTCTCCAGAGCTGTTAGAGTTGTACCTCTGAGTGACAGAATCTGCAGAGCTGTAGGAGTGAACTGCTTCAGCCTGACAGCTCGAGGGAAATAAGACTGATTAAGTCCCGCTAGCGTTGACGACGTTCGCCTAATCCTGCTGAACCCACAGCGCCCTAGCGCATCTGGGGGTCAGAGGTCAAACAGAGTCACTACAATCCGCCCACGAGGGGAGTAGGATGGGAAAGCCAGGTTTAGGGAAATGGCTGGGGATGTGAAAGATTATTATTATTTTTTTAATTAAATGATTTTGTCAGGTCTCAGATCTAAAGGGGATGTTCTCCATAGAGTTGAAGTATATTGTCCATCATCAAAGTGTCTTTAAAGTCTGATTAAATAGGTGCTTAAACCTGTAAAAACATATATTAGCATAGTGACAACCTTTCTCGTAGTCCATGTGTTTAAATAGGTGCTTAAACCTCAGAAAACTGACATTGGCAAAGTAACAACCATTCTCGCAGTCTTTGTTTTTATTCACGTTTATTCCTTTTATCAAAATTTGGTAAAAATATGTGTATGTGTGACGGTATTGCTGTGGAGAAGACCTGGTTTTTAGCGCATTTTCCCTGTGTATCCACAGTGGTGCGCGGGAGCATTCGTTCTGTGTCGGACGACGGGGACCTCCAGACCTCCGTCATCCACGTGGCGGCCACGCGGGTGTTCCGGCAGAAATACGCCCTCTTCTTGGGCGCGGGCCGCCTGACGAAGGCCGGCGAGATCCGCACGCTCCTGAGCTGTGGTGTCAGGCCGGGCCCCGGAAGCTTCCTGTTCACCGGCCGGGTCCACTTCGGCGAGGCGTGGCTGGGCTGCGCGCCACGGTACAAGGACTTCCGGAGGGCCTACGATCTGGCCAAGGAGGCGGGGCTGATCGCCTGTGAGTTGCTGTCTGACTGAGGCCACTCCCCCCCCCGTACCTCCAAAACCTGGTCTGCTGCTGCAGCCCCACCAATCCCAGCGAGAGCAGAGAGGCGGCACCCAGTGACGGTCGTCGCTCGGGGCCCGGGCGGGCACCTCCTGTCGACTCAAATGCCATGAGCTCCATCGGTTTGAGACGAAGTGGAAGAACTTTCCAGGCTCTTTGGCTCCCTGAGAGAGCTTTCAGCCCAGCTGCCATAACGGTCCCTCAATCCCGAGATCCGACAACCTCGACGTGAGGCGGGGTTATTTCTGACGGTTTAAGATTGTGCCGGGAAACGTGGGCCGCGCAGTCGATGATCCAGCATTCCGTTCGCTGTGATTGGGTCACCCTTCCGCCTGCTCTGGGGGAGACGGGCAGGCCCATGGCTGTAAAGTATTTACCGATGCTGGACTGAGAAGATTCAACAAGGATTACGCTGCCCTGCGTGGTCATTATATCGGTTTATTATTGACCGTAAGGGATAATAAAAAATACTCAGGAACTGAATGACTTACTTTTTTTGGGCTATGTGGAACCTACCCGCAATATAATATAAAGTATAAAATATCCAAGCTGTCAGAAAAGCAAGGCTGGACAGATGAATGAAACTGACTCATAGATTTATTTTGTCAAACTTTTCATTGTTATTGAAGTATTGACAGTATCCTAAAGGATGAAGTTGTTTAAAGTTTGTACATTATAAGTCAGCATCTCATACCCCCTTTTTTATTTGTTGGTTGGTCCGGTCAGTCAAAGGACTATCAGTAAGATGGGAAGTTTCCATGGGGGGGGGCTAAGCTTTTAATATTTTGATTTGCACTGTTGAGGAAAAGAGAACTATGTGTCTATGATCCAAGCATTGCATTTGTGAACCAAATGGAAAAAATAGATTTTTTTAGCCCATATATGGAGATAAGTACACAGAATTTAATATATTACTATGGTGACACCAAAGCTAGCTTTGCTAGTTCCCTTGGCTGACGGATTGGAGTACTGTGTTGAATTATATGTGGAATAGTCTGTTATTCTGGTCACCATTCTGGCATACATAGTTCTAATATTTGTACTAAACACAGGGTTGCCCTTTTTTTTGATAACCCTGTATAAATAAAGCTATATCGGTTTTAATAAATGTTTGAGGTATTATCTCTATCCAGACCAAGTGGTTAAAATCTTTTTCTTTCTTTATTTGTTTGTTTGTTGTAATTTTCTGACTTTAAATCTCTATTTTGACCATAGCACATCCATGAGTGGTTTTTCAGATTTCTGTCTTATGCAGACAGGAAGTGCTGGAGGTCACGTGACCCATTTAGAAGCCTGATGTACCCAAGATGAAAGTGTTCTGATTTACTTTTCTAATGTATAATTTTGGTCAATAATAATGACCTCTGAATTCCACAACATGTTATTGCATTTACATATTTTATCAGAGATAAGCTGAAATTGCCAGTAATTTTTGCCTTGTTTGGAAGATTTTGACAGACTGAGGTCTGTGGCCTGTATTCAGTCTTTTCGATGTCCTGAACTTTTAATATTTGTAACTTTTATTTTTTTGACCTTTGGCAACTTCAAAAAATCTTTTCCAGTAATTGCCAAGATGCTCATATTTTGTAACGGTGGGGGGAAAAAACATGGCACCAGCTTAACTTTGTTACTCACTGTTAAGGAAAGATTGAATTTAGGCCTTAACAGGGATGCTGCTGTTCTGGGTGCACACTTTAATAAGCGTTCCATTTGCAACAAGTTCACTCTTCCATATCTTGAAGTGCACTACATTTATGTAAGGATATAAAATGAAGGTGTGTTCCAGCAGTGTTAAAGAACTCTACACTGCCAGTGTTACTTCTGTTTAAATGTTTTTTTTTGTTTTTTTTCCAGTGTTGATATATGTATACATTATTAATATCAAAGGGCTCAAGAGCAAAAATATGCTAGGAAAATCAACACATAATGTTAGCAGCTATATGTGAACAAAATATATAAAATGTGAATATGAAACAATGTGGTCTTATGCATTCAATTTTTGAAGTACACTATTTCCCCAGATATATAATGTATGGTTTTATAAGGAAGAAATACCCCATTCACTGCCCAATAGGCTAATGAAATAAAGTCAATTAGGTAATGTAATATTTCACGGCATTCTGTGGGCAGGGATAGTTTCACCCCTCCATACACCTCCCCTTTTTTATAGGGCTGCTCCCTCCCTCTGTTTCCATGGGAATGGGAATTGGCCTTCCCCCTCTGGATCGCTCCGGCCTCACAGAACGCATTCCCCCACCCCCAAAAAAAAAAAAAAGCCCCACAACTCTGATTAAGGAAAACTCAACGGCCAAAGTGATGTTTAAAATACACAAAAAGATTGATTTACACAAAATTAGCTTCTTATTAGAATCTGTTTGCATGTGCAGATGCCTTGACGATAATAGCTGACCCTTTGAATGTGCAGCTAAGGTACAAACCCGAAGCCTTTATAGACATTTATAGATTCATTTGTTTTGTCAGTTGTGCACAGAAATCCTAGAGGTTCCATCTAAAGGACGCATTAACATGAGACAATATTCCAACGTGCAGACGTACTGTACGTTTTGAAAAAGAATACTTACAAAAAAAAAAAGAATACTTTATTCTATATATAAATGCAGGGGTGCCAATAATTGTGGCCAACAAAAAAATAATTATTTCTTGATGAGGGATTTTGTTTCTCATAATAAATGGACGTCAATTAAAAGATGGATTTTTCTCATTTTTTCAGTGTGAGATTAAGCTAATTCACCAAACGGTGAATTTTTTATAACCTTTTTACTAATTTATACCAGGGGTACCAACAAATTTGAGCACGTCTGTATGTCAATATGACTGCAGATTTTGGTTACTAAGATGTTACATTACAACTGTACATTTAGCAGGCGCTCTTATCCAGAGCAATATACAGTTTATATTTCCACATTAAATCCATTTATACAGTTGGATATTTAGTAAAGCACTCTAGACTAAATACTTCTGTTGGAGAGCGCCACAGCTGCACCTCAGCTGGGAATCAATCCCGCAGCCGCCAACTTATGAGCGCAGATTATTGTACAGCAATGCCCTTGTGGTGCATGCGTTTCAATGAACGTTCTCTGGGGTGTCTCGGATGGCGTAGCCTGTAGAGCGCTATCCGTGCCCTCATTGCGAGCCGTGACGTCGGCGGTTCGAACCCGGCCGTGCAACCTTTTTCACGTCTTTCCAACTCTCTCTCGCTCCCATTATTCATGTCTTTTTACACTGCTGTCCAATAAAGCTGAAAAAGACCAAAAAATAATTTAAAAAAAGAAAATTCTCAGTGACCTGTAGGATAATTTTAACAGTTTTTCATCTAAAGAGGTAAAGTATTTCACATACGTATTAGACCCAGGTCAGGTGATTTCTGCGAATAGGACTGCATTCAGTGCAGAAGAGAGGAGTTACAGACTGAGTATAATAAAAAATTAATTAAAAAACTGCACTCACTAGAATATTCCAAATGCTACCGTTGGCAATGAATGAGCACAGTGTGAAAAGATCCATCCTCGGTGTGCTAGATCAAGTAAGAGAAAATTAGATGGGGTGGGGGAGGGGGGTGATATGGTCAGGGTGCTGGCTGACCGCAGTACGGAAGAGACCGCAGAAATGAACGTTTTTTTGACGTTGGAATATTGGGGATGAGGACGAAACACTGATCTAAAAATCTTTGCGTCATGACTCGACATCGATCAGCCTTGTAGCCGCGACACAGGTCGACAAATTGTTTGGTGGGGGGGGAAGTAAGAGCTGTGTAGAGGACAAACGGAATAAATGACACTAAGACGGGTGATGTTATCGTGCACAGATCCCATGGACCCTGCAGTGCCCCCTGGGAAGAGTGAACATGGGCTGTCCCCTTCTTGCAGCCCAGGACCGGAGCATTTATTTTTTATTTCTGGGGGGCGGGGGCGGGGGGTTCTGGGGGCAGCCTTTCAGCTCACCCTGTGTATCACCAGCCGAGAAGCTTACCGTGTCCCTCAACCCCCTTTTTAACCTGGCAGGAACAAGCTCTTCTTTGCATGTGTCTGTAAAATAAATAGCAAATCACCTGAGGGAAAGTTTCAATGTGTGTGTATGTTTATGTGTTTGTGTTTGTGTTTGTGTGTGTGTGTGTGTTTGTGTTTGTGTGTGTGTGTGTGCGCTTGTGTCTCATTGGTTGTCGACGAGGAGTCAATCAGCACTGCCTGACGCACGTACAGTGGAGGTGAGGTTGAAAACAGGAAGCCGGGGGTGAGGGACTGTTTAGGTCCATTTCCAGAAGGGCCCATGGGAGACAGCAGGAAGAGGATGGAGATCAGTCTCTGAGTGCAGCAAGTCTCCCGGGTCCTCCAAGGGCAACGGCAACACGGTAACACAGACACAGTTCCACCTTCTGCAGCAGCACATTAAAGCAGTTTGTCTGACCAGCTCCAGTGAATAAATATCATAAATCAGTGTTTTCCCCATAGAGGCCATTTGGCACATTGTACCATGGATTTATTTTGTGATATCATAACAATAATATTTAGTAACCATCATATTCCTTCACAAAAAGAGAGTGCAAAGTTTAATTCTCCACAGTCAGCCAATAAGTAACAATTTAAACAGGTACCTATTTTGGGCCATACTAGAAAACTCTTGACACTGCTAACATGATCAAAAGAAACACATAGAGAATCACACACACACACACACACACACACACGTATACGCACCCACACACACACACACACACCAATACAGCATGGTCATAGTTACCTAAATTTGTTGCCTTGATACACATACTGTATACTCCCTCTGGTCTGGGAGAGTAATAGGCAGATTAAATTAAGCTGGTGCACCGTAATTCAGGTGGAAGCATACATATTCATTCACAAATTATGAACCGCTCAGGGGTCTCAGCTGAACAAATTAATGTAATGCAATGCAATGGGCGTTATTAATGTGATTTAGTGTAACATCGTTGTTATTTAGGTGTCCTTCGCCGAAAGATGGAGGGGGTGGCGACCTTGGCATTTGACAGCGGAGGTCAAAGTGCAGCCTCGGCTCAGACGTGCACAGAGAGGGTCAAGAGAGCATTTAGCTGGACGTGTTATCCCAGCGCAGGCTGGGGAGAGAGGTTAGGGGGCTGCTCTTGTTTCTGAAGAGCCTGCAGATGGCTGTAATCCACTGCAGAATGTGACGGAGGGGAGTCTGTCATGGTGGTATTGGTGCTGGTAGCTGGGGGGGGGGGTACAAAAGGATTGAAGAGGCTTAAAGAGGGCAGACGGCAGGAACGTGGGGCCCTCCAGTTTTCCCGCCAAAATGCAGAATGACCATGCAGAATGAAACACTCAACCCCACCCCCGTGCCCTTGCTCCCAATGCAAACAGCTGTCAGCTTGAACCCCCCCCCCCTCCTTCAACAGTGCGTTAGCTGGAATTTTATGCACAGTGAGGTACGTGCAGGGGCCAGGATAATCGCAGGCTAACGGCCAGGGGGCGCCCCGGAGAGTAGCGTGCGGCGGGCACGTCGCCGAGGCTGGGCCCACGGCTCCTGTGATTTATGCGGCGAGTGCGGTTCGGGTTGGTGGACGGGCGCGGACAGACCCCTCGCTCCCTCGCCAAACACATCTGCGTTGTGACGGAGATCATTCCCGCCGCTGCTAGGATACCGCACATTCTTCTGCACCGTGATCCGTGGCAGTAAAACCAAACGGGCCTGCTGAAGATCCCTGGCAGAGTCTTCAAAGTTATCGTGTGATTATAAAGCTTTGAGTTACATGAGAACGTAGTCTCACCCCCTTTTCAAGTCCTCTGATGGGATCTTTAGGGGTGCAGCGTTCTGTGGCTGGCTCAACTTCAATGTGAGCCGTTACATTCACACTGATTTACTTGCGTAAAAGACATCCTTCTCACGGGCAGCTTACATAGCTTTGCAACAGTATTGAAAATAACACATTTGTAATGGTTTTTACAGCTGAGAATTAAATTAGGTCATTAATGTTAAGGACTTTGCTTAAGGGTATCTTTTGCATTAGTCCCCCACCTGGGAAACAAAACCCGCCATCTTCAGGTTGCAATCTCCTAAGGATGCAATCGCCTGTTGGAATTAGTATTCTTGGTTACGTGGTTCCGTCAGCTAGTCACCACAGCAACAATGTCACATAGTTTTTTTTGCGGATTTGCAGAAAGATGTAGTATTGTAACCTGGGTCTTTGTAAGCCCTGGGCTGTGAGTCAATTCATTAATGAATCATTTAATAGCTGTGCTTGACGTCAGAGCTGCGACTGTCCAATGGCACTGCGGAGCCTCCAATCCATTAGATGCCACGGTATCAACGTCCTTAAACGGCCCCTGTGTGTTTGTCCAGTGTAATGTGGGCCATTCCATTCACTTAACTCTGTTTCATCGCTGCACTCATTGCGATAGTCAGGGGGGGTTTGGGGGGCATTGAGGTTGGAAGCATCTAGAAGGGAGAGTTACAAAGGCAAATGCGACTGTTACATTTTCACAGCATTTTGGACAATATCTCAAATCTATCGAGTACATTTTGTTATTTAAAAGGATCGTTTTAAATACGTTTTGTCGAATAATCTATTTCAAGAATTGCGTTCAATTAAAATGCACAATGCTGTTTAAAAATTTAACAAATTGTCTGATCCTTAATGTTACTTAATGGCTTGGCCACAAAGAAGAAAGTGTGTGCGTGAAATGTGAATGTGTAAATGTTGCTTTGACTGTGTAGGTTGTGTATATTAAAATATAATATTAATTTCTCTTTAAAAATGTACGGTTTTCAAGCTCTGGGGCAAAATATTTAAAACCGTGCAAGCGTGTGAATACCTCCGCAAACACTTCTGTGAATATGACGTAAACCTTAGCCACAAGCGTGGAGCTTTCAGATTCATTACATATCACAAAGTAGTTTCATGTTCTTTACATCATATCACAAAGTAGTTTCATGTTCTTTACATCATATCACAAAGTAGTTTCATATTCATTACATATCACAAAGTAGTTTTATGTTCTTTACATCATATCACAAAGTAGTTTCATCATCTTTACATCATATCACAAAGTAGTTTCATGTTCTTTACATCATATCACAAAGTAGTTTCATGTTTTTTACATAATATCACAAAGTAGTTTCATCATCTTTACATCATACAAAGTAGTTTTATGTTCTTTACATCATATCACAAAGTAGTTTCATGTTCTTTACATCATATCACAAAGTAGTTTTATGTTTTTTACATCATATCACAAAGTAGTGTCATGTTCTTTACATCATATCACAAAGTAGTTTTATGTTCTTTACATCATATCACAAAGTAGTTTTATGTTCTTTACATCATATCACAAAGTAGTTTTATGTTCTTTACATCATATCACAAAGTAGTTTTATGTTCTTTACATCATATCACAAAGTAGTTTTATGTTCTTTACATCATATCACAAAGTAGTTTTATGTTCTTTACATCATATCACAAAGTAGTTTTATGTTCTTTACATCATATCACAAAGTAGTTTTATGTTCTTTACATCATATCACAAAGTAGTTTTGTGTTCTTTATATCATATCACAAAGTAGTTTCATGTTCTTTACATCATATCACAAAGTAGTTTTATGTTCTTTACATCATATCACAAAGTAGTTTCATGTTCTTTACATCATATCACAAAGTAGTTTCATGTTCTTTACATCATATCACAAAGTAGTTTCATGTTCTTTACATCATATCACAAAGTAGTTTTATATTCTTTACAGCATATCACAAAGTAGTTTTATGTTCTTTACATCATATCACAAAGTAGTTTTACATTCGTTACATCATATCACAAAGTAGTTTAATGTTCTTTACAGCATATCACAAAGTAGTTTTATATTCGTTACATCATATCACAAAGTAGTTTTATGTTTTTTACATCATATCACAAAGTAGTTTTATGTTCGTTACATCATATCACAAAGTAGTTTCATGTTCTTTACAGCATATCACAAAGTCGTTTCATGTTCGTTACATTACAAAGTCATTTTATGTTCTTTACATCATATCACAAAGTAGTTTCATGTTCTTTCCATCATATCACAAAGTAATTTCATGTTCTTTACATCATATCACAAAGTAGTTTCATGTTCTTTACATCATATCACAAAGTAGTTTCATGTTCTTTACATCATATCACAAAGTAGTTTCTTGCCCTAGAAGTGCTTTCACCTTTTTTTATCTCCAAAACTGAGACAACTGGCCCAAATCCCCAGTCGAGAGTCACACCTGTTCCTCTTCATGAGGAACACGACCATGAAAAAGGATGGATTGGGCTTTCCTCATGGGCCCCGTCGCTCAACCACTCACTGAAACAAAAGAGGACAAATTTCCAAAAACGTGCATGATCCTATGCACACACCCCTCCCCCTTAAAACAACTATTTTGACCTTTACCAACCCCCCTCCCCCTAAAATCCAGTAATTACCTAAAAACCTGAGATGCATCGAGTTTGAAGCCTTATTGCGCTTTGTGTTAAAAGAGGGGGATGGGTCGACCAAAACTTCAGAGGTTTGATATCTCCCTCTCTCCCCCCTCTCTCAGTTTCTCTCTCACTCTCCCCCTTTCCCCTGAGAGGAATCTACCCTCAGAATGAAATTGAGAGTGGAGAATCTCTCTCTCTCTTTTTCTCTCTCTCAGTTGTTTTCATAATTTCAGACAGAAACATGCGTATGAAAAAACCTGCCCATACTGAGACTATATAGTATAATATTATAGTATTATACAAACAGCCTTGCAATAAAAATACTTTCCTGAAATATGAAATATGATTGCCCAATATAGCCCACCTACCATTTTTTGGAACAGGAGGCATTTTCCTGCAATTATGACCAGTTTGATGGATTAACAAATTCAATAGCAACAGCTGTGTATTGATGGCGCGTGCATGCATGCGTATGGTGTGCATGTGTGTACGCACGTGTGTGTGTGGTATGTTTGTATGGTGTTTGTGTGTGTGGTATGTGTGTGTATGGAGTGTGTATGCATATATGTGTGTGTGTGTGTGTGGTATGTGCGTGTGTCCGGTGTGTGTGTGCTTACGGGTGCAGTCCCTGACCGTTGCATCCCCTTCATTTTTACACTGAGCTCCTATTGGCCCAAGCTGCTCCACCTGTTGCTGCTGGGAGCTGCAGTTTTCAGTCCAGGGCTCATGCAGGCTGGAACTCAAACCTAATTAACAGAAACTGGGACTAACAACCAGCCTCCTGTGGAAACTGCAGCCATCTTGGGGAAAGAAAACCTCTTATTCCAGCCTTTCAAACCCTGACTCTCACTTTTTCTCTCCATTTTTATTTTTCCTACAATAAAAGAAACTTCAGGGTTTGTCATTAAATGTGTGAAACTTTCATCATACATCCATTCATATGATAAATCATAAAGGTAAATATATTTTATATTCTATAGAAGGTGATATTTGTAACGTTTATAATATCATAAGCTTTTTCCATTATCTTTTATTATATATAACCAATGTGTTTTCCTGTATGTCAAACTTTGCAATTTAAATGACTTATTGTCCAACATCTCTCTATCTTTCTTCTCGACTTTCACTCCCACCATTTCTATTCGTTCTCTATCTTCTCCCTGCTTCATTCTCTGCATACAGAGGAAGTTATTTTCCTCTCTCGGCTCCTCTGTCTCCTTCTTTCACTTCACACTTTTCATACCGTTTCCAAGGAGCTTGAGGAGGTGGCGAGCGGTCTTGAGGAGGTGCCGAGCGGTCACACGACACTTGCCAAAAGGATATATTTCAGATTGTGTACATGAAAGACAGAACAAAGGTTCTCAGAGCCTTTCCTTTTCTTTTTTCCTTTTCTCTGCTGAAGGATAAAATTGGAAAGCAGAAAAGGTGAAAAATAAGATTAAAAGCAAGGAAGTATCGACATGCTAAACAAAATTAAAATGGGTAACTAAAATGTGTCAAATGAAAAAAAGATTTGCTAAAATATTTATGAATTACACATTTATTTAGGCAATAGATTAATCCAAATGTAGTGTCTAAAATATTTCATTAAAAAACATTTTTAAGGGAATAAAGTTTAAAGGAAGCTTCATTACGCTTTCTTCAAAGATCAGGAATGATGGCATCAGTAGTGTTTTCCACAATTAATAGGCGGATGTAACTTTCCACTGTTCTTCTTTTTTTTAAATCAATAATTTATTCAATGAATTTTTTTTTAATTGTCATAATTTAACATTATCCTTCCTCTATTCTCCATCAACCTCTCTCCTCTCTCTCCCTCCTTCTTTCTCACCCTCTTTCCCCTTTCACTGCATTGTGTGCCTCTTTTTCCCATTCCCCCTCTTCTCCATGCCCCCGAATCCCAGACCATCTCCCTGTCCCTGCTCTGAAAAAGCCTGTCTCTTCCCATTACATTATGTGTGAACAAACACACAGCGTGGCCCCCCCCCCCCAAATCATCGTTGACTTCACTTTCACGGACGGCCATGTTCCCAGGGCTTTCCATACATACTTCCTGTTGCCCCCCCCCCCCCCGCCCCCCACCCACCTCCCCACAAGTTCTCTAAGGAATGCTAATTGCGTTCCATTAAGTAAATACTGTATCAATTAAATGACAGCTCTTAAAACAAAAGAGTCCTTTCAACACAGAAGATCCTGGGCGAAAATAAAGCTGTGCTTTTCCTCCACGGACACGCACATTTTATTTTCTTCCCACTAAGGTTTTTTTTTTCTTTTTTTCCCATGCATTCTTGTTCCCACTTCCCACGGCGAGCTGCTCATTTGGCCTCACGAGCAGCGCAACCGACTATTTAGCAATGATTCCACACAATCAAATGCAAAAAAAAATATGTGAGAAGTGTGACTGTATTTGTGCGGCGTTGGTGGTACTGCAGAGGGGCGGGGGTAGCTTGGAAAATTATATGTCATTCTTAGACTTTTTTAAGGTTTAGGGTCAGAAATGCACTTAAGAGTTTGTTATAACAAGCATATATTTCCAGCCAGTTGTCACCAGTATTTTATGTATTTCCAATAAAAACCGAGGCAAGTCCTTTAAGACATTGGGACTGAGCTCCCCCTGGTCTACAGTGCTGTTAGAGACTCTTGTAATCTCTATGGCTGAGGTTTATTGGGGCCCGTTAGACATAAGCCAAGTCTGAGAACATTCATCTCTTGTGTGCAGCGATGTTCAAGAGTTTTATTATATCTGTGTCTAGTGGAAATTAATTGAGCTTTCATGCATGGAGTTAAAAGGGATATTTTCCCCCCGTATAAAATCCGCTCAAGGCTCCAGTCCATTAGAGAGTCTGTGTGCGGGCGTGAGCCTGGCCATACACAGGCTCCAGCCAACTGAACAGGGTCCAGAGATATTAACCTTAATAATATTTACTTTAGCGCAAATATGAATAAGACCCGCCCCAATCCTAAAGCTGATGGAATAATAACAAGGGGAACAAAAACATTCATTTTGTCACAAGCAAAAAAAAAAATGCTGATTATGTTCCACTGCAGATGACCCCCGGGGCCGGTCGACCGCAGCTGCTGCTGAAACCCTTTGATCTGGGGTCAAAGGTCGTACACTTCTATGTCACACTCTTGCTCAAGGGACTGGACAGTGGGAGGCCTCCAGAAACAAGCGCAGTGCTTTCGTTGCCGGGTCAAGCCAATGTTTCGCTGCTAAGCCAGTTCCCCGCTGAAGCCAGCCGCCCTGCCCGCTGCTCCCCGCTACCCCTCACGCTTGGCACAGAGACCGTGTTGGCGTCGGCCCAACCTGCCCTCCGTGGGTTTTCCCAGGGTCCGCGGGAGTAGTGCATTACTGACATAATCCCACTTCCCATTGCAGTCAAACTACCCTGTGAAAAGGGTGATGTGTGCAAGCAGAACCACCTAGCGTCACTTTTTCTTCTGGCTTGTGGCTTGTAGTGCTCAGACTGTCCTTGGCACCGACAACTGTTTCTTTCCCACACCATGTGCCAAGCTTTGGTTCATTAAAAAAAACTTAAACATATGTGTATGTGTCATATTATTTTAAATGACAGAACAGCCTCTCTCGCTGTAGTGCTTAGTTTAAGCGCTGAGTGCTGTGCTGTATTTGTTTTGGCATGAATACTTTCTTTTTGAATACTTTCAGGCCAGTTTTTTTTCCTTTCTTTTCTTAAGATTTATGAGAACATATTTTATATATTATTCACTTTAGTATTGAGGTTTATAAAAAAAAACAGCAAGAACATTTTTTTTCCCTTTAATTTCCAACAAAACAAAAGATTACACTCATCAGCAACAGCAACAGCAAACTCAGGGTCTCTATATTAAAAATTGTAAAAAATATATATATTCATATTTAAATAAAGATTATATAAAAATGTATAAAAAATTATTTGTGTTCTTTAAAAATTCTAATTAAGAGTAGCCTGTATGATATCCGTTCAATTATTTGCAGCCAGATATCATGTTCAAAGTCTTTTCTCCTTTTGAGTTTATACAAAGCTTCTAACAATCTTCTGTTAGATTTTTCTCTCAAATCTGCCGTTCATTTCCCCAGCGTTCCCAGCCCGCTGGAAAACAGTGAACAGTGACACCTAGTGGTCATGTTATTTTTCTGACTGCTTTATTTTACATACAGGTGCAGCTCAAAAAATTAGAATATCGTGAAAAAGTTCAATATTTTTTGTCACTCATGTCAGAAAGTGAAACTCATATATTATATAGATTCATTACACAGAGTGAAATATTTCAAGCCTTTATTTCTTGTAATTTTGATGATTATGGCTTACAGCTAATGAAAACCCAAATTCAGTGTCTCAGAAAATTAGAATATTACATAAGATCAATAAAAAAGGATATTTTAAACAGAAATGTCAGCCTTCTGAAAAGTATGTTAATTTCTATGCAATACTTGGTTGGGGTTCCTTTTACATGAATTACTGCATCAATGTGGCGTGGCATGGAGGCGATCAGCCTGTGGCACTGCTGAGGTGTAATAGAAGCCCAGGTTGCTTTGATCGCGGCCTTCAGGTCATCTGCATTGTTGGGTCTGGTGTCTCTCATCTTCCTCTTGACAATACCCCATAGATTCTCTATGGGGTTCAGGTCAGGCGAGTTTGCTGGCCAATCAAGCACAGTAATACCATGGTAATTGAACCAGCTTTTGGTACTTTTGGCAGTGTGGGCATGTGCCAAGTCCTGCTGGAAAATGAAATCAGCATCTCCATAAAGCTTGTCAGCAGAAGGAAGCATGAAGTGCTCTAAAATTTCCTGGTAGGTGGCTGCGTTGACTGGACTTCAGAAAACACAGTGGACCAACACCAGCAGATGACATGGCACCCCAAATCATCACTGACTGTGGAAACTTCACACTGGACTTCAAGCAACGTGGATTCTGTGCCTCTCCACTCTTCCTCCAGACTCTGGGACCTTGTTTTCCAAATGAAATGCAAAATTTACTTTCATCTGAAAAGAGGACTTTGGACCACTGAGCAACAGTCCAGTTCTTTTTCTCCTTAGCCCAGGTAAGACGCTTCTGACGTTGTCTCTGGTTCAGGAGTGGCTTGACACGAGGAATGCGACATTTGTAGCCCATGTCCTGGATTCGTCTGTGCGTGGTGGCTCTTGATGCACTGACTCCAGCCTCAGTCCACTCCTTGTGAAGCTCCCCCAAATTCTTGAATGGATTTTGCTTGACAATCCTCTCAAGGCTGCGGTTATCCCTGTTGCTTGTGCACCTTTTCCTACCACACTTTTTCCTTCCACTCAACTTTCTATGAATATGCTTGGATACAGCACTCTGTGAACAACCAGCTTTTTTAGCAATGACCTTTTGTGGCTTACCCTCCTTGTGGAGGGTGTCAATGACTGTCTTCTGGACATCTGTCAAGTCAGCAGTCTTCCCCATGATTGTGTAGCCTACTGAACCTGACTGAGAGACCATTTAAAGGCTCAGGAAACCTTTGCAGGTGTTTTGAGTTAATTAGCTGATTAGAGTGTGACACCATGAGTTTATAATATTGAACTTTTTCACAATATTCTAATTTTCTGAGACACTGAATTTGGGTTTTCATTAGCTGTAAGCCAGAATCATCAAAATTACAAGAAATAAAGGCTTGAAATATTTCACTCTATGTGTAATGAATCTATATAATATATGAGTTTCACTTTCTGAAATGAGTGACAAAAAATATTGAACTTTTTCACGATATTCAAATTTTTTGAGCTGCACCTGTAGTACATAGTATTCAATTGTACAGCTGGATGTGTATTGAAGCTGTTCAGATGAAGAACTTTGCTCAAGGGTACAACAGCAGTGCCCCACCTGGGAATCAAACATGCAATCTTTAGGTTACAAGCCCAGTTAGCAACCCATTACATTACACTGTCACCTATATTTATTTTTTCCAGGGGTCCCCAAACTTCCTTGAGAGCCACGGGTTCTGCTGAGTTAACCGACTGAGCACTTAATTCGTTTATTAAGGCAGTTTATGACACTGCCTCACCTGGTTTCTTAGGGATACATTGCTTGCTGGTTTTATCTGTGGCACTCCTATGTTGGGGAAAACTGTTCTCTTGCTTTAATTAGGTTGAAATATTGGGAAACGGTTGCTGGCAATTTCTCAGGCAAACGTGGTGTGTTTCAAAGTGATTTTTCATAGACACAAACTGTAATGTGAGAACAAACTCACAAAAGTAATAAATTCATATCTTTTCTTTCCCTCCTCTGGGACAGTGATACACGACAAAAAAACAAAAAACAACAACAATGGTCGTGGCTCCCAAGGCCCTGCGTCAGAAGGTGGGGGATTTTATCCTCCATGTAGATGGCTCTTCTACATCTCCAGCTCTTGAGGTTCGCAACCTGGGGGTCATCCTGGATTCCACCCTCTCTTACCAATCCCACATAAAATCTGTCGTTAGATCTGCCTTCTTCCATTTAAAAAACATCTCCCGACTCCGGCCTTCACTGTCTGACTCTGTTGCTGAGACCCTCACCCACGCATTCATCACTTCCCGCCTGGACTATTGTAATGGACTCCTGTTCGGGCTCCCCAACAAAGCACTGGACAGACTGCAATATGTGCAGAACTCAGCTGCCAGGGTTCTCACCCGGACCAAACCTTGGCAGCACATCACCCCCACCCTGGAACACCTACATTGGCTTCCAGTTAAATTCCGTATCAATTACAAGCTGCTCCTCCTCGCCTATAAAGCTCAACACGACCTCGCCTATAAAGCTCAACGGGGGACCTCGCCCCACAATACTTGTCGGATCTCATCCATCATTACACTCCCTCACGGAACCTGCGGTCGACTGATTTAAGTCTCCTCACTGTCCCTTGCACCATCAGACGAACCTTCGGGGACAGAGCCTTCAGCGTCGCAGCCCCTATCCTGTGGAACTCTCTTCCCATGGAGATTCGGCAGGCACCAACATTGGACAGTTTTAAATCTGCACTGAAACGACACTTGTTCATCCAGGCCTTTGGCACCTAGTTTGGTTGTTTTGTTGTTGTTGTTGTCTGTTTATTGATTGTGTCTTTGTCGTCTACTTGTTGTGATTGTCTTTTGTTGATGTAAAGCGTCCTTGGGTTTCGTGAAAGGCGCTATATAAAATAAAGTTATTATTATTATTATTATTATTAACAATGATAGACCATTTCAACTGTACCAAGAGGTGACAGAGGCTGTGGTCACATTGTGGTTCAGGAAACCACATTCAAACTTCAAACCTTTCTACAGTCTATGGTTCAAACCCATGCCATCAGCAGCAGTTGCTCTACTTGACCAGAAAAAGACCATAAAAAGGCCTCTCAGCTGGCCAGGGCCCCTATGCAAGACTGAGAGATCAAAGGCAGAGGTGTAAAATCCGGGTTCAGAAGGTAAAAGTCCTTTCAAGTATTTGGTTCTAATCACCTGGATTTGCTCATTATCACCATTCTTCTACCAGGAGGTAGAACTAATTGGTGAAATCAGCTAGGTGAGTTCATAGCTGCTGAACAAGCTGCTGATCCCTGCCCCACTTCAATAACTAATAATTTCGATAACTTGTTCTTTTGCACTCCATATTGCACTGTATTGTATATTATATAACAATGCATATTTTATTACATTGATTTATATATATATATTGCTCCTTTCAATTTATTATTTATTTCTTTTATTTTATATATATATATATATATATATTTTTTTTTAATATACTTATTGTTTTGTACATTGTATATTTTAATTTATAGCTTTTAACTTAGATTTTTACCGGTATTCTTTTATAACTGCTGTCCATTGTCGGGCGTTTGCACATAAAGTTTTTCACTCTGCTTATACCTGTGTAAACTGTAAAGTGACAATAAAGAACTTGAACTTGAACTTGGGGTGGAAGAAAAACATGGCAGGACAATTACTTTCTGACCCTTGGATTTTACACCTCTGGTCAAAGGTGACTTAAAGGTGTTCACTGAGTGGATACTGTTACCCTCCCGTTCCGTCTGCTGGCTCTGCGTCTGGTTTTCCTTTTCAGGGAGACTTGTGTGGAGTCGGGAGTCAATTAACCATAGGTGGGCGGAAATAAAAGGACCGGTCCCGGCATGTCTTCCACCTTCCACCACCTGGACGTTTTTGGCTTTTGGTTTACTGGCTTACATTAACACTTTAAAACGCATCCACACCTTCCTCCGTTCACGCATATGTTAGTAGACCACTCGCACATAGATTCCCACAAGCGGTCCTTTATGTTCGTTAATAAATATACTTTTGTTATTCCTTTCAAAAACGTGTCTCCTGGCATTTTATGTTGCTCCGTTGGGATGTTATCTTAACGGGCGTAACATTATGTAATATCAATAGTTTCTAAATTGTGATGGTGTGCAAACAAATGGTCCCATACGCACACATGAAATATTAACTATTCACTCAAATTTTGAGAAGTCCAATTTCCATGTCTGAACGTGCAAAGGGAACTCTGCTTCACTTGGAGTTGAGGGAAGAGGGCTTTTTAAAGAGACGGACCATTTTGGGACATATGCTAACATTACAAAAGAAGGTTACAGGGTGAGTCAGTCTTTCCATAAGATGAAAATTAACTTTTCACAATGTTGAATCTAGAAAAAATTTACTTTGAATGTTAAATGTATCAAGACACATTATTACTAGTGTAATCGGCACTTGTGCGGTTTCACTGTCGTCTATGACATTCCTGCTTGCTGTCACAATAATAGGTTAATGTTACTTCTTTGAAAAAGCTACTGTAAGTAGCTAACAAGGTAGCAGTGGTGATGGTTTACGAGCCATGTAGTTAGTAACGTTACGGACTTACAATAAATGGACGAAATATGAATTTAAATGTGTTTATATATAATATAATATTATTATTTATTATATTATATATAAGTTATATTGTGTCGTGTGTGTGTGTGTGTACGCAAGCAAGCGTGCTACGTTACATTGCACGGGATGATGTTTACGCAAAAGCATTTGAAATATAACAATCAGCGATTATTATTGTTTGTTTGATTTATCAGGGATATAGTAAGGTACTGAACGTCATAAGGTGTATTGTACACAAGTCAACCAACACTAGATTTCTTGAACATTCCTAGAACAGATGGATTGCATTTGCAGTACAAACTATGCATGAGTAGGCCTGTAAATATAGCCCATTAAAGAAAGGCAGAACGCTAAGTTCATCACCTATGTTGTCTAGAGGTATAGTAAATATAATGCTAAAACACAATTGTAAAATTATCTGAGAAAGGTTTGAAGAAATTCTCAAGATTTGAAAAATCTACAGAAGTAATTCTTCCAAGACTTGAACTTTCTCCTTTTGTTCTGTGGGCCAGTAGCAGTGGGCTCAGTGCTAGAGGTCCATAATGGATGGGGACATTCCAGAAGAGGTGCTGGCAGAGTTTAAGGAGAGGCGACTCGGAGGCTGGGGCATCCTGCAGCTTACTGCCGGCACGGGGCTGGCTGTGTACTTCGTGTGGGCGGGGCTCCTCATGCCAGGGTTCCGGAGAGTTCCGCTGAAGTTACAGGCAAGACGTGGGTCGGGCTTGAATGGAACTGTTGATTGAGAACGAGTTGTGGTAGGGACACATCGTAGATCAAGCTAGCTATCATTGCTATTTTATTATAATGTCAGAAAATTACATTTATAGGCTACATTATTTCCTAAAGATGTTTTAGCAAACTAAACCAAACAGGACTCGAGTGCTGTCGGCAGGGGCGTCGTAGTGGGGGGACAAGTGGACCTGACCACCCAGGGCCCCAAGGCGGGGAGGGGCCCCCAGAAGGCCCGTACTAAAGAGTTTGCATTGGGAAGGGGGCCCAGAGAGACTGCATTTGCACGGGGCCCAGAATGTCATGCTACGCCCCTGGCTGTCGGTAACAGAGTGGAGCTCCTCCGGTATTCCCTGATCCCTGTAACCTACATCTTCCTCTGCCTTATTGAATCACCCGGTAAGGAACCACGTCAACTAACGTTACATCATAATCCATGACCATTAAGTAGACTAACATTAGCTAGCTGACCATAATGGAACGGTTTTGCTTTTGATTACAGAAGCAATGTATTTTTTCTGAGCGAGTGTGTTAGCTGTTGTTAGCCATGGGTTTCTTGGCATAAAACAAATTGTTTTTTTAATATGTTTGCCATGCAGTAGGCTATAGTAGCTAACCTTGCATTCGTTAATGGAACGAGGTTGGATATTGAGGTGGTAAACACGTCGTTTCCGTGTTATTACCGACATCACTGCGTTCGAGTTGCACTGGGAAAGTTTTGGCTTTGCTAGCATACATTTCTAAAACGGCTTACAAGTAGCCTACAACAATGACGTTTTAACTTTTAATTGTATATGTTTATCATTCTGTATCGGCATGTTGGTCAATACAAAAGCATTTCATTCTGAAAAACGGGAGATCGGGGTTGATTTTCCCACATGGAACCGGGTTAAGAAATGCGTAGCCTAGCTAAGTGTTAATGACTTTCTGGGCTGGCTAATGTTTTCACAATACCAAACATAGATAAATGAAGGGCCGTATTTCCCCCGTTTTTCTGGAGACTGAGCCAATGATGGTGGTATTTGTTCGGTATAACTTACATTAGTGGCTAACTTGCCAGTGACTTACGTGGCCTCTCTAATCTCGAAGAAACGCTACACTAGCAGGCACTACACTAGCAGTAAAATGCCCAGCCCCTTGGCCGTGGCAACCTGTTGTCTGAACTGTAAGTGCCTTGGCCGTTGTAGTTTATAGTAAACCAGGTACCTGGTACATGCGCAGTAGTTTGGGGCTATATCTCTGCTCTCACTATAGGTAGAAAGCTAATTTCAATCAGGAGGAGAGCAACTTTTCTACAAACCAAACATCATTTTTGGGTGAAATTACCCTTTAAGAGCTTGTTTTAATCTGACAGCTGATAACGGGAGAATGCATGCAACAGTTCTTGTAATCACAATACATTCCCAAGGCATGTAATCCAAAAACATTTAGACAGAATGCCAGTATTTCCTATTTCATGGTTGGAATCGCATAACACAAAGACCTAATTTAATTTTAAATTAAGTTTGAATTTACCCGGGTGCACTGTACTCCTTCTTGCAGGTGCCCTACCTCCCGGCCAGCAGGAAGCAAGTTCACAATGTGATGTCACTGCTTAAGGGGCGCTCAGGAAACATTGCTGATTTGGGCTCAGGAGATGGAAGGATCGTGAGTAGACAGTCCCCGTCTAAGCCAATCACGTCTCTCTTTAGACGCCTCACTTCCGTTGGGTTTACATCATATGGCCAGAGGATGAAAAGATGTACTTTATCTGGGGGCGCGATTAAGCTGTAAACCTGGCTTATTTCAGTAAGTCCGGCTGTAAACCTGGCTTATTTCAGTAAGTCTGGATAGGTTCTCAGATAACTGTTTCACGAAGCAAGCTTGACTAGATGCCAGTTATGTGGGCGGCTGTGGCTCAGGAGGTAGAGCGGGGCGTCTGCTGATCGCAGGGTTGGCGGTTCGATCCCTGGCTCCTCCTGTCCACATGTCGAAGTCACTGAACCCCAAATTGCTCCCAATGAGCAGGCTAGCACCTTGCATGGCAGCTGCGGCCATTGGTGTGTGAATGTGTGTGTGAACGGGTGAGTGAGAGGCCATTGTAAAGCGCTTTGGATAAAGGCGCTATATAAGTGCAGTCCATTTACCATTTACCATTTACCATGTCGCGAAGGCAACATATGCATTGGGGAAAGCCTGGTCGGGAGCAGGCTAACTTGGTTCAAGCTTGACTTATTTGCAGCCAGTGTTACAGTGACACTGACTTGGATGGACCACTGGCTTAGAAGCAACATGTTGTCACAACGTGACCCTTTTTTGTCAAGTAATTCTTTTTTATGTTGTCGTATTATTAAAACATTTACAATTCAAGATTTTGACTTTGTTTTTAGCTGAATTATAAAATAATTCCTTTTATGTCATAATATTATTTAACCAATTTAAATTCTGTTTTAAACCATTTCAAAAAAAGTTTTGACTGTTTTTTGGTAGGATATCTCAAAAAAGGCATTCTGTAATATTTTAGAGGCGTAAACTCTGCGTTGGGGTCCGTGTTCCTACGAGTCGACAGCATAGTCATTCGCAACATAGATGGTCATTAATGGAAATATTGGACCCAATTATGTATAAAAACAAAAATGTCTTGACTGGTTCTGTTTCAATCATAGCATGTCCGTTCATTGACAACCCTGTGGATGAGGGGGCACAGATAGTAAGAACAGCGATTCGGGCAGGAAGGGTGTTCCGAGATTGGATCTGCAGGCAGTTATGAACGCTACAGATTTTCCAGGGAGAGAATAATCTTGATTTGCAATTTGCTAGAGGCCGATGTCGCAAATTAAATGCATTGCATTCAGTCCATTAGTGTAATACAAACCGTGTGCATTAAGTTGCGTTTTTTAGAAAGTGGCACTCCTAAATGTCCTTATAACATTTTTAACAAACTGCACACCAAGGAAGGTTTTTACAGAATTGTAGGTACCCTATTTAATAGGTTATTTTATAGTTCCACAGCATCAATGCCAAATGGTTTTCAATCACACAGTCAACATAACCAAATAACCTACGCACTAACCTTTAGCCGATACATGCAGAAGGCCTATAACCTTTTGCACTGTTAGTTTTACCATAGATATCTGGCTATATGGTCATCATTTCGCCATTTCTATAGATGATCTGTAACTCTGATTGCCTCTTCACCAACATTTTTATTTGTATTCCGGTCCTTTTTGTCCCACTGTGATTGCGCTTAAATACACACCAAAAAGTACTATTAAAATACTTTTTTTAAATTGAGGAGATGCAATGTACATAGCACTGATTGCGCAATAGGACTATAGCCTACGCATTTATGCGCTCTGCAATCGATTCCCAGGCTCCGTCTCTTGCTCTATTTATTACTGTGGTGTTGCCTTTTTTGTAATTATAAACTTGTAATCTTCATAAAACTGCACAATCAGTTCCTGTTCCCCAGGAACTACACTGTATATTATTTAGCCAATTTACTCTGATCGAATGGGCTGTTTAAATAGTCCACGTAACTTAATAACTTAATTCCCCAAACCTGGCTTTCATCAGGCTTGAATTAGCTTCAACTCTTGTGCTGCAATCTAGCTTTGTGAAACGGAATTTATCCACGCTGTCTGGCTAATTGAAGCCGCAGTATAGTGTAGTGTAGACTCGGGGGAGCAGTATAGTGTAGTGTAGACTCGGGGGAGCAGTATAGTGTAGTGTAGACTCGAGGGAGCAGTATAGTGTAGTGTAGACTCGGGGGAGCAGTATAGTGTAGTGTAGACTCGAGGGAGCAGTATAGTGTAGTGTAGACTCGGGGGAGCAGTGTAGTGTAGACTTGGGGGAGCAGTATAGTGTAGTGTAGACTCGAGGGAGCAGTATAGTGTTGTGTAGACTCGAGGGAGCAGTATAGTGTAGTGTAGACTTGGGGGAGCAGTATAGTGTAGTGTAGACTCGGGGGAGCAGTATAGTGTAGTGTAGATTCGAGGGAGCAGTATAGTGTAGTGTAGACTCGGGGGAGCAGTATAGTGTAGTGTAGACTTGGGGGAGCAGTATAGTGTAGTGTAGACTCGAGGGGGCAGTATAGTGTAGTGTAGACTCGGGGGAGCAGTATAGTGTATTGGGAACTGGTATTGCAGGTTCAGTTCCCAGATGTGGCCCTGGCGGTTGTACCCCTGAGTAAGGTACTAAGCCTAAATTCCTTCAGGACATTTCCGGCTGTATAAGTGGACTGTATGTAAAAATACAAGGTTTTAATTCGCTCTGGGTGAGGGTGTCTGCTAAAATGTAACGATTGCAGATTTCAGTATTTCAATTTCAGTATTATGTGTTTAGTTTATAGTAGTAATACTGTACTACGATGGGTCATTTCGGTCATAGGTATCAAAATGGGGAGGTTTTGGGGAGCCTGGTTGTAATGGTTGTAGAAGGAGGGGTGGGTAACGCAATCCTGTGGCTAGTGACTCGGACGCAGCTTTCAGCGTGCATGCAGAAATCATCATTGTGGTCGCAAAACGCCTGCCGTGCATCTTTAGGAAATAATAGTTGAAAGTTTGTAAGTGGCAGAGCACTCAGCCGTTGCCACCTGTGAATAATTTAGTGTTTTCATGACCTTGTATACCAGGTGCTGGAGGCCTACAGCCAGGGGTTTCACCCTGCAGTGGGTTACGAGCTCAACCCCTGGCTGGTTCGCTTGTCCAACTTCTATGCCTGGAGAAGGGGGCATTATGGGAAAGTGTCCTATTTGAAGAAGGATCTCTGGAAGGTGCGTATCTGTAATCACGCAAGCTTTCGTTTGCTGAAAATGGAACAATTCTAAGAATGGAATTCAGAGTTTCTCATAATTTCTCAAGACCCTCTGCCAAAAAAAAATGCTTCTCAATGATATACAGTGGGGACCAAAAGTTTGAGGGCAGTGACACAATTTTTGTTGTTTTGGCTCTGCATTCCAGAACATTGGATTTAAAATGGAACAGTGACTATGAGGTTAAAGTGCAGACTTTCAGCTTTAATTTGAGGGTTTTAACATACATATTGGGTGAACCGTGTAGCAATTGTAGCCCTTTTTATACATAGTCTCCCCCATTTTAGGGGATGAAAAGTAATTTAGTCCCCTCTGTATATATTAAACTGAAGGAGCCAAACATAAATACTGTGATATTAAGCACTTGTTCTGTGGAGCTTTTGAATGTTTTTTTTTGAATGTCCACACAAAAATGCCTAAACTAAATTTTTAAGGATAAACAAATTTGACAGCTCAAGTGAATTGAGAAAACGGGACGTTTCCCTGTTTTTTTTACGAGCACTTTTTATTAACTTAAGAGTTGCTGCTGGCTAGTGTGGTCAGTGCGAAGCTATTTAAAGCATGTTCTTGTGCTTTACACTGAGCTGACTGTAGCTACTTATCATACAGTTCATTGAGACAGACGGCAGAGAAACTTGGGCTTGGGTGTGTTTAGAAAAGCAGAGGAGAAATCTGACTATGGTCTGAGTACCGAAACACTAGAATAAATGTAAACCGAAAGCGGTATATTGCATTGAGCGGTACTGCATGGAGTTTCTTCTTTTTTTACTTTAAATTGTGGAATTGGTATTGTGGAATAGATCTCGTATTACAATAGGTCCATTACATGCTTGGTTAAGCTTAGCAAAGATGTTTGTTTGCTGTATGGCGGTGTTGCCTATGGCTGTGAGAATGCTCTTAAAACAGCGCACTCATAAGTATGCCCTTAAAGGATGACATGACGGGGAAAAGTGGGTAATTGGCAGTACACATCATAGATAGAGTATTGCCTGCTGTTTACATTGTGGTGAATATGTGATTAAACAGTATAGACCTCTGTAAAGCTCATATCAGCAAAGCACATGTCCTACTATAGTCACATACAGGTAATTAGTGCAGCATTTATAGGTAATTGGGGATCAGTCAGTAATCAGCATTTTATTGTTTTAAGAACACACTTATGAATTGTGTTGCACCAGTTTCTAAGAATTATGAGAAAACCCTCTTACTGTTTAAAAAAATAATAATAATAAAATGTTTTAAACATAATAATACAGAACTTTAAATGCTATTATCTTCTTTTTTTAAAAGACGCGTGTCCATTAACACTTCGATGCGCTCTTTTTTTTTGCAGGTCAGTCTGGCAGATTATAAGAACGTCACCGTGTTTTTGGCACCAAGCGTGGTGAGAACATACTGTACACTATGCTCATTTTAAGTCTTTTGTGCATCTTCAATAAGACTTCTACATAGAGTGCAATTATGCCATTTGTTTCTTTTTAAAGGAGAGCAGGTATGCCTTTTATGTAATATCCCCACTTTATTCTCAGTACAGAAAGTGTTGTGGCTAGGAATTGAACCTGCAGCCGCTAAGGGGGATTTTCTATACAGGTTGAGAGTTGGCTGTGGACTGCTCAACGGTCTTGCCCACAGTTACACGCATAACTGCACAAGGTGATGTCTAATCAGCACTTCTTTGTGCTTTTCAGCTACCTCTCCTCCAGAACAAGCTGCTCGCTGAGCTGCCTGAGGACGCCTTAGTGGTGTCCGGCCGGTTCCCCTTCACCGAATGGACCCCTTGTAAAGTTGAGGGAGAAGGAGTGGACCGGGCCTGGGCCTACTATATACAGGCCCAGAGGCAGCGCGCTCATCATCCAGCAGAGGGAGCCTTAAACTCCTGACCCACAGTCTGCTCCTGTGGAACCTCACTGTAAATCTGTTTCTGATTTTGCCTGATTAACCCCTTATATCAGATGGTCTCGCTCCCTTTTTGCGCAACTGAGACATGCATTTCTCCTGCAGCCAAACTATTAGTGGAAAACACAAACGCGGTATTTTAACTTTATTGTTAGACGATTCGCGACGATTTCTGGCCGATGCGTAGTTTCTAAGTGTCACTATCTTTCCGTAGCAAGTCCATTTAACAAGCACCCCCCACTCAGCCTATACCTACCCATGCGTGACATAGTGGGCAATAGCGTCTATGTTGGAGTTCATAAATATATGTATTCATCATATAATATTAGAATACCGTCATAGCAACCAGATAAACCCACCTTATGCAAATACAGCGGTGCAAATCGCTGCTCAATCAATACCAACATAAACAAGTGAAATCATTCTCTAATCATACAATGCCATTCTACTATCAATATCTGCGATTAAATATGGAATTCATGTACAATCCTACCATGGATTTAAGCGTAGATATGTCCCTTTCAAGATTCCGTGGTCATTTATTGTCTTGGACAATCCGTTTGAAAAATACACAGCGCATTTGAACACGATTATACAATCTAAACTAGCTCTGCGTAAAACCCCCTTCCTGATTGCACTGTTGTGACGCTTTCAATTTTATTCTGGTTTGATCGACAATGGTTTTATCCAATAGAAGGCAAGATAAACTTCCCCAAAAGTAATTTACATGTGTAATTGAAAGCTTGGATTAACTATTTAAGGGCGAGCGTAACTGCAATACTTGTTATATCATGACAATTTTACGCAGTTGATTACGCATTACGCAATATAAGTGCGCGTAATCATTGGTTGCCTGCGTTTACTTTTGGAAGTGGGTCAGAAGAGGAGAGCGACGGAGATTCTTCAAATCCCTGTAGCATAGATTCTGTCGAAGAGGATGCCTATCAATATGGGGAAGATATCCTCCTCGACATGTAAGTATTACTGCTTGTAATATTTTGATTATATACATTCGTTTTTCCACTGCGTGCTATATTTTCGTTATTTTTTTATTTGCATCGGTCGTAATAGACCACTGTTAGCCTGCTAATAATACTGAACATATTTGAAAACACACTTTTTCAGACTCCACCTTGAACAACTACATATATAAGGCCAATTATATAGTACGTTCTTTCTGTTTATTTTTTATTTTCTATTTGGTTTTGCTATCTCATAGCATAGAATGTATAGCCGACTGTATTCTGTTGTATTCTAGCGATAGCTCCTACGTTGTGAGAAAGTTGCGCTTTGTTGGATTTGCTTCGTAGATTGTGTCTATGACCTTCAATATGCACTTATTGTACGTCGCTTTGGATAAAAGCGTCTGCCAAATAACTAATGTAATGTATTGATGATATCTGTTGTGCGTTAGCGTAGTGGCTCGTGCTGGCCTGCTTTCACAATGAAATTGAGTATTTTAGCGCTGTTCTGTTTGGTTGCTCAGTCGTGCGTTATATTTGATGCCTCGATTTGCCGTGAAGCAAGAACATTGCCAGTGTTTTCCCGATATTATTTTATTGTATTGTAATATTTCTGTGCATAATGTACTCTATGGGGTATTAGTATCTCCATGGGTGATGCTTTTCACTTAGGGAATGGAAAATATGTATTCAAATTTACTATGTCCAGATGTGTGCAAGATGAATGTAAAAAAATCCTTACAGCATGCAGGGCTTTTTACCATCCGCATCAGAACCTTGCCATTGATGAGCGCATGGTGGCCACGAAGGCGCAGCACAGGATGAAGCAGTATATGAAGGATAATGGTGAAAAAATGGCACACTAGGCATCAAACACTGAACTGAAACTGCAATATCAATGTTTTCATCCATTAAGTGATCGTAAGGGAAAATGTATATGCTTTATAATGGACAAAAAGCTTTTAAATAATTTTTGGAGAGGTTTTGGATAGGTTATTGGACACCTAGATATCCACCCCCCTGTACTGATCCAAAATAATTCCCACATGAAAATGATAAAAAGGTGAGTTAAATGAGTCAAAACGGTTGATTTGCACTGAAATGTATGATTATTTTAAGATTTACAGCAATTCACATTTTAGCCAATTTGGATAGATTTGGAGACACTAAGGGACACCAGGATACACTGCTTACATTTTGCATCATAGATCTTTAGTAGTTCTGTATATCACCCTGCGATTATTGAATGTTTGTGGACAAGGAGTTTATGATCCAGGAAATGTGTAGTTTTACCTGTTTCACTTATGTAGAAATATTTTTTTTGTTGCATTTTATTTGCTTGCATTTCCGGCACTTTATTTTGACTTAAATTATGGAAATAAACAAATCTCAGTTTATACAAAAAATGGTACACCGGTTTTGTTTCATTTAAGCCATTTACCAAGTTTATGTGATGCTCACACCTGGAGTTATAAAGCCTTAAACAGAGTACCCCCAAGATTGACCAAATATGCCATCTGCGCCAAGGGGTTAATCAGGAAATACTTATTTTTCTAAACATCTCGAGCAGAGGCAGAGAGCATGCCAGAAACTTCTGTGCTCTTTCACAGGTGATAGCAGGAGAGCGCTCAACAGGAAAGCCAAATACTAGTGGCCTCCACATTGAAGTTTGAAAATCAGTTTTACCCGATTAATAGGGTAAATTCAGGCACGATCACATCACATTCTGTGCATCTTTTCTGCCTCCCTGAAGATGCTTCTGAAGAGCTGCTGTACCTGAAACTCAAAAAAAGATTTATTTAAAATGCCAGAGCCACATTTTTTTTATGCCGGAGATCGATCCCGGGACCGACGAACCATAATGGAGGACAGGGCCTGAGCTTTTGTCTTTATACGCTCGCATTTGTATCAGGAAATGTCACTTCATAATTTCTTGGCGGAAAGTGGTTCCGTGGTCCACACAGCTGGAAGTGAATGAAAACTATAACGGCCCTTTCAGGAATAGCTGCATAAGCTGGGAGTGCCTTTTACTTCCTTGAGGGGCTTTTAACAACACAAAGAACACGTGCTTCACAGACTGGATGCGTCTGAACGTACACGGGGCCTCATTTCTCAACCACACAGTCGCGTACACGTATTGGCTCAGCTCCGCGCCCATTTGGCTATTTCTGAAATTTTAGCGCCTTGTAGAAATTGCATACCTCTCTGCGAATGTCCACGCGTGTCCGCACTTATTGGCTCATAAGTCATTCTGAAAGCCAAAGATGTTTTTTTTTGTGTTGGGTGTGTAAAGAGGTTATTTAAAGGACAGCGCTGTACCGGTTTAATTGCCCACTGATAGTCGTTTTAAATAAAAAAAAGTCCTTTAAACCTGGGCTCTGGTGCGGCTTCAGCAGGAGAACTAAAGAATCTCTGGAAGACGGTGAAGCAGCGTTCTTACTCGCTTCATTGTGCAGATGGATAAAATAAAATAAAACTACAGTCACACTTGGTTGAAACTCCACACGCTAAAACAACCAGTATAATGATAATTTTTAATATGAACCATCCAAAACTTGAGTGGGGTGTTTATCAAAGTCATAATGAATTGTGTGAGTTTCTTGACTATTAGTTGCTTAATATTTACTCAATGTGTAATATTTTCATATTCATATTTAATATTTTATTTACAAGCATCTGGATGATGCATGGATTTACTAGACATGCCTATGGTAAATGTAACATTGTATCCCCTAACCCATTTGCTTCCTAATAGTACTACATTCTCTATTTTTCTCTTACACCTACTATGGCTTCAGACTTGATTGTAAGACTGTTTATTGATGATTAGCATTGGTTGTGACCCTGATGACGATTGCATTATGCACTATTCGTTGGCTAAACCTGTATGTTTGCGCTTAGGTAAGTTGTTTAATGATGCAAATCATACATTCTGCAGGTGCAATATGACATCACACTGATTTTCTTGAGAGAGTTCTATCAACCAACACTTAGTTGATGGAAGCAGAGAAACACTGCAGGATTTGTTCCGGAATATCCCATACAAATTATCCCACCTTAGACACCATTGGTCAACAAGTTAAACTATCTTGGTCACGGGAGTTCCTGGCGACCTGTCATTTCTTTTTAAAAGTCATTGAGGTCTCTTGCAGCCAAGCCAGTCATAATTATAAGCAACCAGGGGCCTGTATCACGAAACAAGGTCACTGAGTTAGCTGGATAACTGCACTGAGTAAAACCTGGAACAGTTCTTTAAACTTGAGTCCTTGTTTCAGATTTGGGAGGGTTCCGGGTTTTACTCAGTGCAGTTATTTAGCTAGCTCCATAATCCTGCTTTGCGATATAGGCTCCAGGCATGTACAAATTTAAAGAATCTATTTAATTTTGGGACAATGAACTATTATGTTATTTTTTTGGTTGGTAATATGGCAGTTGCCTGGTTGCACATAACCAGTGAATCGCTCCCCTCCCTGTGTTCCCCTTCCAGGTACAACTTCAGAACCTCACAATGCCCTCATAAACACCAAACATTTCCTCACACTGGAGATACTGAATGAGTGACATACTGTAAGCAATGCCTTGACATTAGAGAAACTATTCCCCTGGAAGAATCTCAATATTTTTGATAATGTGAACAGTACAGGTGATGCACTGAAAATTGCTGTTCAGTACATTTACTTACAGTAGAAATGTTCATTGTAAACGGTCCAGTGGTCAAAACGTTTATGGTAAGAAATGGAATGCAAATTCCTGTGGGGGCGTGCCCTCCCCTTCTCTTGGTGCGTTCCTCTCTCCGACCGCCCCAAACCTCCACTGCAGATTCCGCAACCATCTGTTCCCTATTCGACCCCCCCCCCCTCCACCCCACCCCGCTTTACCAAATACAGATGTGGGCTGTTTACTGAAGGCAGCCGGAAATTCCCTGAATCTTTAGAGGCCCCGAGACCGCTGGAACAAGACCCCACCGTCACCCCGAGTGCAATCTAACTCCACTAACTCATAATCATGACAAAAATGACTTTTGCCCTTCTGTGCGCAACATTATTTCACTAACGCAAATTCCTTCTGTGCGCAACATTACTGCGCTAACACAAATTCCTTCTGTGCGCAACATTACTGCGCTAACACAAATTCCTTCTGTGCGCAACATTACTGCTCTAACACAAATGACTTCTGTCCTTCTGTGCGCAACATTACTGCGCTAACACAAATTCCTTCTGTGCGCAACATTACTGCGCTAACACAAATTACTTCTGTGCGCAACATTACTGCGCAAACACAAATGACTTCTGTCTTTCTGTGCGCAACATTACTGCACTAACACAAATTCCTTCTGAGCGCAACATTACTGCACTAACACAAATTCCTTCTGTGCGCAACATTACTGTGCTAACACAAATTACTTCTGTCCTTCTGTGCGCAACATTACTGTGCTAACACAAATGACTTCTGTCCTTCTGTGCGCAACATTACTGTGCTAACACAAATGACTTCTGTCCTTCTGAGCGCAACATTACTGCGCTAACACAAATTCCTTCTGTGCGCAACATTACTGCGCTAACAAAAATGACTTCTGTCCTTCTGTGCGCAACATTACTGCACTAACACAAATTCCTTCTGAGCGCAACATTACTGCACTAACACAAATTCCTTCTGTGCGCAACATTACTGTGCTAACACAAATTACTTCTGTCCTTCTGTGCGCAACATTACTGTGCTAACACAAATTACTTCTGTCCTTCTGTGCGCAACATTACTGTGCTAACACAAATTCCTTCTGTGCGCAACATTACTGCGCTAACAAAAATGACTTCTGTCCTTCTGTGCGCAACATTACTGCGCTAACAAAAATGACTTCTGTCCTTCTGTGCGCAACATTACTGCGCTAACACAAATGACTTTTGTCCTTCTGTATCCCAGTACTGGAGTGTCTTCCACACACACACACACAAACACACACACACAGGCTGAAGGATTAGCTATTGAGACGGGGGAGGGAGAGCTTTGAATCTGTCACACCCTTCCCCCACTGCCCTCGACCAGTCCTCCTCCACGCAGGAAACACATCCTGTTTCTGGTTGGCTGCAGGGGTAGAATGTTTGTCACGGTGAGAGAACACGCCCCCCCCCCTTTTCTCTCCGCGCATACACATGCACACACACACACACACACACCACCCCTCTCCACAGTCACATCTGGAGTGTAGCCGCAGCGGTGAGCGACTCCAAGCCGCAGGGCTTGATCCCCACATTCACTCCCCCACCCCTGCAGAGAGATCCAGAGACGCCCGCCTCTGCAGATTCCACCTCAGACCAGCCTACAGAACGCAAAAAACAACAGAAAGGGCAGGAGAGAGGGAGAGAGATAGAGGGGGAAGGAGAGCGAGAGACAGAGAGGGAGAGAGGAAGAGAAAGACTGAAGGAGAAGTAGAGAGCGAGAGGGAGAAGGTGAGAGCCAAACAGAAAGAGAGAGGGAGAAGGTGAGAGCCAGAGGAAGAAAGAGAGAGGGTGAACGAGTGAAAAGGAAAGCGAGACTGAGAGAGAGAGAAGGAACAGCAGCAGGACTCAGGATAGAGCCTGTGGAATGGACCTGGCCGCTCGCTGGAGGAACCCGCTGCCACCCCCCGTCTCCAAATCAGAGGAAGAAGGGTAGAGGGTCCCCCCTGTCCCTCCTGCAACCAACCCGAGAGCATCGCGGAGCAGAGCAGAGCAGAGCAGATCCCCGTCTCCAGATGAGGATGAACGGCGATGTCCTTTAGCTGAGATCGAAAGCGTGTGCGTTTCGGTCCCTTGCTTCGGCGCGAGCGGGCGTCGGTGACTGGGGCGGGGGGGCGGAGAGAGGACAGCGCCGCGGCAGGGGTGCAGGGGGGGTCACATGTCCACACGGAGGCTGGTGGCGTTGGCGGCGGCGGTGGCTCTGCTGTCTCTGATCCTGAACAACGCGGCGGCGTTTACGCCCAGCTGGGTGGTGCAGGCGCTGGAGGACGGGCGCAGACGCGCCGTGGGGCTCTGGAGGACCTGTCCCGAGGGCGGAGCCGGCCGGGAGGAGGCGGGCGGAGCCGGCCGACGCGGACAGGGTGCGGCGCAGCGGTGCGAGACGCTGGGATGGGGCTCGGACCTCGTGGGGTACCAGGAGTCCCGCAGCACCGTCAGGCGTGAGTACGGGAGGAGGGGCTGCGTGCGTCAATCAAACCTTCTGCGCCTTGAATGGAAATGCATGAATTAAACTAACTTTATTTATACAGTGTGTTTCACACGGCACTGAGAGCTCTTTAGAAAAAAGGACTCGACTAGCACAGATAGATGCTAATGTAATGTTATGGTAACCATGGCAATTAAAGGTCAAATATACAGTGTTAAACAGGGACATACAAATAAGATTTAATAAAATGAATTCAAAGAAAGACATTTAAGACTTTCCAGTGTTTGGGCATTTCTAACGGCCGCAGGTGAGAGATTCCATCTTTCCATTCACGATATAGTCTCTGAGGAATGCCATTCCTCAGAAACTACGTGTAGCCTTTATCATGTTTGATTTTGTGGGTCAATCCAGCTAATGCCCTGGTTTTGACTGTGGGCTGGTACTTCCAAGCGGGCAACTTGAAACTGGCATTTTCCAAGTAGGGTGGGTTTCAGTCACATTCCAATGGGAATTCACGGCGCATAGGCGACACCCACAAAGGTGCACCTGGGTTCTGCCTGCACTTACTGCACGTTCTCACACTGCAGTAGCTGTGCAGCCGGAGAATCGCAGAGTAACACGAAGCAGCGGCCGCCTACGTGCACCGCACGTCTTGGCCAGCGCGTTCCCTCCCATATTGGGAGACGATGTTGCAACAGCGGGACAGACTTTCTAAACTGGTGAATGAAGAAAACAGTGTTTAACACTGCACATTGCAGCAGACAGTGTTTATGTGAAAAAGCAATGTATCAACATCTGTGTGGTGAAGATATCAGAATAGCATTGTCTGCTAACATGCTGCAAATTCATCAATTGCCTCCACCTGAGAAATGATATGTGTGAACCAGTTTTGAGGTTTGTCTTTGCCATTGGCTTGAAAATACCACCATTTTTCAAACCCCCTTATGTTTCCAACAACTCCAACCCAGATTGTGCAACATGTTGGAAGTCTGCAAGCTGTTCATCACAGGACCGGATGTTTATCTTATTACAATAGCAGATTCTTACACAACACCTGTCATTAATCTTCAGTCTCTCGTTTTGCGAAATAAAATGAATGTTGATGTCATCTAGCACAGTGGTTCTCAAACTTGGTCCGGGGGATCCATGTGCATGTTGGTTTTTGCTACAGCCAATCTCTTGGTTAATTTAGGTTGTTGAGCAGAAGTGTTTTTCATAATTTTTACCTTCAACCTGTTAAACAATGCAGGTTTGGCTCATTATCATGTACATTGTCTTTATGTACCAGATGGTTAGTTTTAGTGACCAGGTGTCTACACTTTCACCAAAAAGGAGCCTATTGATCCACCTCAGTCGAATATGATCAGTTACATTTTTTGACCACTTTTTATGCAATTGTTTGCAATATAGCACAATAAGCGCAATGCTAATATGGGACTTGTATTCTTCATGGCATGCATAGGTATTTCTTGCATAATGTGACTTAAGAAGGTACATAATCCCTCAAAACATGAAAAGAAGAAAATTAAACGGCTTGTTAAAATTCTTGGATTGAAATTGTGGTTGGACTGAAAACCAGCATACACGGGGGTCCCCCCAGGACTGAGTTTGAGAACGACTGCATAGAAAACGTTTATCCACAGTCAACAAATATGCTAGGGCTAATACAGGCTAACTGTCCTTGTGACTGTGGAGGAATGAGTGCAAGCCATTACAACAGGGACACTGTGTTAGGAGGAAAGCTTGAAAAGTCTATTATCCCTGCCATAAGTGAAGCAGAAGAAATGACCGAGCAATTAAAAGCAGAAATGCTGTACGGTTTTATGAATGATTTAATTTAGTATGTCAAATTTAATTTCAAGTATGTTATACACCCTAGATTGTAAAACAAGCTTTGCGTACTTCTGCATGTATAATGGCTCTTTTAGTTTTGGATGTTCTCCAAATCTGTTTGTCAGTCCAGGTACCCTGTTGTTAAAACTGCATTACATGCTTATGTAAAGAACATTATCTTAAAGTAGGGCTACTCAACCCTGGTCTTGGTAATATGAATAATATGCCATAACGGTAATGGTGTAATCTATCAAATAAATTAACATATTCCTAGTGAGGGCCGCTGGTGACCGCTGCTGTAGAGGAACTTCACCTCACAAATCATAATTCGGGATGTTTGGTTTTTTGCCCTCGGAATAAGTGTAAGTGTGATCTGTATTTCATTTGTCAGCTCTTTCATCTTTATCAGTAAAAGACCATTTGAAAAGATGACAGATCTGACATCACTGGGAAACTACTAATCCTTACCAGTTAAAGGGATAATTCACTTACTGGAATTTTTTTGATATGTGTGTACTCTCGAATGGCCCACAGTTTTGTGTGCATTTAATTCAATTTTTAAAATACTTACAGAAGTTTCTGACAACCTGGCAGCTTTACAAGGACTAGTATTGGGGCATTAATGGGTTTGTGGTTTAAAGGAAGAACACACAGTTTGCCTGCAATGGATTTTCCAGGGGGTATTTTTGCTTCTCACCCAATGCATGCTGCGTAGTCCCCCACGACCCTGATCAGGAATAAGCGGGTTAGATAATGGATGGATGGACATACAGTTCAAGTTGCTCTAAAACATCTTGTACAACGATACTATTTTATGCAGGCTGTACATATGAGCAGATTGTCTTTATAATGTTTATTCACAATTATAAACATAAAAAATCTACTTCTTTCCTTCTCAGTTCAAAAGCAGCACAAGCTCTTGAATGTGTTGTTGCTTGCCTAACATGAGCAAAGCTACTTACAAATTGAAGTTGAAACTACAAGCTCAAAACGAAGAAGAGTTTGAGCTACATGAACCTTATTTATTCAACACCGATTTCACGGATGAGGTGTTGCAACAGATGGAGGCTGAGAGGTCAGAGGAAGCCTGAACTGGTGTGCTGATATGAATAAATGTGGCGTGTTTGAGGACAACTAGCCACATTTTCAATAGATCTGGGTTGTCTGAAGGCAGTCGGTGAAAGTGACATGCATACATTTTTGTAATTATTTTTCCACAAGTGCAAGCACAAACCGATTTCAGTCTTGTCTCTTTTTTTTTTTGCGCTTCTTGGAGGCGCTTCTCTCCACACGTGGTACTGTTGATACAGGAAGCCTCGCCATGTCTTTCCTTGAGCACAATGGTCTCAGCCTGGATATGGCAGAGGAATTAGTTCCAAACAGAGATGAGAAGAAATGTTTTGTTTTTTAATCACACAGAAAAACTGTCTGGGAAAATAAAAAATTAAACATCATATTTTAAAAACTCAAAGAAAAGTGGAAAAAACCTCCAGAAAGTGAACTAACCTCTTAACTTAATTGGGGTATCTTCAATAATAATAATAATAATAATTATAATAATAATAATAAACTTTATTGGTAGAGCCATTATATCTGGGTGCATCTTTGTTTGGGGATGTGCTCTGTACGTTTTCTGTGTTGTGGGTGAAAGTATTACACATGACACGGTACACTTATTAGGGAGATACATTTACACTATAGATTAGGGGGATTATACAATATAGATTAGGGAGATTACACAGTATAGGTTAGGTAGATTACACAATATAAATGACAAGGATTACACATTCAAAATGAGAGATATTTCATAATGTAAATTAGGTAGATTACACAGTATAAATTATGGAGGTGACACAGTATAAATTGAAAACAAAAGAGGCCCAATAGCCTATACTGAATACAAAATTTTGGCTGGAGTTTAATTACCCCCTTCTTTGCCCCCCTAGTGCAGTTCGACATGATGCGGGCCTGTAACCTGATGGCGACGGTAGCCCTGACGACGGGTCAGCTGATCTTCCTGCTGGGGCTGCTGGAGTTGCCCTTTGTGGCCCAGGACTCGCAGTGGTGGGAGGAGGCCATTGCTGCCCTCTTCCAGCTGGCCAGTGAGTGACCACACCCTCAGACTAGAGCAGACCTTATCAAACTCAACCACTGTGTATGCTGGTTTTTTGTCCAGCCAAACTTGCAACCTCTGAATTTTAATTAACTGATAATTGTCCTTATTTATACACTTTCATGGTTGTTTATTGAAGAATTTACCTTCTCAGGGCCACATTAGTTCAATAAAAGGTATACATGCCATGAAGAATAAATATCCCATATGTATATCTTGTTTAATCAGTCAGACCAACTAATATGTGCTTTATGGGAAACTTTTGCCTTTAGAATCTAAGACCGTAGAGAATGCTTAATGATACTTTACTTTAAGAAAGTATCCAGCACTGTGGACTTGGACTTCAGCACCCTGCCTCCTCTATCACATTACCTGTAGGGCTGTGTCTGAATCAGCACCCTTCCATACTATTAGGTAGGCTTGTTGAGTAGACAGGATGAAAAAGTTGTTAAGTAGGGAACATTATAGTATAGTATAGTATACTTTAAACCCCTGTATGATACACTTACTTCCGTGGTTTCGCTGAGTATATTCGGGAGCACACTTTTTAAGAAGTACACAAACATTTTGGCCGCATAAATATGACGTGCAGCTTCTTTTTTTTCTAAAATGAGGTGCAGCTTCACTGATGTTTTCCTTCAAATACAACAAAAACAACATGTGACATGGCCGCGCAAGGGTGGGACGTCTTACGACGCTTCCACAGTACGGTTGGAAAATAGTATGGCGGATATTTTTCTAAGCATAATTTCCTTTGTTCAGAACTAAACCTGAAAATAACTTTGTCGATCCCCTTTATGAATTTAAAAACCTCGATCGCGTCCCCTTTTAGGGCCCTGTTTTGGGGGATATGGTACTGCAAACGCACCTGGGCGACTGGGTTTGCCCATTTTGTTCTGCACAAAAAGTCAAGTTATGACACCAGTTATAACAAGTCATGTCAGCGTATTACAGCTTGCGATTAGAGCCTTTCATTACACTGGGTGTAATTATAGAGCAATTGCTTTGTAAGTTATTTTTAAATATTCTTTGTAAAATTTGCTGCATACATTATGACAGGGATATGACACCTGTCATGAGCTGCCATACACTGGCATGACCAGTAATGACAGGTAATGTCATGAATAGGCAGGGTTATCTAGGCTTTATGGCATCCAGTTCAAGTAATATCTTTCAAGAAAACACCACACCATTTGTAGGCAAATACATGTACAACAGAGAGATTTCTCTGTCATTTTGTAAGGCTAAAAATATAGTTTTGAAGCTTTTAAATGTAGCATGAAAAGCTAGCGCCGTAGCTGTATGCATGTGCTTTTGGTAACGTTAACCCTCCTGCGCTATGGCAGTACCATGCACAGCGCACTCGATTCGCCCATACTCTAGCCTTACTTTATCGAACATACCCTTTCCTGGCATTAAACTGTGCTGTAAGGTTTCCAAAGTGATAAGTTAACGTCAGCTAGCTGAATCAATCCTTCCCAGCATGCTATCGATAGCGTGGCCGACTGCAGTTGACACACTATCGTTTTGCTTTTATCATACTTTTTTCAAAATTACGCAAATTTGGGGATATGGCCTGGTAGGTAGCGTGTACCTTAACAATGTTTGTAGGTTAAAAGTGGGTGCGACATCTCACATTGCTTTGTAAACGCCTATACACTTCCTGGTAAATCAATTCTCAAGGTAACTATGGTAACTGACAGTCTGACTGACAGTTCTCATTGATACACCTACAAAACGAGGTGAACTTGTAGAAATGTGGGCATATAAAAAGGAATTTTATAGTACGTAAAAAGGACTGAATAACAACATTGATGGACATATTCACTTTGATGTTACCTAAAGATAACTGGCATGTCACATTCAACCACCGTTACCCCTTTAAATATTAAAATTAAGGTCAGAGAGTACTTCTCTACATGACAAAAACAGGGTGAATTATTTTATTGTATTCAAAAAACTGGGTGAATTGTTTCATTGTATTCAGCCATGAAGGCCCTGATCTAATATAGCCTTTTGTAGAAACTGGCTGTAGGTTTCCATAGCAGCTGAATTATCGATGCACTCCATGTTTTTCATACTGAGTGCAGACAGCTACATCTCTAACAGAATGGCCACTTTGTCCTTGGAGGAGGCAGCAGGAGCCAGTATCAAAAACCTGTGTCTCTTCTAAAGCTCATATTTTCCCCAGCTGTTTGCTGGAAATGTTTCTTATATTCTTATAAAGATTTTGACTTTTAAAAAACAAAGTCAGTGATATTTAACGAGTGATTTGTAGGTGAGTTGTACCGCGCACGGCGCACCTCAGTTGCAGTGGAAAAGCAGAGCTCCAGCCTTTGTGCAGCACAAGCAGCCGCGCATGGCTGCATCTGTCACTGCAGCCCTGCGACTGAAGCTCATTTCAATTGTCGAGTCTGCACACGGGCCTCTTGGGGGCATTCGCTGGCAAGAAAACGCACGCGAGCGACGTCAAAAACAATGGAATCGTCTCAATCGCCATTGCAAAGCAAACAGAAAACCCCAAAAAGTTATGTAACAATTTGGACGTGTTGAACCTTGGAATGATTGAACCATCTAGGATAAGGGCAGAGCTTTCTTAGAAAGTCCTAAAAGTGAAGGACTTTCACACCAGAAATAACTCCACAGGGAAAGAAGAAGAATGGTTCTGTGTGTAGCCTCTGTCCCCCGTGAGCCACCGCCATTGGGGGGTTGTACGAGGCTCTGTTTCAGAGTGTCCGTTGACATGGGGCTGTGGTGTGGGGGCTGGATAATTTTGCCCCCCCCCAGAGCAGCTCCAAGCGGAGCCACCGACTGTCAGGCGCCAGGATATCCCTGCTCAGGACGAGGAAATGCCTGTTGCTAATGCCTGTTGCTACCTGTTATGAAACTAAGCGCGGGACAGGAGCACAGGGGAGAAGGCTGGGTTACGCTAACCGAACGCGGGACACAAGCACAGAGGAGAATGTTTGGTTATTCAAACCGAGCGCGGGACACAAGCACAGGGGAGAATGTTTGGTTATTCAAACCGAGCGCGGGACACAAGCACAGGGGAGAATGTTTGGTTATTCAAACCGAGCGTGGGACAGGAGCACAGGGGAGAACGCTGGGTTATTCAAACCGAGCGTGGGACAGGAGCACAGGGGAGAACGCTAGGTTATTCAAACCGAGTGTAGGACACAAGCACAGGGGAAAATGCTAGGTTATGCTAACTGATCGCGGGACAGGAGGTCGGCAGGACAGGATGAGCACAGGGGGAACATTTTGGATGCAAATAAACTCAGCTCACAGATCACAGCAGGGTGGAACCAGCTGCTGTCCAGATAAACAGGTTTGTCTTTCATATTTCTGTTTACAAAGCAACCGAGAACACTGTCAGAGAAAGCATATCTTCAGTCAGCTTCAAAGACACACAAGCTGTTATTAGAAATCCTTAAATGGGGCACACCCGTTCAGGGTCTAATTAAGATCCTAAACAGAGACAGTCTGAGATCAACAGACATCCTGCAAATCATAAACATCATGAATATCAACCAAACATATTTAATCTTTCAGACAACACAATGGACATATGTGTATATATACCACACCCAGCATAGCAACTGCACTTAAAACACATAGATAAACTAGAGAATGAATCAGGTTGTTCATGCAGGTTGTGCAAACAGTTTTATGAAAAACATTCCAGTTTAATCAGATCATAATTCTCTCAACCTTAATTTTCTGGTTAACTGTATCCAGGGAATTTATATAAATCTGGTTTTTAGTACACAATTTATCAATCTGAATCTATAATATTAATTAATATTCCATAATTTGGGGACATGGGTACATCATGCTGTCATGGTGATGGTTTGATGCAAATGAAGAGCAAGGAAGAATAAATAAAAAGAGAGAAAGCACTCTCAGATCAGATCTTGGCTGCAACTGGGCCTTCATCTCTGGATAGTCCTAGGCTGTGTCCAAATCAGCACCCTTCCATACTATTGAGTATGTTTGTTGAGTAGACTGGATGAGAAAGTAGTTAAGTAAGCGAAATGTTCTCTAAAAGTAGTATACTTAAAACCCCTGTATGATATAGTTCTGGGGTTTCGCTGAATATAATCGGGAGCATACTTTTCAAGAAGTACGTAAACATTTTGGTTGCATAACGCATAGCTTAGTTTTATAAATTTGTATAAATTATCCACCACTCTGCCACATCTGCCACGTCGCAGGCACAATCCCAAAAAAAGCAATTTTACTGTTCCTTTCCATTTATTATAAAGCGCTAATCCATAATGACACAAATTTTTTCTAACTAACAAAAGCCATGTTTATTCATAAAAAAGAGGCCAAAAGCATTATAGCTAAGCACATAAGCATAATGTGATGCTGACGCTTGATTGAGCAAGGACGTTCCATTTGCATAATACATGTTACCTTGATTACTCCGTCCTCATATCTGATCCTTGCATCCTTTCCTCGCTGGGCAGAGTTAAGGAGCGAGGAAAGGACATGAGCAAAGGATGCAAGGAGTGAAAATAAGCGAGTGGAATGAACCCACAGCCTTTGTGTGAGTTGGCAGACTGAGGAGCGAGTAGTAGCAGCGTCATCATGACCTTGTGCGTGTTTTGGAGGAGAGAGTGCGTGGAGCAGGGTCTCAAATTCCAGTCCTGAAGGGCCACAGTCTGCACATTGTTGTGGTGTCCTTTCAATCAGCAGACAATTTAGGCCTTGGAAAAAAGTGGGCAGACTCATTGGCTTTAGCCAATCATTGGCTGTGTCCAAATCAGAGCTCTATTTACTGCATCATGTGTACTAGCATGATGTGTACTGCTTACTGCATGCTGTTTAGTGACATGCAGTATTAAAAAAATATCCTCAATACTATTATCAGCAAAAACCCGGAAACAAGTATATCATCCAGGGATTTTAGGTACACTACATTTAGAGAGCCTACTTAACAACTTTCTCATCCAGTGTACTGAACTAGCATATTCAATAGTATAGAAGGCAGTTGATTTGAAAAGAGCCATTGAATTAAGCAGACAACAGCGGCCCTCCAGGACTTGATGTCCTTGGCGTGGAGAGTCTGCACTCTCTGAAATAGCTATGAGCATGAATAGACACAGAGTTGGCATTCCGTATTGGGAATATATTGGGAACCAGGCATAACAATATTGAATTATATACATCCAGTTAAAATTATCAGGCAATCCACTAATCTCATTACTCATTACTGTATTCTTTGTGAAGGTGAGTGACCTGTGTGTGGCGCTATAGAGCAGGCCGGCGGTACTGTAGCTCTGCAGCAGGGCTTACAGACTCTTGTCTGGTGTTCTGGCCTCCTGCTGGAGAGGAACCTCCCTCTGCCGACGCCCATCCCAAACGGGACATAGAGGAAGGAAGGTCTGAATGAAGAAAAAGACAAAAGGAAGCCGCAGAGATTCCGTTGCACCGGAAAAAAAACCCCCGTCTAGCTCAGCTCGCGCCAACCCCCTGACCCCGCTCGCGTTTCGGAAGAGCTTCATTTTTTCTCTCAGAAACGGAGGCAGTTAGGGTAAACACAGACGCTCCTTAAAAACCCATTCACTACCGTTTACCAACTCATTCATATTCTGCTTCATTCACATCTGCTTTGGAAAAGGGCACGGGTGGTCGGGAATAACCTTTTCTATTTTATATTCCTGTTTTCATGCCCTTGGGGGATTGCCAAAAACACGAAAACCTGGCACGCTGAAACCCAGTGTGTTCGACTCGCTTTTTTCCGCTCTGCTATGGAATGGAAAGAACGCTTATTTTCTAAGCGCAATCTCACGCTTTTGCTGATTTGCTTCAACCGAAAGTTCACTGTGTTTGAAAAATACAGACAAAACAGACGGCAGTTATAACAAATGGTGAGGCAATGTCACAGACTTTCTTTGCAAACGGACCCACCTGTGAAAATCACCAGAGAAAAGAACGTCTGTAACCGCGATGGAAGGTTCGACCGGACGAAAGGATGAGGCCCCGGCGGGGGACGGTGCGGAGGGGCGCATTGCGACAGACACCCGCTTTCTGAGGTCAGATGGGCGATGCTTCCCCCAGACGGACCTGCTATCTGGGCCCTGCTAGCCACACCGCCTCTGGGAGATGATTATCCTAAGGGCCTGTGAAGGGAAATGACTTAGCCCAGATAAATAACTTTATTTTGGGCTGCGGGAGGGGAGCCATGTTACTGTTTTACGCTGCCTGGACCGGTGTCCGGAACGCTCTTGTGTCCCCGGCAATATATTCAATTCAATTTTTTTTGTATCGCGCTTTTTACAGAGAACTGTCACAAAGACGCTGTACCGGGAAACAGAAGGAAAATATAACAAAAAACCAGGCCTTAGCCCCAAACCAGCAAAACGAGGTAAAAAAATAAATATATATATATATACAGCTGAGGGTCTCCTCCAAAGCACAGCGTTTCTCTTTGTGGCAGGCATTGTGGGTATCAACAATAACCCTCCCCCACCAACCCTGAGCCTGACTGTCTGATCTTGCATACAACAGAGGAACAGATACATACGCGAGAGTCCATCAAAGCCATGGCTGTAACTGAATCCAGCCTAGGCCTAGAGCCTGCGTTCATTTCACCGGTATCACTCTCACTTCAGCTGAAATACCAACATTAGCTTTACATATTAGGGTTCGACTAAATAAACGACAATTCCTTAAATAACCTAGCGTTACAGAACTCAGCGAATGTGTTGAGAGAAACGTAACGGCTGTTGTTTCACTGATCTGTTTACCATTACAAGTTATGCACGTTGCGGTTGCTTTCATTTATAATGATGCATTATTCTGGGGCAGTAACTCTCCAGGGTAACTGAGGATGCAGAACAGTGCTTAAATAGGACCGAACGCTCAAACGTCTTGTACTCGGCTTTTGCAGTCCGCAGTAGCTCTTTTAATGGGAAAACTTTAGTCCTTTCCAGGTCATGTGTATCTCTCTCCACACACAGGCTGGGAGAAATGTAACATTACAGCAGATGAGTGGGTATGATCTCTTGTCCTTACCATTAATAGCAGAGCTATTTTCAGTGGCTGTTTAGAGAAGCAACAGAGGGGGAAAAAGAGTGATGCCTTGAAGCCACATCAAAGTGTTTATGGTTATGATGAAATAAAAAAACAGATGTAATGTAAAAATACACTTTGGAAGAAAAGGACATGTATGGAACTGAGCCACATACCACATCTATTTCACCAAGGGGAAAACAAAAGAATATACTCTGGGTGCCTACCAAATACTTAACTGAAACAAGGACATTGCTGATGTGCTCCATGGCATTTTGATATTATAGTGAAGGGAAATGATAACACTGCCATTTAGCCACTTGGTTAATTGTAATGTAAATTTTCGTGTTATGTTATTCCCTCTTGTCATTCTCACTACCTTTACGCTGTCAGACTTCTTGTTTTAAAAGGAAACAAATATATACTGGATTTGTGGTAATTTTATGCTGTGCAAAGAAACTTCTAGTTTTACGAACTCTCACATATGTTAGAAGATTTAAAAAAATAATTTTAGCTCTGATCTTCCATTGCTGCCACAGGTTTTGCTTCCGTGGAGATTCCCTCAGTAAAATAATCTCCCTTTCTCCTGTCTTCCTGTAGGCTTCGTGCTGGTGATTGGGTTGGTAACGTTCTATCGGATCGGTCCGTTCACACACCTGTCCTACTCGTGTTACCTGAACATCGCCGCCTGCTTGTTGGCGACGCTCGCGGCCGCGATACTCATCTGGAACATTTTACACCAGCGGGAAGACTGCCTCGCGCCACGCGTAATCTTCATCAGCCGATCGCTCACGTCTTCTTTCGGCCCGCGCCTCGACAACGACTACGTGGAATCCCCCTGCTGAAGCCAAACCCTGCATCTGTCTCTCCCAAGCCACCAGCAGAGGACCACGGCCGCGAGTCTCATTCAGATTGCCGTGAATTTTGTCACTGTGGGGTTTGTTTAGTCCTTGTGTTATCAGTGGCGTTCTCGTTGTGTATTCCTGCCCAATGCATTGACCCATGGACAGTATCTGCAGTACTGAAGGGTGACCCCCGAAATATGGGCCAAGTTTAAAGGTCAAAGACCAGAGTGATTACTTCAAAATATTTATCAATTTATCTTTAAAATGCCACAATATGAATATGCTGCTAATGCAACTCAACACAGCACCAAAAACAACCAGTTTCAGATAATCCAAAACTTTGTAGTTTCCAAAAATATTATATTACATTTCAGACAGACACTGAATATTTAAGATTTCTAAAGACTAGAATAAGTATTTATGTAAAGAAAAGACAAAAAATATTTCCTTGTAGGCTACAATATACTGATCAAGGGCTATGTGGTACCAGACTATAACTTAAATGGTAACTGTGTTCATGTAAATTGGCCATGAATGTTGAAAATAAGAAAAACTGAGGTGGACACGGAACGACATGTTAACTCTTTTATAATATGCTCGCTTGTGGTACATGTATTAATTATACCAATTTTATATGGTTGTATTAATTATACTGCTGTTCTATCACATTTTTACTTGTGTGGTTCAGTTCAGAAGTGCTTTTTACTTGCCTAAGACATTGGCTGAGTGAAAATAATAAGTATGTAATAAATGTATGAACATCTTCGTAGCACAGTCACCAGTGTCGTTTCCTGTTTCGAACTACAACGTATTCAGTGCCTATGAGAAGTGAACCCACCCTTCTCTTGACAGGTGGTGTCCAATGCAGTTGGTTCACACAAATACAGGTAACATTGGGAACTTGAAACTGAAGTTAGGTATTAAATAGTAAAGTGATATGTGTCCCAGTTACTTAATAATCAGATCAAATCTGGATTATTTGCCTGCCATATCATGAAATACACACCATGCCCATCTATCGTGAGTCTGATATATTGCAGATTTATGCAAATATATGACCAGAGAGACCTTATGTTCAAGAAATATTGGTAGTCAAAGTTAAACCATTTTGAATACCCGCCACCTCAATTTTGATTGCAATATATTTTTATTTGATTTCAATTTTGGTGTTGTTATGTAACATATAATTAGGGCTAAGGGTACAATTTATATATTTTACTGAGAAATGTAACAATTTTTTTCCCCTGTGACTGTTGACTTAAAATGTTTAGCTCAGAAAATACGACATCCATATCAATGTAAGCCAATTTCGTATTCCACTCCGTTGGTCATACCCACAGCATAGCATGAAGGGAATGGTGCCAGGTAACGCATTTCCTGATAATCATATTGCTGTATTTACAACACTTATAATTCAGATACTTTCCAACAAGTATAGGCCTAGAAAATAAGTACAACAATGAGCTTGTTTCTCGAGAGACACTGAAACGCATGGATGTATTTCTGGCTTAATAATGAATTTTCTTTTGCTTGTTGTGGGATGTTGTGATAAATTATTGGCCAAAATAAGCTGTCCCCAAAGTTAGTTTTAACATTTTTGTGATGTGTAAATCTGAGACTGAATAGAGAACAAATTTGTGTATGATAGCTCTCTCTCTGCACGCCAGGGTACGCAGACATCTAAGGAATTACGAGACGTGCCTCGGACTAGCGCTACACCACTTTGGCCGACCTTGTTTGCCGGGTGTGTTTCCACAGTAATGGGTCCGAACGGTTCCCTGGCGCAGGTTTTTTCCCATGATCTTCCACCGCCGAGAGAGAAGAGACTGGCGGGAATGCGCACAATGCCGCTTTTATTAGCTGTTCTCAGAAATAACTTCAGAAATAGCTTTAAAATAAGGACCGTTTATAAAACTGTCGTCGGAGCTATTAGACCCTCTGTGATTTCCGGAACGTCGGATACGCCGTTTCTTTCGCTCTTTGTTGTAGAAGCTATTTATTTTGTGTGTGGCGGTGTAGCGGGCTGAAATAATAACATTCGCACAGAGATTTAGGAAGTGACGCATACGTGCTCGCGACATGGGGACCTTAGGGTTCGATTTCAGTACATGGGAGAGTTTAAGCCAGGGAAAGGAAGTCCCGCAGATGAGTGTATTTATCAGACTAATAAATCAGAACTACTGTCATCAGTCGTGGGCTGACTGTACCTCGGTTACATACGCACGCCCCTACTCTGGCCTAAATGACTGTTGTTGTTGAAAGTAGAACTGGGAGTTACTGTATGTTGAATTATGTTGAATGGAAGGATCTATTCAGCAAGTCTGTTTCATCTGGTATCACAGATTGTAAAACAACTACATTTTGATACATTTTTAAAAAAGTGTGAAAAAAGCCTAAACTTACCTAAATTTACACTCCGTTTCTTCTAAACTTGACAAATTTCCATATTATGTTCCAGTGTTTTCCATGTTCTTGGCAGAAGGATCTGGAATCTCACTGCAGACCTAGTAATGTCAAACAGATTTATTTTGTTCACATTTCTTACAATCATGGAATGAGGCAACAAATAATAATGTATAGCCTTATTACGGCTGAAGTATGTGAAGTTATTCAGAACGTCTGTATGCAGGAAGTCTGATCATTGTATTTAATTTGGTCCGTGACTGTATGTAAGTGCTATGTGAATGAACATTGCATCAATAAAGGGAGATTAGATTACCAAAAATTATTATTGGTTTTAAATGGTAACATTTGTCACAAATCCCTCTGAAAACTATCAGCAAATTCGACTGTGGCTCATTTTATTCGGTTATTCATGTCTCCAACTATGTGGCTGCCATTTCATGAAACTTATACTACTATGCCTAATTTTTATTTTTTGGATGCTGTCCATTAGCTAACAGGAAACATATTAGAAATTTGGTTCCCTACAGCTAGCATTTCTCAATGGAACTAGCACAGCTTTATGGGTTGAATTCACATGCTGACAGTTTTACCATGTTTCAAATCATAATTCTTATAATCTGCACTCTCAATTCTTGAATAAATTCCAAGTATCACAATGAATAACAAAGCTGGAGAGGAAAGCTTTAGACTTCCGGTCTCCTTGTTCCTGGAATAACCTTCAGAACACACTCCAGTTTGCAGAAAGGATTTAGGAAGTCTTTCTGGAAGTGTGTCATTGTTTTAAATTGAGCATGTTCTTTGTTTTTATTGTGTATCATTAACATCGGATGTTGTGAAATATTCACTGCATATTCAGTCGTTTTTTGGCAAGGCTCACTTGTAAAAGAGATTGCATTTCTCAATTGGACCGCATTAAAGATTAAATGCATATATTTATCGCCTCTGATACTATTATTATTAAACAATCTGCCATTATTTTACTATGGCTCAGAGGGACACAATGAGGCCACCCGGCATGTTTCACCCTCATCCCTGTGATGCAGATGATTGGGCACGTCAATCCTTCATCCTGAATACATTCTCATCACGGGACTCAGTCCTACATACTGAATATAGACTCATCACGGGACTCAGACCTTCATCCTGAATACAGGCTAATCAAGGGAATCAGTACGTCATCCTGAATACGGACTCATCACAGAAATCAGTCCATCATAAATACAGACTCATCAATGGAATCAGTACTTTATCCTGAATACAGGCTCATTGCAGGACTGAAAATACTAAGCAAGAGAAGAGATGCTGTTTGCAGTTTTCCAATTTTTTATAGGCACTCCTTGAGGGTTGAAAATCGTTGGTTCTCCTCCGTCCCTTTACCTGGGAATCAGGTGTGAAGACAGGCCAATCAGTAGCACTAATTGTTCAGTTATTTACCAGGGAGAAAAAACCAGGGCCGGATTTGGATTCAAGAGCCTGATTTGAGTATCCATGTTTTAGATACTGACAGAATTTTATGAAGACCCCAATGGTCCATGGATATTCAAATCTGGACCTGAAATCCAAATCCAAATCCAGCCCTGGGTTTCTTTCTCCCAGGTAATTAACTGAACAATTAGTGCTACTGATTGGCCATACTGTCTTCCCACCTGAATCCCAGGTAAAGGGACGGAGGAGAACCAGCTGTTCTCAGACGTCGAGGACCATCAATTCAATAACAGGGGTCTAAACAAAAAACATACACGTAACTCCAAAACAGCTTGTACAATGACATTATGCATCCAGAGGCTCTACATATGAATGAACATTCATTTTATAATTGTCCTTCTCCCCCCTCTCACCACTAAGTTATTTGGTCTTGTGTGGTACCACTGAATTAAAACAAAGGCTTACTGGTAAAAATAGCAGTGCCACCTCCACGAATACTCTATTACCACTGTATCAGGTAGACTAGCGACATCCTCAGTTTGATCACCAGTCTCACTATCCCCAACCAATTGGGTTTCAAGTCAAGCCACTTCACCAACACCTTCCTTGTAGTCATAGAAGCTCTTCACTTGGTGAGAGCCAAGTCACTCATCCTTTTTTTCCGCCGTTTAAACTGGTCAGCTATTGGATCCTCTCATCCCTTGTGGAGACGTGTATCTTAGCCTCCACCCTCATATGGTTTGCCTCATATTCTACTCGGTCACCGGGAAAGGAATTGGTCTTCTCCTTCTGCCCCCTTCTTGACTAGTGTACCAGAGGGATCGTAGTGTGCACCTCTTTTCCCTGTACACAGTACCACTAAGTCCACTTATCTGCTCATGGCACATGATGTCATTGCTAAGCTGATGACACATTTTTCTCATTTTCTCCACTACACCACTCAAGTACAGATGCATACCGGTATCTCTGCACCCACTTGATGCTCAACCTGGGGAAGACAGAACTCCTCTTCGTCCTGGCAAAGAGTTCCCCTCGGATTGATGGCCCAATCGCTGTCAACAGTTCCTTATTGTTGCCTTCCAAGTCAGCGTAGAACCTTGGCATAACCATGGATGACCAGCTGGGCTTCGCAGAACACCACTGTGGCAACCACCCAGTCCTATAGGGTCCCTCTTCATAACATAAGGAGAACTTGCCCCTACCTCACCCAAGATTTGTAAAATATAATATAATAAATATAATTTTTTTTCTGATATAGTGACTGGTGTTTCTATACATTTGTGTTTTAACTTTTAAAGAAATGTTTTATGGAAAAAAAAAAAATTTGTAACCAATAAAGACAATTTTACTTCCTCACCCATAAGGCTACACGGCTACTCGTACAAGCCTTTGTAATCTCATTTGGACTATTGCAACACATTGCATGACAGCTTACCGGTCACTGGTCACCCTCATCCCCTGATGGTGGAAGAACCTCAACCAGTCAGTCAACCTTTTTCCTCCCTTTATCTTGCCGGTTTTGAGGCATGCACCATAACAGCAGCTTATCCCTCCTTCTTGTGGTCAGCTTATCATGTGGAATAAAGTTTTTTTTTGTTTTTTTGTTTGTGTATTCCATGTGATATCCATTTCTGATATTGCGGTCTTAAAAGGGTGAACCCTCTCTCAACAGAATCAAATCTATTAAGAATATTGAGAGCAATTATCTCATTAAGAACAATTAACTTCTTACCGTTTATGATGGTGGTTGGAACAAAAACGGAATACACAGGGGGCCCCCAGGGGACCAAATTAGAATATCCTAACCCTCCCTAGCGCATTTACAGAGCCATAACTCCTGATTAGGTGTACCTTCTTTTCCGTTTTCAGAACCTGTCATTTGCTTTTGGTAACTTAATGCTCATTAGTTTGGTTCTTGTATGAGGTAACTTTGTTTAATGTTCAATAGGTTAGTGGACAAGTTGTCAGTCAAGTCTGCGCTTTGTGTACTTGCCATCTCTCTTGACCGTACTCTCCCCGCTCCAGTGAATTACTGCACTTTGATCCCTGATCTTTTCACTTGTGTTGCGTATCAAGTGGCTCTGGATAAGATCTGTTAGACGGCAGCAAAAAAACGCTGCTATAGGAAAACAGAAAGAGAGGCTGCATTCCGATTGTCAAAAAAATAGCTCCTTTTTCCTTTCCTTGCAACCTTTTCTTGACCTCACCAGAAAATGTCACGGGGGTCAAGGAAAAGATGGAAGATTTTACAAAGAATCTAGCGTCTACTGTGGAATTGAACATCCTTCTCTACCTTGTGTCATATTGACGTGACTGTTCAACATAGCGAACTACAACGTCACGAAAAATTACGACAAAAGGCATTGCCGTCTGTATTTCACTTGAAGCGTACGTTTTATTTGGGCGAAATTTAACCTCTTAATAAATTTGGTGTATTGTCTGATTGTGTGTTTACTTTCTATTATAAGCCAATACTAACCAACAATACTAGCTATTCACATTAAGATTTATGGCATTTCTCAGATGTTCGCGTTGTTTGAATTCGGTAGGTTCTGGAAAACTCGGATGCTTATGAAAACATTGTGAAAGGACAGATAAAAGGAACTGTGAAGCTCCTTTCCTTCTGAATATAAGAAATTCAAATGGTCTTTAGCATGGCTGCCCGATAAATATTTCCGGTTCATGCGATCTAATGGATCCTTCCTTGCATGAATTTGACTCTTGGAATGCAGCCAGAAAGTACTGAGGGGGAAGGGGGGGTAGACTAACACTGCAAACAGAAACAAGGGCGTGGCTCTAAGCAGAGGATCTGAGGAGGAGAGAACAGAGGGCTGCTTTCTCCTGCTCTGAACACAAGAAGGTGATGACTGGTCTCTGAGGTTGTACGCAGGGTTTTTAAGGTGAGCACTTAGACTGAAACTGAAGCCGTCCTCTAGGGTTACCTTCTCTCCCCGTCCTTGTGCCTGTGCGTGTGTGTATAGAGCGAGAGACACACTAGAAACTGCCTCAGACACAATCAATACCTACAGAAAGCCATATTACTGTTAATACTGGCAAACCTCTCATTTTGTTACATTTCAGCGGGATGTACCGAGCACACAGTAAATCAATAACTTGTGAAAAGCAGATTTATATTGGTTGGCTCATCTAATCATAAACGCGCTTTACTGTACGTAATGTGTAACCTTGACCATGCACATTTTTACAGCAGGTTACAAAGTCACAGATAGCATCTCCCACTTCACAAGACCAGCCTGTCATGTTCCCGCAGGGGAAATGCATCCCGGTTCACACTGCACATCATGCATATAGCCCCCTGGCGTGGAGGATATCCTAAAACTACTTCTACTACAACTTCCTGTCCTGCATTTCCCAGAAGCACCCTGTCACTAGACCTGGACAGCTGTGTTTACGTGTGTGCGTGTGTGTGTTTGTGTACCTACCCACCAGTGAAAGAACAGAGCCTTAGGAATGACAGCAATGAGACACTTGCCTTAGGTTTCAAATATTATTATTCAGGGCATCTTTTCCCCTAATTTCTTTTTTTACAGTAACTTGGAAAGTCTATTTTTTTTCAAACAATAATATGATTACATCGGTCAGCATTTCTTCAGAGAAAACAGTAACATACCGCAATAAACAATACTGATCTTTTCATTAATACAATATCGTTCACAATTAGAATAAACTGTATTTACAATCCTCAGTTACTTATGCAAATTAATGATTTCTCTCAGGTTCGCAGTGAACGCAGCACCCATGAGTGATGTCTTGTGCCTTTGAGACAACGTTCTTTGGGCATTTGGAAGCTACATTTTCAGTTTTTACATAAAAAGGAATTTATTTATTTATAGTACACATTTAAACTTTATTATATTTTTATTTCACACAGACAAAAAAATAATGGTCATTCAGCACTGTTCATAGCAACAGCAGAGCATCCTGGGAGAGAACAGAGCCTTAGCCAGCTGACCAACATTTCAGTGCGGACAAGTCAGGTCTTTTAACAATATACTTGTGAGATGGAGCCAAAGGCAATGATTGGATTCTTACTGATATGAGCATTTTGTAATTCATTTATCAATTTCATGAGCTTAGCCTCGTTTTAAGTTGTTCAGCTACACGTCAGAAAAAAATAAATAAATCCATGTTTATGGTTCCTATGCTAGCTCGTTGTTACCATGAAAACCACATCAAAATAAAGTATGGTGCTGCCAGTGCTTGGAGAAAATTTAACTTTTCAAGAAGCAAATTCTTTGGCAATTTTGTAAGCAGGACAAATATGACGTTAAGTGGCGTTAAAGTGCTTGAATTCCCATTCGTCAGTTGAAGTTAAATCCTGCGATGGGGAAAAGAATCAAACTATACTACAAACTCGCTTGGTTGTGCAATGAAAAGTGTGTCAAGTGTGCCACACCAGTTGTGTCCAAGTAAGTTGATTTTACCACCAGTTTCCCTGTGAAAGGTAATAGTGTAGCATTAAACCCCCAGAACTCTGAAGCGAAGGTTACAACTGAAAAACCTCTGCTTGAGAACCGTGTTTCGCTTTCAACCAGTCTGTGGTTCTGGTCTCTTATCGGTTCAGTGGTCCCTGGTCTCTCCCAGAGAAGCCTTCTCCCACATGGTTAAAAATAAAGGAGCCGACAGCCCTACATCCACACGCCCTTTCAAGGTCTCTGCATTTCATTTCTACAGACATGACAGTCAGCAGCTACCAAGAAAGATAAATCAAAGAAATAAATAAGTCTTATACAGTTGCAAAGAGAAAGCACGGCCACTGGGCGCATCTAACCCGCCAGTGAGAGGTTTTGGAGGAACAACCTGCCCCAAAAACACAGGTCTTCTCCAGGACAGTGTCCCCTAAAGGGCAGAGCTGGGCTTGCAGCACTGACTCAGGCTGTTTAAATGCTCAATTCCCTTCGGAATCAAACAAAAAATAAAAATAAATAACCGGTCCCTTTTGACAAGGGTTTAAAGAGGGAGTCCAAGGAAAGGATTCTGTGGACAGAAATGAGGGTGTAACCATGCATCCTATTTACACAAGGGAAATAAGGTCTGCGGTGGGGAATTGGCACTCAAATTCCTTCTTGAGAAGGTATGTCCCAATGGAGAACCAAACCAAATACCGCTTTCTTTTTCTTCCCATAAAAAAATAACTGGATCTACAGGGTAGAAAAAAACCCCAGCTGTGTCCATGTACAGTAATTTACATCTAAGGCCATTTAATTAAGCACTGAATGAAGAAAGGAGTAAGCAGTGAGCGTTTTGGCGCTCAAGTAAACAGACACGATTTCCAAGGTCCCTTGCACTCTCGCCTCACGGTCTCGGGGCTCCGTCTAAACCTACATACTTGACAGTGCAGTCAAACCTCATCCCTCATTAACATCCACGGTCAACGTGCCTGTCCCATGTCCCCATCAATGATGTATCCATGTCAACTGACGGGCAACTGCCAAGAGTACGTACGTGCTCTAACAGCAAGTCCCAATTTCATTTCCCAAACTGAATCAATCCACCACCAGATGCCTTGAAGAATGAATGAGATTAAGGTGGCCCATTTCATGGGTGACTCAGATGGAGCTTTGTTAGTGGTTCCTCAAAGTTTTTCTTCACCCTACCACTGATCTTTTAGCTACTCTCTCCTCTCCAGTCCTGTGCTGCGTCCGTTTCCACTTTTACCGCACCCGCTAGTTATTGCTCAGTAACATCTGTGCATTTATTAAGTTAGTATTTTATTTCCCGCCATTTTTAAGGCATGGTTTGTTGAAAGGTGAGACTCAAAGAGCAACATCTGATTGAGTTGGCAATCCCTATTACAATTAAAACGCTTCATTTTCTTAAAGTCAAACGATAACCTACATGATCAATCTGACATTTGAATATATAAAGAGAAAAATGTAGAGAGCAAGTCTACAACCAAGATTTTCACCAGTCTGCGACAAAATTTGCATGGTTAACAGGCATTCAGCGCTCACAACTTTTATGAAAATTGGACACAAACTCTCCCCTAATAGACAGATATAATAACTGTAGAAGCCTACTGTGGTGTAGCTTGTAATTCAAACAGTTACATTTTACTATGTGCTATAAGAGCTTCTTTCCCCTTCCTTGAAGTGCAGGATGGCAGATTGAGAGACTGGTAGACTACAAAAGCTTTAGTGAAGAATTCGTAGAAACCCTAACAATTGGTGTAAACTCAAGAGTGTTGACGGATTAATTAGGATGCCAAAGATGATTAGTATGTTCATGAAAATCAGAATTATATTTTTGGTCCTCAAACTTTTGCTTGTGCATCTATGAGAGACGACAGTACAGGTGATTGAGGTGAACCCTCAGTGGCCAAGTGTGCAAAGTTAAACTGGTGAAGCTCCCTTTGTCTTAACCAGAAATTAAAGATGCTGCAGCAAACCACACTGATTGCCGTAGGGACAGCTCACCACAGTGCAACACACACAGAGCCAAGAATACCGCCAGCTGCCTCAGATTAAGAGCATGATGGTGACTCATCAACAATGCGCAGTGCTGTTAAAACGGGTGAAACCGAGGTCTTCAGAAAACCAGTCCGGAACAGTCAATTACCAATTTCACACAAGCGCCACAGGGGGTGAAATGAGACCACTCCAGGAAGCACTGCTCACCCAGAGGAGTCAACAAACAGCAAACCACACAGACACACCAAGGCCCCTCCACACCCGACACAGGGGCATCACAGAGACCGAAGGGAGTGCGCACAGACTCGTACAGTCCATGGAATCCGCAGTCAGCTCACCAGTCCAGAGGAATCAAAAACACACCTTCCCCAGTGTGCCACAAAAATACCCACCACCAGGGGGAACCCTTCATGAACCCTGCATGAAGGATTTAGTCTTAAATTTGGGAGTTCTTTCCTTCTTTCCAATGCCAGGGTCAGGACAGCAAAGTGGAGTGAGGGCGGATGGGGTGAACTTGGCCTTTACTTCACTTCCAAAATGGAGGGGTTGGATTCCATGATGGCAACGATGATACGGTCAATGTAGTCCTGCAATCTGTAGTTGATCTCCTCTTGCTTGTGAATGGCTTCCATTAGCTTAGAAAGTAAAAACACAAGAATCCCCCTATAAACAGTGTACATGTTGATATTCTCTTTAGTCATTTTGGCATAATAAACTATATAATAGTGTATTTAGTTTAAAAACACTAAAAAGAATTGCCAGGAAACGGCACCCTAGACTTTCCTCAATGAGAACGTATTGGAGAAAAGTGAAAATTACTGTTCAGGATTGATAACTGATCAAAAACGAGCTATTCTGCGATAATCAATAAATAACTGATAAAGGGGCTGGCTATTTTGTGAAAATCAACGAATAACTGAAAAAGTAGAGCTCTCGGTGACATAACACAATAACCAATAAAGAGTAGAGCTCTCTGTGACACCGCAGGATAACTAATAAAGAGTAGAGCTCTCTGTGACACCGCAGGATAACCAATAAAGAGTAGAGCTCTCTGTAACACCGCAGGATAACCAATAAAGAGCAGAGCTCTCTGTGACACGGCACATAGCAGTCCCCACCTCGTCCCGCGACACAGAGTTGATCTCAGCAGCTAGCGACTCGGAGAAGGATGCGGCAAACAGGTTCTTGGCTCCCTGGATGCTGAGCGTGATGATCTGGCCATTGAGCTCGTCGTTCTGCTCCTTCAGGCCACGGTTGTCCTGCACAACAGCACACATAGACTCAGAGCCAGCACACACAGACTCAGAGCCAGCACACAGCAGGTTCCTCAGCAGCACATTAGATGAACTAATTAATGAATGGAGTTGCAGTAGGTGGCACTGTCGCCTCACAGCAAGAAAGTCCTGGGTTTGAATCCAGGCCAGGGGCCTTTCTGCATGGTTTAAATGTTCTCCCTGTGTTTATGTGGGTTTCCTCCAGGTACTCCGCTTTCCTCCCACAATCCAAAAACATGCAGGTTAGGTTAATTGGAGACTCTAAATTGCCCGTAGGTATGAGTGTGTGAGTGAATGGTGTGTGTGTGTGCGCCCTGTGATGGATTGGTGACCTGTCCCCCCCCCCCCCCCCGGTGACCCTGACCAGGAATAAGCGGGTTAGGTAATGGATGAATTAATTAATTAAACTTTCAGAGCTGCTTCCTGCTGCTGCGCCGGGACCAAACAGCAGCTGGAGAGAGGCCCCGTAGAGTGTCTGTGCCAGAGTAACCCGAGTTCTGGTACCTGCTTGAGCCTGCGGACCTCCTGCTCCAGTTCGGCCTCGCGGGTGCGGTTCTGGTACTCCTGTAGCCCTGCGCTGGGGGAACGCCCACTCCTGGCCTCCACCTCCAGTTTAAACAGTTGCAGGAGCTCCAGCTGCTTCCGCAGGTCCTCAATCAGCTGGGGGAATGAAGAAACTCAGTCACACCCACATGCACACGCACACATGCATACGCACTGCATCCAGAGGTCTTCAATCATCTGGAGAAAAAGAGGGAACCAACCTCCTGTGTACTTTCCTTCTCCTTCTGGCTTTTGTGTCTCTCGTGGGACAGCTTGTCGGACACTTTCCTCTGCACCTCCAGCTCCTCGTTCAGTCTGTCTGTCAAATCCTCAGTCTCATCCTGCAGCTTCCTCTTCTCCTGGGGGGGGGGGCGGGGGGGACGGGGACGGGGGTTAGCTCTGCTCTAAAGACTACAGATCGATTAAAAACTTCACCTGGATTTCTGCATTTCATCAAACCTCCCAGGCACTCGCTGGAATTTATCAATAAGAGACCGCGTACAACAAATCACAAGCCAGTTCACGTGACAACAACCCACTGAGCCAATAATAGGAATTATTTGATAACTGCTTAGCGTGTGTGGACCGAAAATGAGCACAGAATACCACCCCACTCTCCAAAAAGAAGAAATATTTAAAAAAATCCTTCAGCATGAATCAATGCAGTCAGCTGAGAAACACAGAAATGTGTGTGCCGACGGAAAGCTTTCACCCCACAGACCAGCCACTCATGTCAATCCCACCCAACAATGCTGTGTGCACCAATCAGCAAACAATAAACCCTTGCAGCATCCAATCGGCTTCAGACAGGGTGAGCAGTTTGAAGCTGCAGTGTACCTAGATAACCTGTGAAGGCCTTAGATAAGGGCAGATTCAGCTCTCATGGTATCTCCATTTGCATCAGCAGCAGTTCAGTCAGGGACACAACAAACACTATATACTCCGTAACACTAAACACCGGATAGCGCAGCATCATAAATCAGCCATTATCTAACTTCAAGCCCCGGTGTCCCATATACACACATTACATTAACATTTAGGCATTAAGCAGACTATTATCTAGAGATATTTCCATTAGTGTATGCATAAAGGTTTAGGTTGCAAACAGCACCTATATCAAGTTATCAGAGTCACAATCGATAGTAGTAGCTGATGCATAAACTTACAACATGAAGTTAGGTTCTTCAGTCGACACAAGCGGAAAATGGAGAATTCAGTATTAATAGGAAGCCAATGGGTCAGGGGACATAGTGGCAGGAGGTTTAATCGTGCATTTGCAGTCTGCAGTGGAGGATGGTCTCTTCTGCCCTGATTGTAGTGAGAATCTCGTGTGAGACCGGCAGGTGTGCGTGGGAGACTGGCGCGCGTGTGTGGGAAACTGGCTGGTGTGCATGCGAGACTGGCGGGTGTGTGTGGGAGACCAACGCGTGTGCGTGGGGGACCGGCGCTGGTCTCACCTCCTCCAGCCGCTCAATGTTGGCACGCAGACAGGTCATGCAGGAACGCAGCTCAGAGTTCTCCTCATCCAGCTGCTGGAGTCTGTGAGAGAATCGAAATGCTAGAGTAAGGCAACACTGATGCAGGCATGCAGCCGCTACACCCCACCCAACACCCTACTATAGGCATCCAGTCACTACACCCCACACAACACGCTACAGCAGGCATGCATCCGCTACATCCCACGCAGCACCCTACTGTAGGCCTACAGCCGCTACACACCCCATGCAACACCCTACTATAGGCATACAGCTGTTACACCCCACACAACACCCTACTGTAGGCATACAGCCGTTACACCCCATGCAACATCCTACTGTAGGCATACAGCCGTTACACCCCATGCAACATCCTACAGTAGGCATACAGCCACTACACCCCACACAACACCCTACTATAGGCATACAGCCACTACACCCCACACAACACGCTACAGCGGGCATACAGCCACTACACCCCACACAACACCCTACTATAGGCATAAAGCCGCTACACACCACACAACATCCTACAGTAGGCCTACAGCCGCTACACCCCACGCAACACCCTACGATAGGCATATAGCCGCTACACCCCACGCAACACCCTACTGTAGGCATACAGCCGCTACACCCCACGCAACACCCTACTGTAGGCATACAGCCGCTACACCCCACGCAACACCCTACTGTAGGCATACAGCCGCTACACCCCATGCAACACCCTACTCTAGGCATACAGCCGCTACACCCCACGCAAAACCCTACGGTAGGTATACAGCCGTTACACCCCACGCAACACCCTACTGTAGGCATACAGCCGCTACACCCCACGCAACGCCCTACTGTAGGCATACAGCCGCTACACCCCATGCAACACCCTACTCTAGGCATACAGCCGCTACACTCCACGCAAAGCCCTGCAGTAGGCATACAGCCGTTACACCCCACGCAACACCCTACTGTAGGCATACAGCCGCTACACACCCCACGCAACACCCGACTATAGGCATACAGCCGCTACACCCCACACAACACCCTACAGCGGGTGTGTCTCTGGATAAGGGTCTCTGCTAAATTAATACAATGTCATGTAATTTAAGCACCTAGTGGAAACATTAACTCTTGGTAGTTGTTTGTACCAAACACCCAGGTACAGCGGTAAGAGCGCCGACTTTTAGTTCGCGCCCCGGTCCTGCCAAATCAGAGTATGGCCGGTGCCCTGTGGGAGCAGCAATTGGCAGCTGTTCCCGGGTGGTGGGAGGGGCTCGGGGAGAATCGCTGCGCATATAGCGGCGAGTTGGAATCAAGTCAGGAGCTTGAGCAGTCGCGCCCTGCAGAGGACGTGGCGCCCTCCTTCCTACTACCGGCTGACGGGGCTGTGCAGCGGAGATTCTCTAGTGGTTGCTACATGGGGGGGATTGAATTAGAGTAGGCTACGAAATTGGGAAAAAATCTGAAATACATTTTTTTTTAAATAAAATAAATTGACTTCTAGTATTTAGTTTTTATTCTAGCTTTTGTGAATGCTGTACAGAAACCTATCTTGATACAGAATTGTGTGAATATTACTGTGTATATCTATGAGTCACTGCTTCACATCTATGCCTGCTGCTTCTAACTTGATAGATAGATAGATAACAGGATTGTTATTGGAGTTTAAAAAAAACACACAAAGTGGCAGGAGAGAGACCCATTCTCAGTCCTCCTTACACAGATCACAGTCTTTACGTACAATACAATATGCATATGCACATTATTACGCGACGCAGCACAGCAGCGCAAATACCTTGCTTAAAAAAAAAGTAACAGGATCAGTGATTTTCAACCTCACCACTGTGCGCGGCACAGATAGATAACTGTGCCGTGAGTTCTAGATCGTCCACAAGGTGTGCCGTGAGAAACCCATGTTATCTCAGTCCTATTAACTTCACTTAATTAGTAACACTTTTGGTTGGTGGTGTGACACAGGATTTTTTTTTATGTAAAAAATGTGCCTTGGCTCAAAAAAGGTTGAAAAACACTCTAGATCACTTATTTTCCCCACTGTAAATGTGTTTGTATGCCTACCTTATAATTATTCATGCATTTCATTATTTCAACAATTGTGAAATAATATTGAATATCATAAGAAAAAAGCGCGGCCCCTAAAGGTTGAAATTTCCTTTCTGCTCCCCTCACTGCCCCCGCCCCAATCGTGATGTCAGAGTACCTCTTTGGAGGTACCTCTATGTCATATGGATAATTGTTGTCGCCCACAACGGAAACAGCCGGCACCTGATTGGTTAGACCCACTACATTACTTTCGTTTCGGCTCCACGTTTTTATACCGGAACATGGCGTCCTGTTCATAAACGCTCTTATTCTACCTAAATAGTCCTCTGAAATATTTTTCTGAAAATATTTGAGGTGAGAAATAGGCCATGCAGTTGCTGAATCTTGATTCATATTTGATGTGCAACGTTTGACAGTTTGATCCGAGTTATACAAAATAATTTGTACAATGTACGTTAATTTATGCAAATGACGATGGCAGCTCCTCCGCCCCCACCCCTCTCCCCACAAAGTTTTTTTCAAAATTGTGTTGTAGGCGGAGACAGGCTGAGACAGTGGGTGTACTTACTCTTTACGCATACAACAGCAGTGTCCCACCTGGTAATCGAACCTACAACTGTGGAATCACGAGACCTGTTCCCTAAAGCATTATGCTACGCTTGGTGCCAGGGCAGGCAAAGTCACAGGGGTGAGTGATTTACTGTACGCTTGATTTCCTGCTGCGAAAAATGTAAAAAACTGAAGTTATTTGGCTGGCATCCTTGAATCGGGACAGGAAATTTGGATTTTAAAATCATAGTCAGGTTCCCGGTGCTGAGTTCCGTTTGGCCAGCAGTGGCACTGTGGGTCTAATGTACTTACTGCAAGTCCCTTTAGGCTCCTAATATTAAGACTGTCTGTGCCCATTCTGCCTCTATAGCTAAAGCAATGTCTGCTTTCAGTATAAAAATGAACCAACTCATCCCCTGCCTGCCACCCCTGTTAAATGCATATCTCCATTTCTAATCGCCCCAGACATCTTTAATCATCTATTGTATTACACTTTCTGTGTCTTTATTGTTTTGTTTTATTGATATTGTCCCTGGCAGATTTGTTCTCATCGAGTGTGCAGGTTTACTGCTGAAAAACCAACCGACTGCAGCAGTACTCTATAGATTATCTCTCTCTCTCTCTCTCTTTAGAGCCTTGGGAAAGGGAAGTTAGTTTGTGACCGTTTTGTACTGTGGGTATAGATTGTTTTCCTGCATTCTGATTGGTTTTATAAAGTTTTAGCCAACGTTATGTTACATGTCATTGGTGCAGTTGGCCTCTAATTTTAGACCCAACTACAGAAGCTCAATATCCATCAGAAGTAATAACAGAAAGGTGGAATATAGTTTATAGTGATCCCAGCCTGACAGATGAGGCTGCTGGGAGTTGTAGTGATCCCAGCCTGGCAGGTGAGCTGCTGGGAGTTGTAGTGATCCCAGCCTGACAGGTGAGCTGCTGGGAGTTGTAGTGATCTCAGCCTGGTAGGTGAGATACCAGGTGTGCTCTGACACTTACCTGGTCTGCAGGTTCTCCAGCTCCATGCCCCTCTCCCGCTCCAGCTTGCCCAGGGACTCCTTCTGCTTGCGCACCTCAAACTGCAAGTCCTCCTCGGCCTGCGCCTCCTCCTCTTTCAGCTGCTCCTCCAGAGCGTTGGCCCTGCAGAGGGGAGCCCACATGGAGCAGCTGCTTACGCGTGGTAAAGCAAGATAAGCCATGGTAACGCATTGTAAAGCATGGTAAAGCAGGGTAACGCATGGCAACGAATGCTAAACTATGGTAATGCATAGTAAAGCATAGTAGAGCGTGGTATTGCACGGCAACACATGGTAAAGTGCGGTAAAGAGTGGTAAAGTGTGGTAAAGGCCCACCACACAGGCCATCTGAAGAATATGCAACACACTCAGTCGAACACAGAGGGAGACATTCGATGTGCTCTAATGACTGAAGCGGCGTTATAAACGTCCTCATGGGTGAACCAAGAACACAAGCAGAAATCTAAGACAGGCTGGCACTCGCAGCTCAGTCTAATACTGAATTTACTAAATATTTTTTTATAAGCATGTGCTGACTGAATACTATGATGTACAAACTAAAACAAAAAAAAAACTAAATTTCAGGGCTGAAGGCTTGAGGTCGACTCGCCCCGACTTCTCTCACCTGTGCACCAGCTGCAGGTTCTCCTGCCGGAGACGAGTGTGCTGCTCCGTGCTTGAGGCAGAGTCCTGCTCCAGCTCCGACACGCGCTTCTCCAGGTACATCACCTGTAGGGGGGACACCCACTATTGTCTCATGTACGGACTGCGCCGGGGCAACCAGCCTATCACGCTATCGGGGATCGAGATAGAGTCTCTCCTTAATAAATTAAAATGTTTGGACTGTATGAACTAGGGTTTAATATTTTCCCGAAAATTTGATATTTTTAAACCCAGGATTATAACACCTCGCCCCGGGGTTTCCCGGGAAATCCAGTCTAAAAAAACAGGGGCGTTCTAGTAGGCTATTATGAAACGTGCGACCCTACTTATTGGTTTACAGGCTACCGGCATCCATATGCCATATAAAACTACGGCATTGGCACCATGGCATTGTCCACTAGCGCAGCGGTCCCCAACCTTTTTTGGGCTACGGACCGGCCTTCAAGGTGTGGGGGGATAAATATGACGAAATAAAATCACGTGACTGAGGCGAGCTTCTTGACATGTCTCAAGAGACACAGACGCACAGATGGATTGTTTCCATTCATTTTTCAAAATAAAACTTTCAGATTCTGAATAAAAAAATATTTTATTGATTATCAGTCTTTCTGTGCGGCCCGGTACCAAATGACGCACGGACCGGTGGGGGACCGCTGCACTAGCGTACTATTGGCTGAGATTCTTCAATATCAATAAACTGTTTTTCAAAGACATTTTATTAATAAAAGCAACATATTTTCTGCACAAAATTATGGCTGCTTTGGAACTAAACAAAGGCTATAGGGCTATTAGGCCTACCTGAACCGTGAGAAGTATTAACGTTGGCTATAACTGTTTGACAAAAAGGCTTTAGGTCGACAGGCAAACGGCAAGTGTTTAAAAAAAGGACTATACCCCCCCCACAAAAAAATTATGCTTACTGCCCTTACTGACATTTCTTTGAAATGTTGAGGGTTTCGGCGGTAAATGCCCAAAACGGAGAAATTTGAAAATAAAGTAACGTGTGTTATGCAGAAATTTCTCACGTTTACAACAAGCCAATAAAAAAATAAAACCTAAATTAAAAATCGAGGTTTTTGCTGCAGAACTGAGAATGTGAGTAATAGGCCTATATTATATAGCCTAAGTAAATGTTATGGCATAAATACAATAACTTAATATCAATATTTCCATCAAGACGCTAGCCTACCGTTGTGAAATGAGGGACGTTTAGCCGTAGGCAACGAGTTGGTAAGAAAAGCAAAGGTATCTAATATACTTGCAACTTGCTCTAAGAATTCCAGCTTGTTTTGTAATTATAGCTGGGCTATATTTCTGCAGAATCCGATGTCCCGGAATAACAAAACTATATCATTGACGTCGCAATTATAGTAGCCTATTCTTTTCTCTGAAATTTATTTACATTTTGCCTTGTCAGTATCGAGTTTCTCAAAATTCTTCCACACGTTGCTTGACATGATTTTGCTCTCCATGTATGGAGCAGGTATATTGAACTTCTATTTCCTGTGCGTGCGCTAGCAATGTTCACGTGCTCTAAACAGTTACCGAGTTTTCGCTTGTGAATAAGCAGTCATGAGTAGGCGTAGGCGTTTTTTCAAATGGTGGATACTGCATTTTGGAAATAAACTTAATATATTGATTATTTTATTGTACTTAATTAGGCCAAATATAATGCAATAGTTATTTATTTGCATTGCCCATGTTAAATTTCCCGGTTTCCCGACGTCACTCCCGGGTGGGAACGGGAAGGAATTGCGATGGGAAATACCGGGATTAACCACTAGTATGAACCGTTTAAAAAAATATATGGTCCTCTGGAAGAAGCAGTTCTGGAACCCTGGACCACATCATCATCATCATCATCATTATTATTAAGCTCTAGTTAATAACTTGATCAAAATGAATCTCTAGAGTCCTTTCCACTTTCCCATAATCCTGTCCAGCCGAAATCAAACGAAACCGGCCAATCGGAGTGACCCAGAGATGTCGCTGGATTGTTGTTCTACCTTGTCGATAAGGTCGGTGTCGGCCAGGTCCAGGATGTCGCGAGTCAGTTCGTCCATGGGACCGAGGGACAGCGTGCCACTCTGCAGGAGGTGCCTGTGCAGAGCGGGGGTGGGGGGCACATGGTTAGATAATGGACACAGGGGCTCACATCTTACAGGTGAACAGAGTAAGGTGTTTCTACATACCTGGCAACCTTTCTGCTGGACAACCTCTTGCTGGTGCTGTGGAAAATACAATGAGAAGATGAATTGAGGAGGAAGGGGACAGGAAAGAGTGTGCTTTCCATTAGCTGCCCCTTCCAAACCCGCAGTCGTTATGGGAACACAGCCAGGTGGGTGGCGCAAGAAGGGGCCGGCCGGCCGGCCGGCCGGCCGCACGCACGCACGCACGCACGCACGCACGCACGCACGCACGCACGCACGCACGCACGCACGCACGCACGCACGCACGCACGCACACACACACACACACACACGAAAATAACACCACAGGCATGCAGTGTAAAAAGCTTTCAGGCTCCCAGGCTGATGCACCATATTAGTAGGCCTCTGCCACTAGGGTGACTGTAGACAGACTCTTCTCCAGGTCAAAGTTCACAGACATATACCACAGTCTACCCAGAAGCCTCTCTAATAGACCCGTTTCATCAGCACTGTACAATATTTACCAAAATATGAAACGAGCCAAGTTTCAATTTAAGGAGAAGTGCCTTCATTTGTCACTATACTTCTAAAACTTCAACTCCACATGCTGACACAGCAGGGACTGAAGAGAGATCCATATGTAGCATATCTTGCGCATGGTTTAAAGAAAATAAACTTTTTCCCTTTCTTCTGAGGACTGAAATGCCTTTGGGCACCTGTTCCTCTTTTTTATTAAAGGTTTAAATGGGGGATCTCAAACTCAAATCCTGGAGGGCCGCTGTGCCTGCTGGTTTTTGTGATTTTGGAGAGCGCGTTCAAGACGTTTGTAAGCTCTGTGAAGCACAAGGTTTGATGCCACTGGCGTATCAAACAAGACTCCAGAATCAAACACACACACACAACACAGAGTAGAGGCTCTCCTGATCGCTGGAGTTATGGCGTTATGGAAAACACTGACCTTTGCGTCAAGCCTGCATATTTGCAAAAAAATGGTATGTGTATTTTCACCCAAAATTCTACAGCTGTAAGGCGTGAGCCCAAATTGAACTACATGATGAATTTGTTAAGATTTTAGCTACAATTGAAACTGGCTCAAAAAGGTAACAGAGACCGAATTTCTGACCAATAAACAGAGCTAATAAACATGGGTCTGAGCTACACCATTTACACACAGAAAACCAAATGCAATACACACACACGCGCGCGCACACGCACACGCACACACAGAGAGAGAGAGAAACGAGTGTGCTTTACCTATTCATTTCAAGGAAATTGAGGCGGGTGGACAGGTCCTCCAAGCGGCTAATCTGTTTGTGACACTGACTACAGAAGAAGTCCAGAAGTTCATCCCTGAGGTAGCTCTGAAAGCTGGCAGGGAAAGGGTCGGCACTGAGGAGAGAAAAAGAGGAGTGAGGGAGAGAGAGGAGGAGTGAGTGAGGTGAAGGACCGAAATTTCCACCGTTTGGAGCCCATTATTAAGGCAATAGTACAAAAGCCTGAAGCCTGTGTAGGACAGTGTGGCTGGAATATCAGCGCAACACATCTACTCTGACCCCTCAGACGATGGTTAGGGAGCTGGGTTCGTGACTCAAAGGTTGTAGGTTCGATCCCCAGCAGGGTCGCTGCCGTCATACCCCAAAGAAACCTGAACTGCTTCAGTAAAAATATCCAGCCGGAAGGATAATGGCTTGTACCTTTCCGCCAGGAAGAACGCAGTTAAGGCCATTGAATGTTAGGCCCGGGGACGAGCCTCTGCTTAGTTCAATGTGCAGTAAGCAGTTTGTGGGGTTGCACGCACATGAAACAGCGCTGGGGCAGTTTGGGGTACATGTTTGAAGACTGCGTTTGAGCTCAGAAACTGTGCGGTCAGTGAGCAGTTATTACCATATAAACTGCGGTTCAGGCTACCGGCTAACTGATCCCAATATATTCCGCATGCGTATTACTGAGTGTGTTCAGTAATTAAAAGGTGACACTATTGAGTGTGTTCAGTAAGGGCAGCATTGAAAGGTGACACTATCGAGTGTGTTCAGTAAGGGCTGCATTAAAAGGTGACACTAGCGTTAACCCTGCTTTGTGCTCTCTGTGTGGTTCATACAGAACCAGCGATCTGAAGCTGAAAAAAGCGATAACAGGAAAAATTATATGATGCCTGCCGGAGATGCTTAGCACTGTAGGCTGCCGGGAAGTGGTTTCAATTTCTCCTGGGTGTATTCTGCTGGCACAGAGTTTGTTTCAGAGCACTGTGTGTGCGTGTGTGTGTGTGTGAGATGTGACGCGTCATAGCAGCCGTTACCTCGGAGACAGCAGCAGGTTGGGTTGCTGCACGAGGCAGGCAGGGCTTGCGTTCCCCTCAGACTGCAGGGGGCCATCCTGGAGCAGCTCGGAGTCATGCCCCTCCCCAAAGTCCTCAAAGTGCTCCTCCCCCGGCCCCTCCACCGTCACCAGGGATACGCTGTTCAGCTCTGAGCACAGGGACAGCCTGAGAGAGGGAGGGGGGGGTCCTGTAAGAACACATTCCTACGTACGCACGCGCACAATCTTACTCACTAACTCACTCACTCACTCACTCACTCACTCACTCACTCACTCACTCACTCACTCACTCACTCACTCACTCACTCACTCACTCACTCACTCACTCACTCACTCACAGGGCATGTAACCCCAACAGGCCCATTCCCATGCTTCAGTAGCTGTATGTAATTGCACCAATGAGGCTAGGGCTAATCTGCAGCTCCGCAGGCAGAAAAGATCTTGCCCGGCCCCTGGTGACCTCAGTCTCACTTACATCTGACATTTCGCAAGGGCAGACACCACAGAGTAAACGCGGACCGACACCCGTCCGTAGCCATGCTTTTGTCATCTAAAGGCTTTAAAATGTCAATGAGCCAGTACGCTACCCCCTGTGGGTTCAGCTACATGCCAAGCCATCTCACTACATCACTGACAGCCCCCTGCGTGGAAAGGACAAATCGGTAGAGGGAATACTCAGGACTTTTTTGACACTATCCTCCTGTTCACATTAAATAATTTTGCAGTTTTTTTTTTTTTTAATGATGTACCTGCAATTGGGGCACCGACTATTTGGCCTCTTTGGAACTCCGTTAGTTGCCCCGTTGCTTTGGAAACTCACATACGAGAGTTTTACCAGAAATATTTTATTGCTGACACATACTGCTAATTGGCATTCAACTTAATGACTCACCAGTGTAGCTGCTTTTGTAATTGTGATTTAGTCGCTTCAAAATCCTGTTCCATGCGATGTTATTTTGTCCAAACCCTGGTGTGTGTGTCTTTGCGTATGTGTGTGTGTAAAGCCATTGCACACCATGGCATTTTGGAACAATCAGAGGGAATTGCTTGTGTTTCCAGAAAACAGATAAAAACAGGATAAAAAATCCCATGGAATTGTAATAGACTCTGAGCCAGAAACTAACACACATAGTGATGGAGTTAATAATGGGAGTGCAAGGGCAATGCCACACATTCTCAAATTGTTCTCAAAGTGAAGATATATTTTTGGCTGGAATTCTCCTTTAAAGCTTGGAATTTGAGGCAAAACAGCACATCCCTGGATGCAGTTGTCGTGAATGAGGGAGGAGGACCCATCCCACACAGCCAAGTGACCAGTGATATCACTGCACAGTCAGGTGACCAGTGATGTCAGGGTGCGCTCACCTCCTCCCGCCCTCCTCGGGGCCATTGAGCGCGGCGTCGATGGCGCTGTCGGTCTCCACCTCCTCGTGGAGCTCCGGGTGCGGCAGGGTTCCCGTGTCCTCGTCGGTGAAGGTCTCGTACTCACTGTAGGTGCTCTCCGAGCCCAGGTACGCGCTGTCCGTCACCTCGTTCTGCTGCCGGGTGCCAATCAAAACATTACCAACCATGCACTGCAGTTTTCAGGCACTTCATTTGCAGTTTCACAGATACGTGTATTTCTGTCACAGCTCTCACCAGCACCGATTATTAGATTTGTGTATAGAAGTACCGAGCGGTAAATTTCACAATCCACAAACATGTTTTATTAAATGCCTCTTATCGGCTTGGCAGGTTGTCAATCATTCAGAAATGTGCTCGCTTTATTATGCATGGTCACTTACGGAATCTCTCAATCGATACTGGAAAACTGAAGCAAAAATAAATCAGCATATTCATTCATTTCTGTTCAGGACTATAAAATAACAATACTACTACTACAACATTAAAGGTTAGAGGAAAGGTAAATGCTTGCGTTTACCCGCCGTATGCAGGCCGTGATTTGTCACTAAACTGGCTCAACCGTCAGGGCCCTGTAATCACGCGCATGTAAGAGTGTAGATCAGCCACAGGTTACATATTTAGTCATTAGAAAGCCCCTCTGTAGCGCCACTCAAATATGACTCAACTGTGATTGGACCGTGAGGGAGTGGGTTTGTCCAGAAAAGAAACCGCACGCATTCAGTGTGTGGACATGGACTGTTAGTGATCATTAGTGCCGAAAGTAAAATAAATTCCCTCACAGTTTGAGGTTGTTTAGTTTAATTCTCAAGTGGGGCACACTGCTGCTGTAGCCTTGAACTTAACCTGAATTGCTTCAGTATAAATATCCTGCTGTATAAATTGATTTTATGTTTTTTTTTTATTTTTTTAAAGTGAGCAGATTAAATCAATCTGGGAAAGAGGCTCTGGTAAATGCCTAAATGTACACGTAATCAACCAGAGAGGACGTTTGAATAATGACATTAAGAATTTTCAATTCTGCCCAGAAAGGCAGTCAACAGTGGCATTGTTGCTACAGGGGGAGGGGCCTGGGGTTACCGTGACGGCGATGAGCGGGCCCTGAAGCTGAAGTTTACTCTTGTTGCTGCTACATATTTTCTTGCTCTGGCAGCAAACGGGACGGAGAGCCCGGATGACGGAGAAGCCCTTAAGGCTGGGAGGGGCGGCTGGCCTTGCACGTAGGACCATGCAGGTCACCCAGGTGTGGTGTCCAGTGTGCCCAGCCCCTTTAATGCACTCTTAACCCAGCTCTCTTCTTACAGAGATCCAACTTGGGTATCACAGCGCAACGAGCGTCTTCTGCAGCCAAACCTACATGTTCACTGCTCTCATTCATGTCTTGACAACATTTAGCAAATTGGTATTAAGTGAAATCAAGTGAGAGATGAACCGTCATAACAGATGCAGTATTTGCTAAATATATTTATGATCAAATTCACATTTCAGAAGCAAAAGATGAGTTCCGGTGACTGAACTTCAATTACATATTCATTTTATGCATCGGTCTGACCCAATTGCACCTACTAATACACTCAAATTATCTATAAAATATAAATCTATTACGGAAATATTTATATAATCGGCAGGAGCCATATCACCCTGTACTCTTCCCAATCTGCTGAAGTTAAGCTGAAGGGGGGCTTGGACCGCAAACCTGGGAAAACTATAGACCACAGAAGTGGTCTGTGATGCTGGAAATTGGAACCATGAAGTATCTCTCCCCAGGCAATTTTCGCATGGAAAATTTCTTTAATGAATTTTTTGTAAAAACAAGACATTGCTGAAACTTCTATCCTAGTGTCCTTATATGAAGTAATAGCTAACGAGAGAACAAAACCAACCTCCATATTATCCTAATTTTGACAAGCGTGTAGTACAATTTGTCTCGTTAACGAACTACACCTCCCTTCAGTAGACTAAACTTAGGAAATTTACCACTGCCATTAGACACTACCCTGTCAAGCTTTCTAAATTCTCAAGAGCAAAAATATCAATAATATAAAAACAATCGTTTTGTTTTCGGTGTCACTTATTGAACAGTCACTGAACACATTTTGTACATAAATACAGTTAAACATACTTTACTCTGTATATAGCTGACTGTTACAAAAAGAAAGTGCGGTATTGCTTCAAGCTACATGGAAATGTAGGGCCTTACTGTACGGCCGGCAAAAAATGGCAATGAAATCAAAATAATTAATATAAAGCAAAAGTATAAAAATAAAATAATTGACCAAACAACAAACATGGGTTGATAGAGAGGACCTAAATGTTCAGCAATGGTAGTGTCATGCATGGGCCACAAACAGGTTGCTTATAATAATAGGTTTTGTAAACGCCTATGGTAAAATGAATGGAAAATTACATTTCCTGGGTCCACTCACATGACCCACATTGCCTCTCTATGTTCCTGCTGTGTTGGTGGGCCGGTAGGGAGCACTCCTCCCTCTAGACCAGTGGTTCCCAATCCTGTTCCTGGAGATCTACCATCCTGTATCTTTTCATTTAACCCCTAATTTGGCACACTAGATTCCACTAATTAGAAGCTCAGTGAGATCTCTTGGGCCGTGTCCGAATCTCTTCCACACTGTTCAGTAGCCTTGGTGAGTAGATAGGGCGAGAAAGTCGTAGAGTACGGAAAGATTTTTCAACTTGCAGTATGCTTCCAACACCTGGATGACACACTTACTTCCGGGGTTTTGCCGAGTGCATTCGGGAGCACACTTTTCAAGAAGTACACAAACATTTTGGTCACATAAATATGACGTGAGCTTCGTTTTTAAACGTTTTCCTTCCAATACAACAAAAACAACACATGACATGGCAGCGCAAGAGTGGGGCACAGGGTTGCCAGATCTTGTAAGACTTTCCAGCCAAATGGCGACTCAAAACTAGGACAAATTATAGGCTATTTTTAACCGAAACCAACACATTTTATGATGTTTTAACTTTTTAAAATAAGTGCGTGCTTTGTGACTTTTAATTTTGACCCGTGACTGCACTTTGAAAGTATCCCAATTTAGCTGTAAAACCGCGAATATGGCAACACTGGTGGGACATCTTATGAACTGCTTATGACATTTCCACAGTGCGGTTGGAAAATAGTATGGAGGATTTTTTTTTGTACCGCTAAACCATGCACATTAAACAGCACACTTCTGCCAGTGCACTGGAGACAGGAGACAGGGCACAGTAGATAGGGCTCTGATTCTGACACAGCCTAGCTTTTGAATGAAGTACGCTTTGTTAGGGTTGGAGTGAAAACCTACAGGACAGTAGATCTCTAGGAACAGAGTTGGGGACCACTGCTTGAGACCAAACAGAAAACCTCAATGCCCCAACACAGTGATGGGGACACTGTGCTGTAGGAGGTTACGTTCTTTAGATGAGACATTAAACAGAAGTCCTGAATCACTGTGTCCATTAAAAGTACCATGACACTTCCTGAAAGAGTAGTGGGTGTAAAACCAGCATCAAGGCCAAATTCACACAAAACAGGCTCTCTAGATCTGGCTACTGAATTACCCCCCTCTCCCCCACATCTGATTGGTTGCACAATTCCTCTAAATCCCCGAACACTTCGTTTCCTCAAGTCTTCGTTGCCAAATAAATAGGTCAGTTGACCTAGTTGGTTGAATAAAGGCAAAAAAATAAAAATTCTACATAGATTATACATATTTTCTCTCAAACTGTTTTAACACAACAAAACCTCATTCAATAGAGACACAAATCACACACAAAGCCCTGCCCATACTCAGTAGTACACTTTCCACAAACTAGTACATCTGCTTTGCACTGGGCTGTGTTGAACACGCACTGCACTGCATTTCCTGACCAGCGGAGGGCGTTGCAGCAACACTGAGCGCTCAGGGCAGAGACAGCAGGCTCATACTGAAAACAGCTGAGAACTAATGGGAGCGGAAAGCAAGAGCGCTGAAACTAAAACTAAATACACATATCCAGGCATGGAAATGGGGGGAACATTCCAGACATGCTGACCACAGCTCAGCACGTGTACTAACAGACACGCGCTAAAGCGCCAATCCGCTCCAACGTGCCTCAGTGTTTTTCAGAGAGAAATTCGGCCAGAAGGCAGGTCCCTGCTGATGCGGAGTGCCATGGTAAATATTTGCAGCCAAAAAGACGGTTTTGTTAGACAATGTGCTGCTTGCTCTCATAGGAACGCTGTGGACATGAGGCTTCGTAATCAGAAAAGGATACCCTTTGCATAGGGCACACAGATACACGCTTATTTATTTATTTTATTTATTTAACCTTTATTTAACCAGGTTAGTCTCATTGAGATTAAAAAAAAATCTCTTTTTCAAGAGAGACCTGGCCAAGAAAAGCAGCACAAAGTTACAGACACACATAAATACAACATAATACAATGCATTAGTACATATAAGGCATCTAATAAAATTAATTAAAATTAAAAAAATGTAAATTTAAAAATTCAAAACATTTTTTTAAAAAAATGTTTAAAATTTTACATTTTTTTTCTAAAGAAAAGAAAAACCACATCAAATTACACGTTGAAGGCAGGCAAGAATATGTCCAGCAATATTACCACTTATGGGTCAAAACATTTACAGACCTGCATTTCATTTTCCTCCATTACTTTTACCCTAGCTTTAAAACTATTTAGTGAGATAAGCTCCTTCAGTTTCATTGTTTTTTGAAGCTCATTCCAGGCCAAAGGGGCAGACAACTGGAAGGCTTTTTTGCCAAACTCGGACTGAGACTTTGGTATGGTCAGCAGGACACTGTTTTGAGAACGTAGCTGGTAAATGTTGTTTTCCTGCAGGGTAATGAGAGAACTTAAATAGGATGGAAGCTGTCTCAGTATGGCCTATATTTGACTTGTGGGTAGTTCCAGTAGTGGTTGTATTTTAGCACCTCTACCTCTACTGTGGAAGTGATGAGCACAGAATCTCAGTTGAACTGAAATGGAACCAGTACGTTCTTACCTCCTATAAATATGCTTCGTTAGAAATGATAACATGCGGTCTGAACACAAACAGGCACACACACGCGCTCACAATGTTCTCACCTCATACGTGGCGTAATCGTCGTACTCCTCCAGACAGCTCGGGGAATCTTCCCGGGGGGGTAATCCCACGTCACAGAGCTGTGGGTCTGTGCCTGAGGGGTGGTGTGGGTGGGGTCAGGGGCGGGGGCAGAAACAGAGCGTGCATGTAAAATTTGCCCCGAATCAACAAGAACCTAGAGGAACAGGCCACTGATATTGTGACAACCTGACACCAACAGTGTCTGCACAAGCAAGACTGCAACAAGTGTGTGTGTGTGTGTGTGTGTGTGTGTGTGTGTGTGTGTGTGTGTGTGTGTGTGTGAGCAGGCAGGGCATTTCATTATCAGTCCATGAACGCAGTTAACTGTTTGCATTTATTTATTTATTACATTTTTTTTAAACAGACAAACGAGCCAAGCAATTCCACTGTATATCACTGCATAGGCTGAACACAGCACATTCATGACCAGTTCAGATAAGGAGATAAAGGCACCATTTAAAGTACTGAATGAAGGGGTCCCTGCTGATGCGGAGTGCCACCGTTTCCAGGAGCAGGGTTTTCCGAGCGCAGTGAAAACCTTCATACAGACCAGGGAATCTCCCGACTGACTGTGCCCTCAGTGGGGCAGTTGACCCCAGAAAAGATTTGGGCTTTCAAAGTTATCGATGAACGGCCTATAGATTCCCACCCCGGTAGCTTCGTGTGCCAGACTCACACCTCTCTCGCTCCCACTGTAAGCCTGGTGAGAGCAGACCAGTTGACAGCGATCATCCCGCTAATGGTCAGTAGCCAGCCGCTATCAACAGCCAATTAAGGCCTTGAGAACAAGGTGCGTGGATTATTTAGCCAATCAACAACTTAAATGAATCACTGGTGCTGAAGCGCACTGAAAACCAGCCGACACTGTGCCCCACCAGGGCTGGAGTTAAACCAGCAGACACTGTGCCCCACCAGGGCTGGAGTTAAACCAGCAGACACTGTGCCCCACCAGGACTGGAGTTAAACCAGCAGACACTGTGCCCCACCAGGGCTGGAGTTAAACCAGCAGACACTGTGCCCCACCAGGACTGGAGTTAAACCAGCAGACACTGTGCCCCACCAGGACTGGAGTTAAACCAGCAGACACTGTGCCCCACCAGGGCTGGAGTTAAACCAGCAGACACTGTGCCCCACCAGGACTGGAGTTAAACCAGCAGACACTGTGCCCCACCAGGGCTGGAGTTAAACCAGCCGACACTGTGCCCCACCAGGGCTGGAGTTAAACCAGCCGACACACTGTGGCCCTCCAGGACTGGAGTTAAACCAGCAGACACTGTGCACCATCAGGGCTGGAGTTAAACCAGCAGACACTGTGCCCCACCAGGACTGGAGTTAAACCAGCCGACACTGTGGCCCTCCAGGACTGGAGTTAAACCTGCAGACACTGTGCCCCACCAGGACTGGAGTTAAACCAGCAGACACTGTGGCCCTCCAGGACTGGAATTAAACCACATACAATGCGGCCCTCCAGAACTGGATTGTGACAGCTGTCTACTAAGTGAAGGCGGGTCTAAAGTGAAGACTGCAGCCTAAAACATTGAGACACAAGAAAGCGTACAAAACGCATGACATTTGCGCAAACTGCCTCAGAAACTCTGATCTAGGTCTAAGTTGGTACACACCTACCGCTACAACAGAAAGATCAAGTTGCCAGACTGTAAAGCTAGCGCACTTTTGAGATGTCTGAAGATCTGATGACCCGGGTTCTGAAAAGATATGGTGATAGATGAGATGAAGCAGAGCTCCTGGTGACCAAATGAAAAGCTGAACTGAGACATATCGGGACTCGGGAGTAGAAGTTGTGAACTTTGAAACTGATGTGAAAACACAACCAAGACCATGTACAACCTTTATAGAGCAACAACCGCCCACGTGACAGATCGATGAGTTTGTCTGCAGGGCACCTTTAGTTTAGAATGGTCTAAATTAGGACGTGAGCACAAAGTAAGCTTGCTAATAAACCCACGCACCTAAATTCTGTAATTCTGACACACGCATTAAAAATGAGAAGAAACACAGTGAGAACAAAAAGAAGGGTTTTTATTTAAGATATGTGTGTTGCTGACGTAGGTGTCCCTGCAGCCTAGCCTGGACACGTTATCGGACGCAGCGCGAAACGTCTGTCCTCTGAGACAGCCGGCCGGCCCTCTGACACCGGACCGCGAGGAGCTTTGGAAGTCACATCACCAGCTAACAGCATCGTGATAGCGGAGAGCTGGGAGTCTCCCAGGAATGCCGGGATACGCCCTGCATTCCCACAGTCGGAAAGGAGTTCTCACTAAATGTGGACCTAACCTCGTTTCACTGTTCAGCTATGTGAGATAATGGCTGGAGACTATGAGAGCTTTCATATACATAGTCAGCATTCAAACAGACAAATGTTTGTGCTTAAGAGGCCTGTTTTCAGTTGGCATGAATGTGAATCATAAGGATGTAAAAAGGGAGCCAATCACTGACACTCAAATTCCAGCTCTCTCACCGAAAGGTACGTTTACAAACAAACTGCAGTCTACACTCCTTTCATAGGTAAGGAAACATATGTATATACATTTACAAACAAATTTGTGAAAGAAAAGCTGATGTGGTTTATGAGGAGTTTGTTTTAAAAAAGTACTGGCCTATTTTCCACATTGAATAGGTTGGATTGTAATAATTAGAGAATTGTTTTGGCCCCACCAAATGAAAAGGTGTGTGGAACGTACAATATGGTAGCAATTACAGTTTCTGGCTGGCTCGTGTTTCAGAAGAATAAGCACATGGAAATTAGGTGATTCTGAGCAGTATTTTTTTGCCTTTTGGGAAACGTAGTTCAATAGGAAAACAAAGTAATTAATTTGAATGGCAGCAAATTGATAACCTCTGGATCTCCAGATAAGTTAAGACCAAAGGAAAGGGGCCATAAAAATGAACAGAACATTCCTAACCGCGTCAATAATTTAAACACATTGCCACCCATCCAACAGCTAACCAACCTCACCCCTCCAAGAACAGCCACATTAAGGCCTGTTACACAATCTTAGCAAGAAACACTCACAAAGGTCAATGCAGGGGGCGTTTCTCGCATTCTTGGGTAGCAAAATGTGCAGTCCAAGTTTTCGCTTCAGTACATATCCAGCAGTATAAATAGACGTTTAATTTTTTAAAATGCTAAAAAGTTGAGTAAGTCGCTCTGGAAAAGAGCGTCTGCTAAATACCTGTAATGTGATGTAAGGCTTCTCCCCTGGCTCCTCCTCTGAACACAGGGCTTCTAAACATCACAGCCAATGGTACAAAAAAAAGTCTTCAACACACTGGCAAAGGGGAGGCTCAAAGTTGAGACCACTTTTCCATAAACGTACAGGAAATATGGAAGAACTTCAAGAATTCAGCGAATTACTCAAGAAACCTGATCGTCTGCCCCTCCCATCCCCCCTGAGTGTCTCTGACCTATGAGTGCATCACTAATTTAAGGGCCAAGCAAACGAGGTCTTGTGACCTAGAAAAGAGTACAGACGCAAACCGCAAGGAACATGTACGTTCCCTCTGGGAAGAGGGGTTGTCCTAAAATAACTTCTCCCCACGTTTGTCAGAGGAATAAAAGGAAGGTGAGGTCCGCCGAGCTTCTAGACAAGAAAACCGTCCGCTCACCTCCATTACCGATTGCTCCGATCCCTCGGTAGAAATCCTCGAAACTGATCACCCCCAAACCGCTGGGATCCAGGAACCTCGTTAGATCTTTCACCTGTCATGAAAGGGGGGGACGGGGACGAGGGTGGGGACAGAGGTGGGGCAGGGTCAGTGAAAAGGCTATCATTTCAAAATCAGTAAATAACAGAATAAAGACAAGAAGAAGTTAAGAGTTCAAGTTTTAAGTTATACTTTATTGACCTCGTGGCCGTGGGGCAATTTGTCCTCTGCATTTCACCCATCCAAACTACCTTAGAAGCAGTGGGCAGCCACAGCGCAGCGCCCGGGGACCAACTACAGTTCTGAGGCGGGAGCCTTGGTCAAGGGCAATGGCAGGAGTATACCTAACCTGCCATGCATGTCTTAGGTGCGGGAGGAGACCGGAGTACCCGAAGGAAACCCACGCAAACATGGGGAGAACACACAAACTCCACGCAGGGAGGACCTGGACTGGGACTCGAACCAGATGCCTCCTTTTTGCGAGGCTACAGCGCTAACCGCTACACCACCATGAATTGTGAATGCTACGGACGTAGCACTGCAGTACTGAGAAAGAAAGCACAGGAAAGCCACCGATTGGACATCAGAGGTCTGATTGATCGGCGTTCCTCAAAAGAGCCGCGCTACACATAACGCGCGCATGTTACACACAGTATCTGACCTGTGGGGGGCGGTTAGATATATGCTATATAAACCTTTCGTACACATTCATAACTTCACGTGTGCATAAAGTGCGATTGCATTAATAATTAGCAGACGCTCTCCTCTGGAGCGACTTACGCAGCGTACATTCTTTAACATAGCGGGATATTTAATGAAGCAGTACAATGGCAGTGCCTCACCTGGGAATTGAACATGCAACCTCTTCCAAGGTCAGTTCCCTAACCATTATCCTACGGCAGGGAACATGAACCACACACACACACACACACACACACACACACACACACACACACACACACACACACACACACACACACACACACACACACACACACACACACAGTGAGCACCATAATTCATTGGTTCTGTACTGTAGCACTGAATTTGAAAGGATAAAAATGCGCCACTTTCCAATGAATTATGGTGATCACTGTACATGGAGATAATGAACAGCATTTTTGAAGGTGAATTTTTGTAGAGGTTTTGCAGCAGTCCTTGTTGATAAAATGACAGAAAATGACCCACATATATAGCACTGTCTGTGGTTAAGCAGGTTGTGTGTATAATGGGAAAGTCTTACACTGGTCTTGTGTCATGGTTTCACGCCCTACGTGGCGTTCTCTTCCTGAAAGATCCCGCTATGGAAACTTCCCTCTGCCTCTCACTCAATGTGCTCCTCATGCGACACTCAGGGGCCGAGACAACAACGGCACACACAGCACAGCAGAGAGCAGGCAGCTCACAGTGCACAGCTCACAGCACAGAGCAAACAGCTCACAGAACACAGTGTAGAGCACATAGCACAAAGCACACAGGACAGAGCACCCTTCTCACTGCATTGGGATGTTCAGCAGAGAACAGTGCAGGTCTGTTCTTCACACTGTAAAAGCAGTCAAATCATATATTCATCTTGGCTCGTACTCGCCTCTCACCAATTGGCCCATTAACGCTATTCAACTTTGTGTAATGTGCAAGAACCTTTGTCATTCAACTTTGTGTAATGTGCAAGAACCTTTGTCATTCAACTTTGTGTAATGTGTTAATTTCATGCACTTTTTTGATCCGATTTAACGCCACTTATGAGAACTCTTTTCAACAGGCTATCTTTAAAACAATTCAGTGAGGTTTGAACATTGGAACATCAAACTTCTGCAAGGCGTATAACATAAAACTTCCTGTGTAAGCACTCTCACATATACTGAACAAAAATATGAACGCAACACTTTTATTTTTGCTGCAATTTTGTATGCGTTGACATAAGATATCAAAGATTTTTTTCTATGCGCTCAAATATCTTATTTCTCTAAAATTTAGCCCATAGATTAGCTTACATCGCTGTTGGCTAGCATTTCTCCTTTGTCAAGATAATCCATCTCCTGCTCAGGTGTGGCATACCAAGATGCTGATTCAAAGCCATGATCACTACACAGGTGTTCCTTATGATGGGGTCAATAAAAGGCCTAAAATGTTGAGTTTTTGTTGTACAACACCATGCCACAGATGCCTCAAGATTTAAGAGATGCAATTGGCATGCTGACTGCAGGAATGTCCTGTAGAGCTGTTGCCAGAGTAAGGAATGTTCATTTCTCCACCATAAGCCGTCTCCAGGGTCGTTTCAGAGATTTTGGAAGTTCGTCCAACCGGCCTCGCAACCGCAGACCACGTGTACCCACTCTAGCCCAGGACCGCCACACCCATATTCTTCATCTGCTGGATCATCTGAGACCAGCCACACGGACATTATGTTTTGGGGGAATCTGCGACCAACAAATGATTATCTGTATCCCCAATCACATTAAATCAGTAGATAAGTGCCGAATGAATCTATTTCAGTTGACTGATTTACGTTTATTACTTTTGAACTCAATAAAATATCAGAAATTAGTGAGTGTTGCATATATGTTTTTGTTCAGTGTACATAAAAGATCTTTATTATACATCACATAACCACCTCTCTCTCTCTCTCTCTCTCTCTCTCTCTCTCTCTCTCTCTCTCTCTCTCTCTCTCTCTCTCTCTCTCTCTCTCTCTCTCTCTCTCACACACACACACACACACACACACACACACACACACACACACACACACACACACACACACACACACACCTGGATACTTTAAACAAAGCTTCCATCACATACCCATAAAGCTGCACTCACATGGTATTCAGGCTCAGGCTACCTAGTAACCATAAAATCAGTAGCCTAGCAACACATGATCTGGTAACCAAGGAGACAGCTGCTGAGGCTTGAAGCTCAGCTGTCAAGGAGCCCTCGGATTCATGCTGAAGACTTTCAGCTGCGAAAGATGATGTAATGCACTTCATGAAGCCCCCGCCCCCCTAAGCACACTAGTCCGTACAGACACGAGGTAAACAAAGCAATGCAATCTAAAATTTATAAACGTTCTTTTCCAGATGCTTCCACAATGGCAGCTAGGGAAAGCTAAGAGGCTGAGGCAAGCCTGATAGAATGCAGAGACCAGTGGTAAGGGAAATACATGTATAATTAACCAAATTCAAAACACCTCAAAACAGCACACTCATTTCAGAAGGGACTAAAAAAAACACAGTTGTTTTACCCAACAAACAATATGAAACCCCCATCAGACACAGAGAAACCAGTTACTGAATTAAGACTTCAGCTACTGCAAACCACAGGGATATCACAAGGCCAAAATTAGGAAAGATGTTTTTGTTACTTTATCTATCCTTTATGAAAATGAGTTAGGCTAACTTGTACAGGGAAAAAAAAGACATTCTTACAGCTTCATAAAAAAGGTAAATGTGAGAGGTGGGATATTTAATCTCCGATTGCACAGGATTTTTCCGCTGCTGTCATTAAAAGGAGATAAACATGCTCAGCCCGCGGCAGTGCCGTGGGTGTGTCATGCGACACAGTAAAAACGCATGCCCAGCAGAGGCCGCAGCCCTCAGAAATTTCATTGCAATGCGTTAATGATGCAATATTTCATGTAAATGTTTTCATGCAAATTTTACAATGAATATAATATATTCTAATCTCTTTTGTTTTTTTTAAATACAAAATTCAAATGGAATTTTTTGGTCCAATTGACAGCCCTACTAAGTTTCCTCTTCCAGTAGTGAAGACAGAATTCATATCAGACATGTTATCATGAGTCAGAAAAAACCACTTCAATTGGTGGGACTGAACAGAAACTGACCGTGTGTGTGTGTGTGTGTGTGCATGCATGAATGTGTGTAAGTGTGTGCATCCGTGCAAAGGGGAGGTGCGGGGCGGAGAGAGAAATCAGCTTTAAAAATTCTCTCCTCCCATGGAAGCCTCATGTTTTATGCAGAAATACATTCTTCAGATCTTTCATAACACAGCCCAGCAAATCCGACAGTTTATAAGGCACTTCAGAGAGACACTGACATGAGCGAGTGTAATAGAACCCACAGCTTTACTTGATATGTGTGCACGCACACACACACACACACACACACACACACACACACCCCCACGCGTGCACATGCACACACCCATGCACGCACATCCACACACACGCACACGCTCGTGTGCACACCCACACCTTCATGCACTATTCTCGTGCGCACACACCCACATCCATTCATGTACACAGACCCGCACTCATACTTACGCTCGTGCACGCACACACACACACTAAATTTGTGAGCGCCAAAGAAGGAAAAAAGGGGAAAACAAACTATTAAAAGTAGTTTGAATATAATTTATTTGCCAGCACAATGCAGCTCTGATAATCTAAGAGAGAGCGAGACAGACACGACAGCAAGACAGACTCTGTGGGTGGGACGCTTGGCTTGTTGGTGCTGCCACCCACTAATCAGAGGTATGGACTGTCAGATATGGAGAGTTGAACTGTGGAGCTTTCTCAAAAACAGTTTGGTGACAGTTCTGTTTTAAATGAACATATCTCGCTGAAATTTCATGGCAAAAAGCACGCACAAAAAACATACTTGTAGCCTTAAATTCTTTAAAGGCTTTCTTGGAAAAAGTCCACTCTGGGGTACTGGATACATTATTTTTATTTTTTTATATTTTTTAAATTAGTACTTGACATTAGTTTGACAACAAACCCCAAGGCAGTAAATTGCTATGGCAAGGCTTTTCACAGATTTTTGGAGAAAAAAATAATTCTAAGCAGTGCAGTATTCAGTGGCTTCTGATCACCTCAGCTGTTGTTTAGGCAGGTTTTCTAAAGGGCCTCGGACAGACAGATGGACATTCGCCTCAGGCGTTGCCAAGAGATATCTGCTACATAGAGATGGCACTTTCCACAGAGCAGACAGACTGCAGACCATTTCACACAAACACAGTATACACAGGGCCAAACACAGGAAAACACAGGTAAGCACAGGACCAAACACAAAACCAAACACAGGAAAATGCAGGTAAGCACAGGGCCAAACACAGGTAAACACAGGTAAGCACAGGACCAAACACAAAACCAAACACAGGAAAACACAGGTAAGCACAGGACCAAACACAAAACCAAACACAGGAAAACGCAGGTAAGCACAGGGCCAAACACAGGTAAACACAGAGCCAAACACAGAGTATTGGTCAAATCTAGTAGGCAGACACGAAGGTGTTAACACACATGGTGAATACATTTGTATCTCATCTTTAAGGACAAAAAACTCAAAGGGTATTTAGAGCCATCTGGTATCTACATGGTAGTTCAATTACTCAGCAATCCCAAAACAGGATGTTCTGACACTACCCACATCACTGTCTGGGTATGCAACACACTTTTTCAACAGCATCTTAACCGAGCCTCATTTCTTTACAACACAGTGCATCCACAGCATGGACACTTATGACACATTGAAGGCCAAGATTAAAAAACGTGACTGATGGGGAGCATCTACACTTGAGTTGGGCGCCTCCGCTGACTGTGCCATTTAATGAGCGCATCGTGAAGCTCGAGAACACAGGAGTCTAGAGCGCCCATCGTCCACATGAAATCGGCGCCAAGTTCATCCTGGAAGAGTGTACTTTACGTTTACAGAATTCAGAGAGCAGCTCCCATTCATACCGAGGGCTGGGTATCGTTTTTCGATACCGATATCTGAGATTCGATGCCAATGCCAAAATAGCACTTTTTTTCCTCCTGATACCTTTCTTTGCTGGGTGTAAACACATTTTTCTACAATATCCAAATAAAATAAGCCAAAACTTGTCAAACAATTCAGTGATTAATGGTATTGACTAAAACAACTGTGTAAAATACAGTATAAAATGAACAGAATTATGATTTAAATCAAGCAATATCTGATCAAGGAATAAAATGATTGGACAGTTTTCGATAGGCTACTCTGTGCTGCGGACATGATTGGGTCTGCGCTCAAGAAGTACAGAGGTTCGATACCCAGCCCTATTAACATCATCTGTCCTTGACTCATTCAGTGTCACTGGCGACATAAGTTGACAAAAATACGAATGTTCAAAAGTGCCGAGGGCGACTAACGTCGACCACAGCCGTCTTTACACTGCTATACCGGTAAAGAATTCCGGATTTGGGTCAGAAAAAAATTAAACGATTACCAATTTACACTGATGTTCTTTTACCGCATTTTACACGCAATTACCTTTTTTTAAATTTTTTTTTTACATGGTTCTAAATGCCGATATTTGTTATAGTTATATTTATAAGTTATATTTAGCTATATGTTTTAAAATTCATCGAGAATAACAGACCACCTAAACCAACATCGAGGTGTGGGAATAACGCGTCTCGGTCAATTTGTAGGCTACCGACCCATTTCTGCTCCAAGTTACTTTTTGCGTAAGAATAACTGTTTTGTTGAACAGTTTCTCTTGAAACTGTTGATACAAAGTAGGCCTAACTAACACGGACAGCCCATTTTTACATATCTATACAAATTACCACTGATTATGTTTATTGTTCATTTGTACATATCTATGGATAACAGTTTTCACTATAACACATCACCAATGTAAGAGTCCTGTTAACCAAACTGAAAAGAAATTATTTATATATTACCATTAATTTTGTTTGACATTGCTCTAATAGTGAACTGAACCAGCAGGTGTGCCATCTAAACGAATGTGTTTTAGGTTTGCACACTGACAGGATTAATCTAAAAATCTAGAATGTCGGCAGCCATATTGGCTTGGCACTGCTGAGGCTCAGTGTTCTAGAACACTCTGGCATTGAATGAGTTAAATTTGACTCATTATGCATGCGTTTGCTTTTTTCTTCTCAAACACAGTTAACAAGTTCAGCAATCATCAATATTATCTTAAAACTGCATTTGTGCATACAAAAAAAAATTGTTTTATGATTAAATGCAAATACTAAGTAAAACAATGGAGAACTGTTGATTGAATTCAGGCCATTTTCGCCAATATGATAAGAATCAGACTTAAGAAATCCAACAGCATCCTAAAAATACATTTCTACAAAAAATTCCTTCTGAATTTCTACACAATCACCGATATGGTAGTTAAGCACTTAAGCCAACAGCAACAGCCATTAATAACAGGCTTGACTGTGTGAAACCCTCACGCGTGACGTAGAGCTACAGAAAGCGAAGGCTAATGCTGACAAGAGAGAAGAACAGTGAGACGGCTGTGGAGCGCTCGCACAAAAATCAAGATTACAGTCAATAAACTCACTGCCTTTTTATACCCAAGATGCTCAACTCCAGAATCACGTTTCAGCAGGTGACAAAGATCGGGAATGCTAATCACAGAACAGCGCTGGCTGCACATTGAGCAGGGGGACAGTGCTAATTTGGGACAGAAAAGCCCCAAACGTCCAAGGGTAAGAAATGAACAAAGAACATTCCTGCCAAGATTACTCTGGAACCCCGCTGCCCACATCAAAGATGCAAGGGTCAGGTGGGATAAGTACTGACAGAAGAGCTTTGCCCTGATGAAACGACACAAAACCACGGGAACGACAAAACTACCAAAGGTCTGATGTTGGTATTCTACTGGGTTGGTCTACATTGATCTCTGTGCTAAATGCTAATGTGTCAACATCGTTCCAACATGTCTGATCGAAGGCTCCATAACAAACGCGTCTGTGACATGGGGATATCGGAACTGATTCTGAAGGTGACCTCAAATTAACTGTAAACGCTCACACACATTTTCAAACAATTTCATACACTTATTCCAAAAATTATTTGATAACACTTTTTTTGTTTTGCGTTCCATTTTGGGTGACTGTCCAGATTGCCTAAAATTAGACTTTATGAATCAAAAACATGATTGGTGTTGAGTGCCGTCGGTGACATCGGCTCCCAAACTTGGAAGGGACCCCAGACAATTAAATGTGTCAGCAGTGGACAGGAACTGAGAGATGAAGATGAAAACTCATACTCAAACTCCTAAAAAACCAACAACGTGACCTCACTTCCTGTACTCAGTTTCCTCTTCCGACGAGCGACTCTCTGGCTCTCTCATGGATCACTTCCTGAAGGGGATTTGCATGAGGGCAGTAGCGGGGACACAAAGACTCAACAGATTGATGCACTCTGTGAAAAACATGTAAATTCCATGGAAGAGAGGGTTGGGTCGGGGAAGAAGATTTTCAAAAAGCGTATGTACCGTCCGGGTTCTGTTGCCTCCCTGAAGTGGAGTTGCCAAAATTCAGCTTCTCAGCAAACGGAGTAACCTTCATGATCCCTGCTTCTTTAAATTAACACTTATTTGTCTCTGTTCTCACATATTAACATGAAGATGCACTAAATTATGATCCCAGCCACAAATCTCACGCGTCTGGGAGGACAGATATGCAGCGTTGCCAGATCTGAACCACGACCCAAATCGTTCCCCACTGAGAGGGGCTTAAACTGCTAAAAATTGCTGAAAATGCACCGGATGCTGAAAAATTCGGATCGTTTTAAAATGTAACAGCCGTGAAGTGAACACAAAGCTGAGGCCAGGAACGTTTTCTTAGATAAGGTTGTCAAATTCCATTGCTGAATGGCTTTTGCGCCAACCTGCATTCATCATCCTCTATCTAACCACTAAATCACCTGTTTTGTGCTCACAGTGTCATTTTGTATGTTACATCACATTTTAAGATTGTTTTGCACCCAGAGAATATTAAGGTTTTGGAAACGGCAGCGGTAGGAGAAACAGCAGCAGCTTTCATGTCTGATTTATTTGGGATTTCGATCCCATCATCACCCACACTTTTTCTACAGAAGAGAAACACTAGGATAGGCTACATCTCTCTGTCGATCTGAAAAGCACTCACGTCAGTGCTCACAGCTATTCTACATGCCTGGATTACTCTGGCGTTCTACTGTTACACTGCAAAAATTTAAAAAAAATAATAATAATAAAGTATAAAGTCACTTCAAACCTTATGTGACTTTCTAAGACAAAAAGAGACAAATTTATGAGACAAAAAGATTCCCAAAGAGGTGAGACAATTTTACTCATTTCAAGATTTTTCAATGGGGTAAGACAACTTTACTTGACAAGCAAAAAGCTACTTAAAACAAGCTAATATATAAACTATAAAATATAAACTTGAGATTTAAAAAAAACAAGATTTAAGTCTCATTACAAGACTAAGACCGTTAAGGCAGTGTATGCAGCACACTGAATAATCATCTGTCCTGCATTAGACTGAAATCAGCTAGAAGTAAAACCACCACATCCTGGAATCACATAGGAGTGATTATTCACAACAACACCGTCATACGCTGTGAGACATCCCTGGGAGAGACATAATTGCTGGTCACAGAGAGCATCGGCAATTTTGGTTTTCCCCGGTGTTTTATTAGCCGATTGATAAGATCGAGAGAGTGAGAGAGCGAGAGCGTTCATTAAACTACATAATACAAGCAAAAGATGATAAACTAAAACACCACCACCACAGGGTACACACAGAACCACCAAACTCTACCACAGGGTAGGGTACACAGAACCCCCAAACTCCACCACAGGGTACGCAGAACCCTCAAACTCCACCACAAGGTTCACAGAACCCCCAAACTCCACCACAGGGTACGAAAAACCCACAAACTCCACCACAGGATACACAGAACCCCAAAACCCCACCCAGGGTCAGTGAAATTAGCCACTTGGAGCTCTTCATGGAACAGCACGTTCCACTCCTTAAACAGGCTAAGATTATTAGCACTCATCACGAGGGAACCAACACAGCAGTCACAAGCTGGAGCAGAGCAGTTAATGTTCAATCCGTTACGCTTAGTCAGTTAGCAAAGGTGCAGTAAACAAACCCCAGCAGTTGCACACAGAGCACATGCACTTTATTGAGTTCACCAACACTAATATTTCTGCTTTGGAGCCAGTCCACAGGCTAACGTATCTCTAACCCTGTCAATATGCCACCACCAAGCAACTTAAAGGAGAAGTTCAGTATTTAGCATGTTAAGCCCTGTTAAAAGGTTATTTACGATCATATACAACGGTCCATATCAACAGATATACCGTTTAAAGATTTATAGAACTATTTTTAGTTGCCGTACAGCTATACGTTTGTAAACTTCCGCTTGAAATTTTGGGAGGTCTTGGCTGAGTTTGAATTTGAAACTTTCCAAAACAATTAAGAAGTATTTCCGGTTTCCGGCTGCGGATGTATATCTAAACCTCTGTTGGTGTCAATAGATTTAATAAAATGATCAATAAAACCCGATACAAAGCATATTTTGCGACAATTTTTGTGTCAGAACATCAACGGACACCAGTGACCACTCGGTGAGTTTCCAGTCTTTGAAAACTAGAGTTTATGGTGTTTTTTGATGGATTTTCTATTATGCATGTCCAGATCCATTGTGCAAGCTAGCTGTGACATGAGCAATTATAAACAATATATCTCAAGACTGCAAAGTTTGTCAAAATGTTGATATGGACCGTTGTTATTACGTAAATAATCTTTTAACAGGGCTTAACATGCTAAATACCGAACTTCGCCTTTAAGAAAAAACACACTTCACCCCCTTTGCTTAATCACTGCAGTGAAGTGGTTACATTCGGTTTTAACTTGGATACCAGCAGGAGCACCAAAATCATTAATCAATTCAAAAACGCATGCTCCAGTGAGTCTTACAGCAGGGAGCAGACATAGAAGATTGTATGCCGCTTCTGGTTTTCCAGGAAAATTATAAACACGCAATTCCCACACCCATTAATTCATTACAAAGCAGCAGGCTGGCCTTCAGCTACTTAAACTGACTCTCAAGCAACCGTGCTTCATGTTTTTCTAACCTTGTGGAATTCCCTTAACCTGAACTGCTTCAGTATAGGCTATCTAAAGCCATATAAATGGATCATGCGTAAATTTTGCATATATAGTTGGATAAGTGCGCTTATCAGGTAAAAACAACCCAAGTAACATTAACATAGTACTCCTCCAGAGAAATTGTGGCTGAAAACACAAAAAACATTTTCCCAAGACCCTAATAGTTGAGATATGACTGGCAGAAAAGGAATTAATACCTTCAGTATGTACTCTTTCTCCCTGTTTTTCTTTAGGCCTGTTGGAGTGTGGGGAGGGGGGGTGGGGGGGGGGTTGGATTTAATTTACCACTATTAGGTGCACCTGTGTATGTATGTTTGCATTACATACAATTCATACATTTTAATACCTAACAAACAAATTATTCCATAAAAGGATTTAAAGGAAATATTTTCCTCTGAAATATTTGCCTCTGAATTTGCCTCTGAAATATTTGCTTCTGAAAGGAAATATTTATCTCCATACAGAACACTCAGCCCATAAGGCAAAGGCTTACCACTTGCAACACTGCTCTCCTCTCTCCGGAGTGGAGTAACTACACAAAGTTTAGACAGTAAAAAGATTCTGACATTACAGACCAGTGAGCCTGATTTGAGCCACTGCAGAATAACCAGCATGTCGTGCGGCGGAAACAAGACGGACAAACAGAGCCAGTGAATTTCCACGCATTCCCAGAGCACCACACGCCAAGTCATGTGGGTACTGAGAAACGATAACAACATCCTTCTAAAACAGAACACACAAGGCACCGGCCCACAGACCAATTAGCACAGTCCCAAAGACACTTACAACATACAAGACACAGGTCCACAGACCCATTAACACAGCTTCTGGAGCAGACAAACCTATGTCCAGAGAAAGCCGAACTGGAATTTAATGATGAATTACAAACCTTTCTGAGACCAGTGAAACCATTAATTAAAGGTATTCTGCCAGAGCCATTCGATACACCTCTTCCCCCTCTTGCTCATATACACTACCACTCACACACAGAAACACCTGACAGGGGGGTCCAGGAGAAAGTTCCATAATCTCTGGAATCCTGATGAAATCCACCCCGCCCAGTCAACCGTCACTGGCCCCGCCCGCTCCAGGGTAATGGACTGAAGCAGATCAATCAGTCACATGACCCTTGATTGCGATTGCCAGCTCTGACACGCATGCAAAAAATAAAGGGTGACCCCTGAGCTCTGAACTTAAATTATATAAGCCAGGGACACCACTCAAAGCAGTCATAATTTGTTGAGATGGTGTTTCAAGGGTAAATGTATGACTTCATCTTCGTGCAACAGTCAAGCTAATTTGAGCTAAAGGGCTTCTTTAGTGCAGGCATAGGCTACGCTTTGAAGGCTATTACTTTACATTACAGGGTCACGTTGGCAGGTATACACATCACTCTCCACCAACTTGCAGTGAAATTAATTTACAAAGCAGTGAGCTATCAAATTTGTCAGGACACTGATATTGCAACACTTGAAAGTCAGTCACCTCAAGCTAGTGAGCTGGCAAGATGGATAGATTTGCACCATTTTCTGAAAATGCTTTTGTCACTTGGACCATTTTTCCTTCTTTTTAAATCGAAGGTTGAGCACTTTCAATAACTTCTCTGAAGTGTTTTTCTGGACTTTCAGAGCCCATGGGAACACTGTACTGGAGAAAAACTGAGAAACTAAATGCACTGGCCTGTTAAAACAGAACACAGCAGGTGTTCCTCATTAGAATCCCAGGCTCGTTTGATTGGACTGTGATTGGGTAATGAGCAGCGCGGCTCCATTTAGAGCAGATGTGGGTGCTCCCTTCTCACTTCTGTACATGGTTGTTACCGGCTGTGTGCGAGGCTGCCCAGAGAAAGGGGCCGTCTACAGTCCTGTTTTAGCTGGGACATCCCAAAATGCCTTTTCCCTGCATGGCACACCCTTTGTCTTGTATTCCCTGCAGTTGCAGAGTAAGCCTTATGAAAAACCTACTGATCTGAGAGCAAGAGAGGCTTCCACAGTACACCTTCCTTAGAGAGCTTTTATCAACGCAAGAAGGGGAGGGGCTTCCACACTACACCTTTGTTTCAGCTCTCATTGACGCAAGAAGGGGAGGGGCTTCCACAGTACACCTTCCATACAGCGCTTTCATCAATGCAGGAAGGGACTTTGACAGTACACCTGCCTTACAGAGCTCTCATCAAAAAAAGGGGAGGGGCTTCCCATAGGTTTCATTATGGCAGAAGTAAGCATGGCCTGAAATTAATTTAATTTATTTTTATTTTATTAACCTTTACTTAACCAGGTTAGCCCCATTGAGATTTATTTTCCAAGAGAGATCAGGCCGAGAAGGGCAGAACTTTTCTGAAACAATAAAACTGAAGACAACAGTCGAGCCGAAAGTGCTCGGGCCTATAAAACAAAAGTACAAGGAAAAAATTAAATAATCGATTGAAACACTTACAATTGGACTCTGATACCATAGACTTTACAATGGCTTTATATTTATTCAGGGCAACTGAAAGACACCGTGGCGGTAAAAAGCTCTGCCAGAAACCCACTGTTCATTACCGCTGCTGCACACAAAAACAGGTAATTCACCAGAATGCAAAAACATTGTACCTTTTTCAACTCATTATGAGCTCCAACGTCGAGACACAACTCGGCTGATAAGCGCCTAATGAGTACACATGCTGTGCAAACTCTCCAAGTGTATGAAAAACAGGCCTGTGCTGTGCACACACCTGCAGTGCATTGTGGGACACCTGGCATCCGGCTTCCAGCTCTCCTGCAGGGGATCTCTGCCCAAACGCAGCACCACTCCCGATGAGTACGGGAATAGCCCTCAAAAGAGTGCCCGGGACAGCTCAGAGAGATTCATCTGAACAATGAATCGGAGGTAAGGCAGTCCAATTAACTTGGTATAATATACTGCAGCCTGCCGACTCACTCCTTTCAGGGTGCGTGTATAGTGCCAGGGAAATCCTCTGTCCGGTTCCCTAATCGTTACAGTCACCATAGAAACACCGGACGCGCCGGGTCACTCAAGTAAATTTATAATGTCAGTCGCTCACAATAACCTGAACAAGAGTAGCGCTTCTGTGCCAACCCCACAAGTTGCAACAGTCAGTTTAGGTAAATGTACAGCACTCAGCAGAATGCAAGACAGAGAGCCACTGAATCAAAATTTCAGCCAGATTCCACTGATCCAATTAAACACCGTTGTGAGAATTCAACAGCAACAAAAATGCTTCCATATCAAAAGCTGAGAGCTGACCTTCACTTCTAGAGTACAAACTGCCCGAGTTCTGACCATAATAGGGTCATAATATTATGTAATATAATATATACATTATGTATATAATATTCTGTGTACACCAAGCATAGGCCAGGTTAAAGCTGCAGTAGGCAACCTTTTCAATGGCCGCAATGTTGTGAAAACATTTTGAAAGTCATAACACCCGTCGGCCCTGCCCACAGAGAAAGAAACACCCCCCCACCCTACTGCTTCTCCACACACCTAGTCATGAACGCGCATCAAAGTTTCTGGAATCTTTTTCATCGTTGCAGAATTTAACACTTTCCATTTAGTCACCAAGTATGGTAGCTAATGGATAGCTTTGCTAAGTTCACTAATCTACAGTTAGCCCTACCTGGTCCTAATGGTTCACAATGGCTAACGTTAGCGAACTATTTTTTTATGTAAATTGTTGAATAAGGCTACCCTCTATCCCAGACACAGTTACCCGACACACCGAGCCCCAATTCAGTATTCAGCTGGACATTTTGCAATAGGGCCCTTTTTCTGTTTTTCATAACTGATAAATGAAAGAGGAAATAAAGCAGCTAATCTTTCTGTGAGCCGGTTTTACTCACACATTACAACTGACAGTGATGGCTAAATGAATCGTTATAACAAATGTCACATAACATTTACCAAACATCATCCAGTCTGCTTATACTCTGTTCCAAGTCCCAGGCTCCTGCTTCACTATTTTTCAGATCTATTACTCATTCGTATATTAAAGGACACATGGATAAAAAATGCCTTGACCTAACCTACAGCCAACACTGCGCATATTACACTGTGTGTGTGTGGGTGTGTGTGTCTGCACATTACATATTTTGCTACAAGTCTAGTTATGGATATTAGTCAAATTTTACCATAATCAGACTGCATGCATACATGCATTGGGAATGATCATTAGCTGGGCTGATAACAGGCTGTGTAAAGAGAGAAATTGATTCTTTGTCTTTGAACGATGTCACCAATCGCACTTTGAGATTTGAAATCTATACTCTCCACGAACAATGCAAATCCATCCTGGGGAGTCACGTAACCCGAGCTGGCCCGAGCTGAACCCGAGGGGTTCCTACTGAGGATCAGATCGCAGCGACACACAAGCTTGACCCGGTCCAACCATGTTCTCTGTTCCATATTCGGAACGCCCGTTTTAGTGGTGACAAAACCAGCTTTAAATGTAGGCATTTAGGTGGTGTTGGTATCAGGGACCAGCCAGTGGGCCTATTTTTACAGAACCTGCACTCTTCAAATAGACCTCCAAGTCAGGGCTCGGTATCGGTATGCGCCAGGCACTTGAACAGATTCACTGCATTTAAACCAACCACAAGAGTTACAAAAGCTTGACTGCAGATTTCAAGGGAAATCTACACCCTAGTAAATGATAGAAAGGCTTGCACGAAGAGCATGATGCAACATTTCCACATTAATAATTCACTTCACTGCTGTTCATCTAGGCTGTCGTACAAGATCCAAACACTCAGAACATTAACACCAGGGAACTTTGCTTTTTATTTCCGTGCATGGAAAACTTTTTTTTGTGTGTGATTAATTACAATAATAATCCAGATCAAGAAACTGATTGGAGCCTTCCATATATATTACAAGTGCGAATTGCATAGTTGGAACATAGTGCAGCAAATTGCCTAGTGCAGCAAACATTAATAGAGCAATTCTATAACTGGTACTAGAACATCGACAGCATGCGATCTGCCAAATCCCTGCTCTTTGACAAGGCTCCAAAAAAACTATCAGGTTTTAATCCAAATAAGAGTTTAATAATGTATTGACTGGCAAAGAAAAGCAGCTCATTGCCAAATATGTTACACCAAAGTATTTGAGCTGCATATTATGACACTGCCTGTAGTGAGAAGACTGTTGAACATCCCACAGATCTGCAGAATCAGGACACAAAAATAACAGGCGATTCTGAGCTAACCTACTCTTATCTGTTCACTCTAAAATGTCACCTCCGTGCGTTTTCAGACAAACCAACCGGAACACTCATTTATATGTTGTAAGCCTACTAGTAACTAAATATTTTTAATGAGAAAACTTTCAAATGCGATTTTAGGTTGACCGACATAAAAATCACAGACCAGTTAGAAATACAGGTTAAAAGATAACATGGAAAATCTCAAATTAGTGAGTACCCCATTTTCTTGTTTATAAAAGGGCAACTAGGAAGCTTTAAGGTTATTTGTACTAGCTAACATAATCTTCCTGGTAGGGTGGGTACAAATGTCTGAAAGGTGGAAACCAACGAATTTCCCCTGAATCACACGTCATGTTTCCATTTCTCTCCAAGGGAGGAACCAATGGCACAGCATGCTTGATAAGATTAGACAGCTGTGTTCGTTTTGGAACAGACTCGAGAGCAGTCGCTGCACTTATCTTGAAAGGAGAGGGGACACTGCAACGGTGTTGACATTCGAGCCGTTTCGGATGCACCTTTGCTGCGCGGTGTGGAAACCACCTCGCGTATTTACATAGATTTACATCGAAAACCGTAAACCTTGCCGCGTAGCATCTAGAGGAGAAGCTGGTAATAGCCAGGCGCGCTAGAAAGCACTGCGATTATAGCCCCAATTCAGCACTGGCGCTCCCGCAGCCGCAGATGGTACGGCGGCTAGCAAGACGAGTGCGTGCTTCAGAACCGATCGCTCTAAACGGGGCTTGTGTGACCCGATCACACCACTAAACCCTGTCAAGCCGCTTTAAGCAGAAACCCATTTACAAAGCTTTATGGCCAATATGCAGGCAATAAATCATGTCATTTGGCTTAGCGGTGGTATTTAGATGTGTGGCATAGTTCTGTCAATACAGGCTCCCGCCAAGAGAGCGAGAATGGCTGTGCTGACAGCTGCTTCTCCCTTTAATTGTACCAATGCGTTACTAACGCCTGCCGATCAACACCATGTCCTCACGTGCTATCGTGATGAGCGATGAATGTCACACAAAACACGCATATACATGTGTGTGTGTATAAACTATGTACAGTGCCCTCCACTATTATTGGCACCCCTGGTAAAGAGGAGTAAAAAGGGTTATAAAAAATTCACCGTTTGGTGAATTAGCTTAATCTCACACTGAAAAAAAAAGAAAAAATCCAACCTTTAATTGAAGGGAATTTATTATGAGAAAAAAAAATCCCTCATCAAGAAATAATAATTTTTAACAAAACCACATGTGCCACAATTATTGGCACCCCTGCATTAATACAAAAAAAAAAGTAATCTTTTAAAATATTTGGTCGCATATCCTTTGCATGTCACGACTTCCTGATGTCTGTGACACAACAACATGAAAATACTTTTGGCATCTTCTTTTCTGGTACTATTACAAGCGATACTATAACGTCTCTGCATTTGAATGGATCTCTATGGGAATTGGCAGGTGAGACTAGATTTAGCTGCAAGTTATGCTGGAACAGTATGGAATACATGGTTGGTAAAATGGCTGTAAGTCATCAAGGGTCTGAGGTATCAAATGAGCCTCAAACCATCACTCTGCTGCCAGATATGCAGTAGATATGGATGGATCACTTTAAGGGTTGTTTCTCCTGACACATTTTCCTATTGAACTCTATGGAAAAATAAGTCAGGAGAAGAAACCCTTAAAGTTATCCATCCAGATCTACTGCATTTCTGGCAGCAGAGTGATGGTTTAAGGCTTGTTTGATACGTCAGACCCTTGATGATTTACAGCCATTTAGCCAACCATGTGTTCTATACTGTTCCAGTGTAATTTACAGCTAAATCTAGTCCCACCCTCCAATTCCCATATAGATCCATTCAAATGCAGAGATGTTATAATATCGCTTGTAGGAGTACCAGAAAATAAGATATCAAGAGTCTTTTGATATTGTTGGGTCACAGATATCAGGAATTCATGGCATACAAAGGATATGCGACCAAATATAAAAAATGATTACTGTTGAATCAATGTTATTCACTTCACCTGTCAGTGGTTTTAATGTTCGGTGCACACACACACACACACACACACACTCAAAATTATTCATACCCCTTCACTTTTTGCACACTATTGTGTTGTAGATTTAATTTTAAATGGATAAAATTGCCAGTTTTGCCCATCAATCTACAGTCAATAACCCATAATGACAAAGTGAAAACATGTTTTTAGAAATGTTTGCAAATGTATTAAAAATCAAAAACTGAAATCTCTCATGTGCATAAGTACTCATATGCTTTGCTTTAATGTATTTTTAAAGTATCATATTTCATATTTGGTCACATATCTTTTGCATGCTGTTACTTCCTGAAGTCTGTGACCCATCAACATCAAAAGACTCTCGATATCTTATTTTCAGGTAGTTATAAGCGATACTATAACCTCTCTGCATTTGAATTGAACTTCCTCGTAGATATCTCTACCATATCTGGCAACTAGCCTTACCCCCCAATTCCCATAGAGATCCATTCCAATGCAGAGAGGTTATAGTACCGCTTGTAACAGTACCTGAAAATAAGATATCAAGAGTCCTTTGATGTTGATGGGTCACAGACTTCAGGAAGTAACAGCATGCAAAGGATATGCGACCAAATATGAAATATGATCGTTTAAAAATACATTAAAGCAAATGGTTTGAATACTTATGCAGATTTCAGTTTTAGATTTTTAATACATTTGCAAAAATTTCTAAAAACATGTTTTCACTTTGTCATTATGGGTTATTGAGTGTCGATTGATGGGCAAAACTGGCAATTTTATAAATTTAAAATTAAATCTACAACACAATAAAGTGTGCTAAAAGTGAAGGGGTATGAATACTTTCGAGCACCACTGTACATATATATATATACTGTGTGTGTGTGTGTGTGTGTATATATATATATATATATTCTTTTTTTATGTATGGTATGTGTATGCATATATATGCTATACACATGCACAAACATAATCCCCTCAAAAAAAGTTTGGAAATTTGTGTTTGGTCAATCATATCTCTGTCGTCACTGTATTATTACTGTTTGTTCAATGAATAAAGCGGAAAATTACCAATATGTCTTGTTTGTTCCTTGTTACTGATTAGAGAGTTCAATCATCCAATCCCCCAAACAACTCAAAACAATAGAGTCAATACCAACAGGAGAATACACTGTTTGACATCGGCAGATAAATTTGGCACATTTCACTTGAGACCCCACCCACATAATCAGCTGTGCTGCTCATCCCACAAATGCATGATCCTTACAAATATGACATCATTGTAAAGGGAAATGAACAGACTTTCCAGTGATATAACAAACAATGCCAATAATGCAGTGACAACAGAGATATGATCGACCAAACACAAATTTCCAAACTTTTTTTGAGGGGTTTATATATACACACACACACACACACGCACACACACACACACAGACACAGGGAAGAAAAGTTAAATGAAAAATCACAGGAAAACGTTAACTGCTAGTGTGCGTGGGCACGCGTTCTTACCTGTTCTGCTCCATAGGCCTTGGCAAATTGCAGAAACTCCTCAATTTGCACAAACCCATCCCGGTCCTGGTCAAGGGCATTAAACACGGCCCTCAGAGGGGACCGGTCATCCTCAATTTGAGATTCGTAACCCCCCACAGACAGGGCTGTAGACACCCCGCCCTCTGGCGGTGACAGCCCTACTAACATTAGCTCACTAGTCCGTAGAGAGCCGGGATCTAGTTCATACAGAGTCCGTAGAGAGCCGTGTTGTACATCAAGCTCCAGTCCAGAACCAGGTTCACACAGCATTTCATCAGGTGGTTTGGGGTCCAAAGCTTCCCTGTCATACACAAACTCTGTAGTCAAACACTGCTGACCCAGGATCAGCTCATGGTCCAGCTTTTCACAGGTAGACGCACACAGATCAAGAACCAGCCTTTCCTCTATTGAAGGATCTGGATCCGAGTCCCGGCCGCCGTCCAGGTCACCCAGAGAGGGGGCATCTCCATCAGAGAGCCCCTCGCAAACCTGAGGTTCTGTGGACGGAGGGCGGGGCAGGGAACTGGACTCTTCTCCACGGCCCGGAGAAGACCCACCAGACCCAGTCCCAATCCCGCCAGGTTCTGGAATCTCCTCGCTCAGGAGCACTTCTTCACTGCCGAGCAAGATGCGATCCGTAAGACCAGGGAGGTGATCACAGCTGACAGCGCTCCTCTCAGGGAAGCGCACGAATCCTTCCTCTTCCGAAGCCGCTGTGGGCAGATTGCTGCTGGCCTGGTCACCCTCAGTGCCCCCCCCTGAAGCCTCCTGGAAACAGCTGTGCAAAGTGAGCAGGTCACCGGCTAGCTTGCACAGTACACCTTTGTCCCCGGTTTCAGGTGACAGAGGCTCTCCGCCTTGTGACGAGGAACTGAGGCCATCCCCCTCGTCTTGTGAGGGGAGAGAGGGCTCCACGCTGACACCCTGTGAGCAAGCCTTTGTGCTCATATCCTGTGGGCTAGCCTCAGCGCTAATGCCCTGCAAGCTAGCCTCTGTGAAAAGACCCTGTTGAATAGCCTCCGTACCAACACCCTGTTGGCTAGCTTCCGTGCTAACACCCTGGTCCTTAGCCTCTGCCCTAACACCCTGGTCATTAGCCGCTGCGCTAACACCCTGGTCATAAGCCTCTGCGCTAACACCCTGGTCATTAGCCTCTGCGCTAACACCCTGGTCATTAGCCTCTGCGCTAACACTCTGGTCATTAGCCTCTGCGCTAACACCCTGGTCATTAGCCTCTGCACCAACACCCTGGTCATTAGCCTCTGCGCCAACACCCTGCAGGGTAGCTTCTGCGCCAACAGCCTGTTGGCTTGCCTCTCTGCCAACACCCTGTAGGCTAGCCTCAGCGCTAACACCCTGGTCATTAGCCTCTGCATCAACACCCTGCTGGCTAGCCTCTGCATCAACACCTTGCTGGCTAGCCTCTGCATCAACACCCTGCTGGCTAGCCTCTGCATCAACACCCTGCTGGCTAGCCTCTGCACCAACACCCTGTTGGCTAGCCACTGCATCAACACCCTGTTGGCTAGCCTCGGCGCTAAAAACCTGCTCATTAGCCTCTGCACCAACACCCTGTTGGCTTGCCTCTGCATCAACACCCTGCTGGCTAGCCTCTGCGTCAACACCCTGCTGGCTAGCCTCTGCGTCAACACCCTGCTGGCTAGCCTCTGCGTCAACACCCTGCTGGCTAGCCTCTGCGTCAACACCCTGCTGGCTAGCCTCTGCGTCAACACCCTGCTGGCTAGCCTCTGCATCAACACCCTGTTGGCTAGCCTCGGCGTCAACACCCTGTTGGCTAGCCTCTGCATCAACACCCTGTTGGCTAGCCACTGCATCAACACCCTGTTGGCTAGCCTCGGCGCTAAAAACCTGCTCATTAGCCTCTGCACCAACACCCTGTTGGCTTGCCTCTGCATCAACACCCTGCTGGCTAGCCTCTGCATCAACACCCTGCTGGCTAGCCTCTGCGTCAACACCCTGCTGGCTAGCCTCTGCGTCAACACCCTGCTGGCTAGCCTCTGCGTCAACACCCTGCTGGCTAGCCTCTGCGTCAACACCCTGCTGGCTAGCCTCTGCATCAACACCCTGCTGGCTAGCCTCTGCATCAACACCCTGTTGGCTAGCCTCTGCATCAACACCCTGCTGGCTAGCCTCTGCATCAACACCCTGCTGGCTAGCCTCTGCATCAACACCCTGCTGGCTTGCCTCTGCATCAACACCCTGCTGGCTTGCCTCTGCATCAACACCCTGCTGGCTTGCCTCTGCGTCAACACCCTGCTGGCTTGCCTCTGCGTCAACACCCTGCTGGCTTGCCTCTGCGTCAACACCCTGCTGGCTTGCCTCTGCGTCAACACCCTGCTGGCTAGCCTCTGCGTCAACACCCTGCTGGCTAGCCTCTGCGTCAACACCCTGCTGGCTAGCCTCTGCGTCAACACCCTGCTGGCTAGCCTCTGCGTCAACACCCTGCTGGCTTGCCTCTGCGTCAACACCCTGCTGGCTTGCCTCTGCGTCAACACCCTGCTGGCTTGCCTCTGCGTCAACACCCTGCTGGCTTGCCTCTGCGTCAACACCCTGCTGGCTTGCCTCTGCGTCAACACCCTGCTGGCTTGCCTCTGCGTCAACACCCTGCTGGCTTGCCTCTGCGTCAACACCCTGCTGGCTTGCCTCTGCGTCAACACCCTGCTGGCTTGCCTCTGCGTCAACACCCTGCTGGCTTGCCTCTGCGTCAACACCCTGCTGGCTTGCCTCTGCGTCAACACCCTGCTGGCTTGCCTCTGCGTCAACACCCTGCTGGCTTGCCTCTGCGTCAACACCCTGCTGGCTTGCCTCTGCGTCAACACCCTGCTGGCTTGCCTCTGCGTCAACACCCTGTTGGCTTGCCTCTGCGTCAACACCCTGTTGGCTTGCCTCTGCGTCAACACCCTGTTGGCTTGCCTCTGCGTCAACACCCTGTTGGCTTGCCTCTGCGTCAACACCCTGTTGGCTTGCCTCTGCGTCAACACCCTGTTGGCTTGCCTCTGCGTCAACACCCTGTTGGCTTGCCTCTGCGTCGACACCCTGTTGGCTTGCCTCTGCGTCAACACCCTGTTGGCTTGCCTCTGCGTCAACACCCTGTTGGCTTGCCTCTGCGTCAACACCCTGTTGGCTTGCATCTGCGTCAACACCCTGTTGGCTTGCCTCTGCGTCAACACCCTGTTGGCTTGCCTCTGCGTCGACACCCTGTTGGCTTGCCTCTGCGTCGACACCCTGTTGGCTTGCCTCTGCGTCGACACCCTGTTGGCTTGCCTCTGCGTCGACACCCTGTTGGCTTGCCTCTGCGTCGACACCCTGTTGGCTTGCCTCTGCATCAACACCCTGTTGGCTAGCCTCGGCACCGACACCCTGCTCATTAGCCTCTGCATTGACACCCTCTGATCTAGCTTCTGTGCAAACACTTTGGGCATTAGCCTCTGTGCTGACACCCTGGGGGCTAGCCTCCGCGCTCACACCCTGGGGGCTAGCCTCCGCGCTCACACCCTGGGGGCTAGCCTCCGCGCTCACACCCTGGGGGCTAGCCTCCGCGCTCACACCCTGGGGGCTAGCCTCCGCGCTCACACCCTGGGGGCTAGCCTCCGCGCTCACACCCTGGGGGCTAGCCTCCGCGCTCACACCCTGGGGGCTAGCCTCCGCGCTCACACCCTGGGGGCTAGCCTCCGCGCTCACACCCTGGGGGCTAGCCTCCGCGCTCACACCCTGGGGGCTAGCCTCCGCGCTCACACCCTGGGGGCTAGCCTCCGCGCTCACACCCTGGGGGCTAGCCTCCGCGCTCACACCCTGGGGGCTAGCCTCCGCGCTGACATCCTGGGGGCTAGCCTCACTGTGGCAGCAGTTAGGGGAACTTGTTGAGGTGCACTCAAGCCTCTTAACAGTCTCTAATAAAGAGAAATCCTCCCTGCCGGAATCTGGGGTGCCCTCCAACGCCTGCAGAGGAGAGTGGGTTTCAGATAAATCAATACGTTCTTCAGAGCTGCTGAGGAAATTAATCAGTCCCGCGGACGTGCCGTGGTGGCAATCGGGATCTCCAACTGATAAATCATCTTCACTGGAATCAGGAGGGCAGGCTGAGCCCAGCGTGCAGGGAGAGCTGCTCAAGTGCAGAAGGTCCTCCACGCTGTCGCAAACACTCAGCGACTCAGATATGCCGAAGGAAAAATCCTGAGCCGGAATGGAGGGCGTTTCCCACTGCAACACGGGGCACACCGTTCCCTTGTCCCAGGGGTAACCGGAGCTCCGAAAAAGGTCCTCTAGACACAAGGCGTTCTCCTGGAGGATCTCGTCAAGGCTCAGGGACACCAGCTTTTTCTCTGCCTTGCAGAAGTCCAGGCCCGTTTCCGGACTTCCTGTGGCCCCCTGGGGCAAAGTGGCCCCTTTATCTGGATCCAAGAGAAGAAATCCCAGAGATGGGCTCTGCTCCAGTTCCCACTCCGAACGCCCAGTTGGACTAGACACCAAAACCTGCTCCATTCAAACAAATTACAACTTTATCATGTGGCAACGTGAAAAAACCTATGAACTGTTGGGGGGGAAAAGTCAAAACTGAGAGCTTCCCTTCCAGGTATGACTGTGCATGCGTTTATTAATCGTCACTGACGATAAAAACATTTCGGTGATAATAATCGCAAACATGTCCACGCTGAGAGTCAGTTGCTATTGCTTCCATAAAGGCGCCTTCAAACTCGGGTCCTTAAGTGTTCGTGAATTATTAAATTCATAAAATGATCTGTGCGACCAACTCCCACGGCTGAAGTCCCCATTTTCAGCGCTGTTCGGTTACAGTACCTCGGTGCCGGGGAAACTGCAAGCCCCCAACTCCGCCTTCTTTGCACAAACGACTTGATGCCGTTTATTGTGCCATACTGGTTATATACGTTTGGAGTGGTTATACTTTGATAAAATGATAATATGCATGTTGCACATCAGTTGATTTTCTTCTGGCTGTGACCGGTAGGCTACGTTGAGCTTGCTACTGTAGCACGCTAGCTGGCTACCTTACCTAACATACCTTAATGTTAATACGAATGCATTATTAGCCAGCTAGCAAGCTAATTATTACGCGTGGAGTAACCGATTGTTAGCTTGGCAATAGCTACTATTTCTGTGAAATACCCGGCGAGATCTGACATTGCCAATGGGCAAATGGTTTTTTGAACTCTTCAAATAGAACCAACAAGATGACAAGCTAGTTCGCAGATTTGACATTCCCTTTTCTTAATCCCATCTCTTTCATGTATAACAAACAAATGCACAATTGTTCGTATTAAGAATATTTGATTGCGTCTTTTAATGTATGAACATTCGCCAATATAAACAAATGGAATGAGAAAATTGTGACCTCTTGCCCAGCTAAACTAGCCATATAGTAACCAAATAGGATGCTAGGATTCTTAGGTTTCCACAATTCCTCCGACGCCAGCATCACTCCATCCTCATTGTCCATTGGTCTCATTAATTGGCTTTAATCGCCATCCAAAAGGACGCCCTTCAACATTTCTCTCGCCTCCGGATTCCCTCTGCTTAGTTCTTCACATTAAATATTATTAGCTACATAAGAATTGCATTTCCATCAGCCCGTTTCCCAAGGCGCCCCCCGACTGGATTTGGATCATCCACCTGCGTTGATTTGTTAATCTGTGCGTTCTTTACTCCGAGGGAATATTTTTCCCGATGTTTTCCCGATGTCCTTTAGTCGCTTGTGACCATTTCCCGAGGACGATCTTCAATCTAAAGACGCAGTTGTTTCCGTTAGACGATTTGTCTATGAATCTCGGTCTCTCTCATCAGCAGCTGCGCCGCCATCGCCAGCCGCATACAGCAGTGACGTCAGCACTCCACAACGCGCACGCCCGTGAGCCCACCGCAGTCAGTCGACGCAAAACAAGCCCTTGTGCAAAATCAAAAGCAAGGTTCGGCGAACCTCTCGTAGTTTGACGTTTTGCAACTGGTTGCAAAATATTAATTTTAGCCACAAGTAAATAATGTGAGTTATAATACACCAATTACAAAACAGTAATTGAAATAGCATGACATGCAGTAGGCCTACCACGATATGTGTAAGATAAATCAGGTAGGCTATAGGTTGTTTCAGGTTATATAAAAGAAAATCGCTAAAACGCACACTGAGAAGCCGTTACTCAACAATATACGGATTTTTACAATCAGAACGTTAATCATTTTTGACCTCTTGCGCCCTCGTGTGGAGTAATGTTCACTTATTCAGCCGATTAGTGCAATTGTTTGTTATTGTTTGTTGCCACAGCGTAATACAAGTAGGCTAGAGGAAACAAACTATTTTGACACATAACCAACACAAAAGCTTTCAGTAGGTTACACACGTAACATAAACATTTGGCTCTTTTATTTGCAATTAGTAATGAAATCAGATTTCAGTGACAAATCACTTGAAACAGATAGTCTGGGCTATCTAGAAATGCTACGTGGGGCAAACTTAAAAATCTGATTGGGAATGGCCGATTCCTCAATTCACCCAAAAAGCTAAACTATTTTGGGCGATTTAGCTAACATACAAAAACTGCAACTTGCATGAAAAAGCCCTGCGTTAAAAATTTTGCAAACGTACCGACAACCTCCTTTGGTTTTGCATGGTCGTGGTTAAATTTAAATCACAATATGAACTAAGTATAACCCAATTTAAAACTAAAATAATGCATGGCATTATCTGTATAAGCGCCAGAAGAGTGTTTATGGGGTTCAACATCCAAGGTGGTTCATGAGAATCACGTTAAGGAAATAGACTACCATTGCTATGTACACACTTTACCTGCTTTGCTTTCACGTGCGGCACATCCATTATTTGCCTGCAAATTAAACGACTTAGCGCGTGGAAATATCGCCTGTTGTCTTCTGTCAGGGGTGGTTGGGGGTCACGGGTTCAAATTGCAGCCCTTGTCACCTGACTTTCAGAACCACCTGTATTCACCTGCGATTTCAGTCGCCAAATTGACTTTCCTAAATTTCGCAAATGCATATTTTGCTTAAAAAAAGTAATTACAATTAAAATAATACAATAACACCAATATGCATATGTGCTTTTGTAAACACCTAGATTATCTCCCCCACCCCTCCTCCAGTAGGCCTAGTCAACCGTCATCGCCCTGTTGCTAAACAAATTCAAGATGCAATTTAATGTACATTTTATGGTAGAGGGCAGTGGAGAGGGTAATTTTAGAGTTGAAATATATACTTTTGTTTATTTTTGTGTGTATGTCTGTATTTCTAAAAGGAGAGCAAACATTATTGTTTAAAATGGCCTGGCTCTCTTCTCCCGATGCAGAATAACATTAAATTTTTCAGAGACATGGCGCAGAGGTCAATTCACACTAAACATAATGGTATGAAAAGAGATGTGTATAAAATATATTGAATAATACTTCATTATTATTATTAATGCACTGTTTATAGACTATAGTAGCCTACCTTTCATACACATTAGCCCAAAGTGGTCAATAAAAAACAAAAATAAATGGATAGTAAAAAAAACAATTACAAGAAAACAAAAACATACTAAAATAGACAGGAAGAAAACTATATTTTATAAAGAACATCAATGTTATAATTGAGTTCCTCCGATCGTTAGCTGTACGCTTGAGAATCCATCTTTATAACACACACTATTTGTTACTGCGCGATTGTTGTCTTTTCAACAATTGCGGCCGGCTCGACAAACGCAGTCACGGGGCCCCACTGTGGGTGCAGGTTTTTGTTCCAACCACAATTGTGACCCTTAAATTGTAACAAGCTGCTAGTTGTTGTGACACTTAATGCCAACTGAGGAATTATTTAGTCTCCTACAGTAAGGCCACGTGATGTCAGAAATAGCGACGTATGTTAAGATGGATAACTATCCCATATTTATTTCCCTAGACTTCTAATTAGACAGATCAACTAATAGTAATGCTTTCCTTATTCTTAGTGTGCAATATGGCAAGGAGGTTGCATTGTTAACTGATTAAAAGATAGACTATAAGGAGATATTCAGTGGGGTCATAATTGGTGGATAGTTGCCCACTTAATCACCAGAGCTCTAAGGTTTTGAGGGTCCGAGTGGAATTTTGGGCCCTGGGCGTGTGAGCACATGATTCTTCGCTGTGTGAGTCTTAGGCCTGAGTTGACACCTGAGGCCTTTGGGTCGCTGAAACCAAGTGACAAAATCCGTGACAAAATAAAAGTTCAAAGAGAGAAAACGCTGGAAGAGCGGCAAACCTGCGCTGTATTAAAATAAATCTAGAGAAATATGTGTGAGAATCAGTAAATTTTCCAGAGAATTTTACTTCTTAAGCTTCAATAAAATTCGATTAAAGAGCTCATAAGTGTTGGCACAAACGGTGCAAACACATTTCTTTCAGTATTATTCCCTCTGTTCCAACTACCTCCATGGTGTACTGCATGTAGTCGACTCACATTGGGTTAGCAGGTGATTCATCCATCTGATGTAGTCGTCCATCTCCATGACTTCTAGTGGCTTCCACCATGCACAATGAGCACAGAAAGACAAACGTGCATTGTGCAGCGTTTCCCCAACACTCCTACACCCCGACACTGGAAAACTGAGACAAATCTGCCCCTCAACGTCAGCAGTACTGCTGGTACTCTTTTCTACTTGAAAATCGAATTGGGCGATTCATTCTAATACACTGTCATATCCATCCACAGGTTTCCACTGAATAACAGTGGAAACAATATTGTTCCAATAGTGACGCGTTCAGGAGGTTCCTGTAGCGGTGTACGGCCACATCTCCTGGTATGCTATGGGTGCACTCAGATCCTTAGACGGCAAAGAATGTTACAGAATGCTACAGAGAGGATACCTTCACCCCATGTTAAAGCATTGTCTTTCCTGCAAAGAGCAGTGCCCCTCTACAGTACACGAGCACCATAATCACCCAACGGTTTAAAGAGCATCACTCATGGTATTTGTACTCAAGGCCTTCTGAGTCAGCAGATCTGAACCACAAAAATGAAGCATGGAATATTCTGGTGTGATGCCTGGGACAGAGTTTTCCAATTTCATCAGCTAAGTATGCGTTATTGGGACTTTCACATGGAGAAATGGCCCAATACCCTGTTAAATACCTTACACTGATGTTTCAAGTTTATTTACAACCATTTAATTGCTATTAATTAAAGGATCATAATATTAAGTATATTCTTATGTCTGTTCTTTCATTGACCACGAAGCAAGTCTGACACTGCTTTCACGGATACACACATACAAGCACGAACGCACACCGACAAGTCATTTCCACCAGAGGGCAGCAGTGTGGGGATTTATTAAAAAGAGGCAGTAGTACACAATAATCAATTTTGGCAGGCCCAGATTTATTGTTAAAGGCTACAGTCATATTATACAGTATGACCAGCTCACTCAGGGCAAGACTGACATGAACATCCACAGTGTGTCTTCAATGAAATATTAAGGCTCGGTCAAGACCAGTCATGATGAAGTGGCCTTCCTGAATGCCATACCTCCTGCACAGCAAGGCACTTTCCAGTTTTACCTGTCTTTAAGGCTTCACTGTTTTTATGGCCCCAACCACTACTCTGTAATGCACTAGACAGCTTTAAGCTAAAGGTCACACTTTAGCTTACCAACATTTTTAAACCACTATGTACCTCACTGAAACTGCTCATTACAGTTAACAGGTTGTCATTTGCAATTTTGACATTTAATCATTTTTGGCAAATTTTGCCAATATTAATATGAAGGATGATGAAACAGTACACAAAACAGTGGGGTCAGGGTAAACATTCAACACCATAACCATACCTGATATACTGTATATTAACATGGTTTAAATTAAAGTGAGTTTGGCACCTGTGAATCAAGACTGAGGAAGCCCTCGTTAAGACACATTATTGTAATATCATTTATAAAAGTTATAACAATGTTTCCACGCCGAGTGTGAAACTAGCTTGCGTGCAGCAGCTGTGCAGAAAACCACTAGTCAGTTCACTAGAACAGCAATGGCACAGAGAATGGCGTTTCCATGGCTTTCTCACTGTGACACTGGAGAGGAGAGCAGTGGAATTGTGGGTCATCCCCAGGGGGGGGGGGGGGGGGGGGGCGTGTGAGAAGAGGTAGTTGCGATGTTAACGTGGTGTGTCCCCGCGGCGCCCCAAGCCTCCGCCCCCCCCCCCCCCCCCACCCCCCGCCCCTGCGGCCTCACAGCTGGTACGTGTTGCTATGGTCACAGCAGTCCCAGTCCAGCAGTTCCGTGCGATTGAACCAAATATGGATCTCGTTCTGCGCCCCCTCCACCGAGTCACTGGCATGGACCACGTTCCTGAGAGCGGGAGAAACAACAACCCGGAGATTCGAGGCTTCAGCCTTCATAGGAGGAGAGATCAGCTCTTTGGGAATCTGCACTCTTCACTAATAAGAGCGGCCTGTCATTTCCTGAGGGGCATTTTGACCGAGGTTTTTAAATTCAGAAAAGCAATTGACAAAGTGAACTTGTGAAGAATTTTCAGTCAGTTTTGTCAGCAGAGCAAGAGGGAACACAGCCTAGCAGAAAACGAGCTAAAGGTCAATTCTGCACTAATATCAAAAAGTATTTTCCACCACAGAAAAGTAATATATATGTGACATTACTGGCAGCAGACGCTCTTATCCAGAGCGACTTACACAACTTTTTTTTAAGACATTTTTTACATATCCATTTATACAGCTGGTGTGACGCAGTGAAGGACGCCCTTTAGTGCGTAGGCAAATGATGAGCCTAGATGGGCAGAGTGAACGGCATGTTCTCATTATGTATTCACATTCTTGCTTGTATTCCTGAATTTCCAAGGGGGAGAGAATCACCTGCTAATGTGAATGCTGAAGTCCCCCCGAACTGTGCCAGGGAGGGCCTCAGCCGGGTTCGTGTCTCCCACCATCAGACGGGTCGTCTTGACCACATTGTGACCCTCCCATACCTGCGTGACAGAGAGAAGACCTCCCTTAGTGTCCTTACCCTGATCGAAATTAACTGCAATATATTCAAGTAAAAATATATTATCAAGATATTGCAACACTTCACAATATATAAGCAAATATATAAAGTATTGCTGAATTCAGATATAGGAATATTACTTAAAAATACATTATATTTATATTACATTAAATGCTATTTATTTATCATTATATTTTCCAAAAAGTCCACATATTTCCAAAAAATAAATATATTTTTTTTTATCATGCTTTACTGTTTTACTGTAAAGTGCTTTGAAACTTTAGGCTCAACAGCGCTCTTTAATATCTTTCATATTTTTTTATGTATTATGTGGAATCTCTCACAGTTACTCAACTGTTGACTTACTCAGTCATAGATTTATAGAAAAGGACTAGAAAAAAAAAGTAATACTAAAGTAATATTAAAGACACAAAAGCATTAGGCACTTAATCTGACTGGCTCATTGATTACGTGCTACAGTTTCTCACCATGTTGGGACCACTCACCATGGCAACCACTGGTCCAGAGTGCATGTATTGTAACAAATTGGGGTAGAAGGGCTTGTTCCTGAGGCCATGGTAGTGCTGTGACAACAGCTCCTCTGGTGCCTGGTGGGATTAATGACTAAAGAAATTAAAGAGATCATCTTTACAGCAAATTGCATGTTTTGTTGATTTCCGAAATGAAAAGTTGTGAACACAACCCCTGCAGGGAACAAACTTATATGTTAGATATTTATCTAAATTTTACTTTGCAATTACTTTTTTCTACTTGCTGAATTTAACAGAAAAAAATAAAAGGTAAATGTGGCAACAACAAAAAAAGGTGAAGAGGTGAAGCACAAAACCTGTATATCCTGATATCAGTGCAGAATTGACCAACTACGTCGCCTTGTTCAGCGCCGGTGTGCTGCTCGGCCCCGCCCCTTCTCTCACCTGCACCATCTTCAGTCCCACCAGTTTGAAGCCCCTCTCCTCGAAGCGCTGCACAATCTTTCCCACCAGGCGGCGCTGTACCCCATCTGGCTTCACGGCGACCAGCGTGCGCTCGAGAACCCCGGGGATCGCTGCAGTGCACAAAGTGTGGGGAACAGACAGAACCATGTTCTTTGCTATGCAGCCTCCAGTGCCAGGCTCATATGTCCTACTATGAGCCTGGCCAAAGCAGTGCAGTAAACCCCACCCCCTTTTGGGGTGTAACCAATGTCCTGTAACCAATCACATCGACTCAGTGAAGGTTGCTCTAATGCGAAGACCGCGATTCAAATCCAGAAACACTTCTGCGAACTGCCTTCTGAGAATCCGACCGAGATCTAAGCTGGCATCTCCCTGCCAACAAATGCCGTTCCAAGCTGGCAAGGTGTCTCTGGGGCTCTGGAGTTTCTGAGGCAATTCATTATCTGCCTTCCACAGTCATCTTGTCCAGCACCGGACTCCACCAGCAGTCAGACCAGCCCGGACCGTCTCATGTCAAACTTCTGAAGCTAAGCAGCCAGACCAGCCCGGACCTTCTCATGTCAAACTGCTGAAGCTAAGCAGGTGTGGGCTTGGGGGAAAAACCCCCAATTCGGGTTGGGGTTTAAGGGCATTTTATCGAATCAGCTTAACGCATCGGTACCCTTTGGAATTCCTTATCAACTCTTTAACATGCATTTTTGCAGGATAAAAATAGTGGACAGAGCAGGTTGGAAAATAACTTCTCAGAATTACTGCTTTTAGACTCCTGCAGGGGCGGACATTGCTTGAGATGCTGAATTTAACATAATGCACAAAAGGGGGGGGGGAGGGGGGGGCAGTCCAGCTTATCATTCAGTCCACATCAATAAAATAATTTGCTGCCTTGACTGTGTAGACTAGCTAGCCTAGTCTAGTAGCACTAGCAACACGTTTAACTTTACCTGAGGCTGAACTGGCTGCACTCGCCACAGGTTGCGAACTCGACTTCAAACTGTCAAATATGCCGCAGTTTTTCAGTTTTACTTTACGCTGCATAGTGTTCAAGCAGTGGAATAGTAGTCCCTCCTTTATTATGAGACACTTTATCTGAGATAAATTTGTGAGCTCCACATTCTGGAGGCGGGTTTGATAAGAGATTTGTGTGTGTTTGTGGGAATAAGACTGGGTCACTCACTGATTTCTGGCCCTAACCACCAGCATCAGTAGAATGATAGCCATGTCCCTGGCCACTGAGGCTCCCTAAGACGAGTGTCACTCTAGAACACCGTGTCTGCCGTTCACCCAATCCAGTGGCATTCTTGAAAATCCCAGCAAATCACAGTAGAAACAGGCAGAAGAGGTGGCGCAGTGTTGCTCTCGGTTACTGTAGACATGCTGCGAACAGCTGGTATGGCTAACTGTCTGTCACTCTGCCCGATGTATAGTTCATCCCAGTTCTGGCCAACTCTGGCCGTTCTGTCTGAGGGCTAATGGATGAGAGTGATAGCAGGGATGCCATCGCATAAGGGTCATGAAAAACCAATTACATTAAGAGAACAGCTGCGCCATTGTGTTGGTTATGAGGTACAGCATGCCCGCGGATTGAGGAGGGGTGGGGGGCGGGTGGGCGTGCACGTGCATACACGTGCTCACATTTTAACAGCCCCACATCCCTCCACTCACATCCACAGACTTGTCAAAACTGTCCACGGCTTTATACCGGTACCTGAGATAACCCACAAATCTCCCTCTTCATTCAAAAAACAATAATTCACTGAAGAGACCAGTAATAAGGACAATATAAGAATAAGCGAACAATATTTAAATCACTTCAGAAAATTCAGGTTATGAAAATCAAAACCTGCTGAGATGCAGGGAGACTCCTGGCAGTTCCAACTGAACAAAACCGATATTCAAAGTAGGTCACATGTAGCATACATGCAAGAGATACAAAGCAGGGCACCGCGGTGGTACAACGGTAAGAGTTGTACTCCGAGGATCGGGGTTCGCGCCCCGGTCCTGCCAGATCCGAGCGTGGCCGGTGCCCTGTGGAAGCGGCAATTGGCGGCTGCTTCCGGGTGGGGGAAGGGGCTCGGAGAGAATTGCTGCGCACAAAAATGGCCCTGGGCGAGTTGGAATCACGGTCAGGAGCTCGAGGAGTCGCGCCCTGTAGAGGACGTGGCGCCCTCCTTCCTACTACCGGCTGACAGGGTTGTATAGCGGTGATTCTCAAGCGGTTGCTACATGGGGGGAATTGAATTAGAATAGGGGTTCAATTGGCTACTAAATTGGGAGAAAAAGGGGAAAAAATCTGAAGAAAAAAATAAAAAAAATAAAAAAATAAAAAAAATAAAAAAATAAAAAAAGAGATACAAAGCACATGGTGCTAGATTAGCCTACTCTACTGTACCATAGATGTTACAACACTATCCCAGGCCAGTATTCACTAACCTGATCAAAGAGCTATAGACTGGAACAGAATGAGACCCATTTTAGAGAACTATAACATGGTAGCCATGTGTCCTGTAATTAGAGGTTATCCAAGCACTTCTCCACAAAATTCAGTCCAATATATATATTTTTTTCTTCTGACAATCTGATATCTGTAACTCTGCATACACTTCATGATCAAACATTTTTAATCCCTCAGTCACTGCAGAGCAACAACAGTGGTTTCCACAGTTATTTCCATATGAGGCCATTTGCCATTGTCAGTGTCAACATGAACTCAGTGAAAAACAGGACTTACGAGGACATTTTTTCATCCTGAAAACCGGCTGTGGCGGTCAGGAGTGCCAGCAGCAGTTTACAGCCACCGTCAAAAGACCTTGTAAAACGTGACCGTTCACAATGAACAAAGATACTCCCTGAAAATGCCCTAAAACAGTCTTGTCGGCTGGTGACTGAACTGTACTTAAAGAAACAGATTGGAAACTGAAAGCCTCTTCACCTTAGTGCATGATGGGAAGCTATGAGAGAGGTAAGAAAGAACCCCCCACACCCCAAACACAATCACACACACACCTCTCCACTCCCATCTAATGATCAATTGCCTTGTGTGTATAACTTTCTAAACACCCTGATGCGCATGACAACAAATACACTGCAAACAAAACATAACAATTAGAAAAAAACTAGAAATAACCGCCTTGCGGTTGTATGTTTCCGCTAAAGTCAAGTTGCAGTTTACATCCATGTCTGTCCAGATGTTGAAGGAATTTAATTTAAAAGGTATGAAGTGTATTTATTGGTGAAATGGAAGTTCACTATATCGACATGTATGATTCCAGTGAATAATTTCAAGTGAGAAACATGCTGTCTTCACTTAGACTTTTTTTTAAGAGGAGTACAGAGAACTGATAGAGAAGCTAATTAGCCAGCCAATACAGTTCTGTCATTTTTTAAATTAGCAAATTAAATTAGAAAACTGTACAGTCGTGTACCTGAACATGCTAAAAGACATACATTTGGCTGCTGATCATTGAGACATAAGTTGAAATCAAGCAGCTGATAACCATGGGAAAAAATAACAAAAAACGGATGGAGGGCTGAACTGCAGAAAGACAGACTGTTTGTGCTCAATAAATATGTGACAATTTTTTCAAACAATATAGCCTATATTTTTTTAAACCACGTCAATTTAAACAAAATGTCACAGTGACGTTTTGGATAAATTTCTTTATCACATTTCATCCTATTAGACATTTGTGTGAAATGTAATAATTAGCGTAGGAATTCTTGAGGTATGGCCAAAAACCTATTCTGTGAGGTCAACCTTTATTTTGTGACCTTGACCTTTGACCACCAAAATCTAATCAGTTCACCCTTGAGTCCAAGTGGACGTCTAGGCCAAATGTGAAGAAATTCCCTCGTTACTGAGAAATGGCGTTCACGAGAATGGGACGGACGGACAACCCGAAAACATAATGCCTCCGGCCACAGCTCTCGCCCTGCGCGAAGGCATAAAAATAATAATAATCACAGTACATCAACTTCACAGAGTAATCATTTGTTAGCCCTTATTACCACTTAAAATAATACACTACTAAATGTGTCCATGCGTCAGTTACAACTAAACATGTCAATGTTTAAGCAGTCAGCAGAATTAATGTGTGTAAAAAGAATAATAACAATAAAAAAAAACTACATATGACACTACTATGGCCTATATTATACTATAGCCTCAGGCCTACATACATAGAAACAGTGACAAGTCAGCGTAAAAATAAAGCTTACACATACTTTCTAGCCTTTTATACTTTCTGTTTGGTTGTTTAAAAAGCAAGCGATCGGTTTTGGATAACTTGATTACATGCAAAGTTAGCCCTCAAATGAAAAAAGAAAATGCCCAGGCCTCCTACAGAGATTGTTTTTGCCAAATGACCCCGACATTCCATTAATCTTGTTCAATGATTCAACTTCTACCTTCAGGCTATTTCGTGCATTGGGGTAAGTTAATAATACGCATCTTCACAGTATGTCTAACAATAAAATGTTTTCATCATTTACGTTACATCAATTTAAACAAGACGTTGTGTCCACAATATGTCAACAGTCTTTATGAACCCATAAAATGCATCGGTATCCGTCTTATATAAGGCGATTTGCCAGTTTTGACGCATCAGACTTAAGCGGTTCTGACATGCTGCACTGACTACATCCTTACAATTTGTGAAATAAAGACGATAGAATGAACCAGAAGGCATTTTAAATAATCGGGAAACGTCGGCTAGTGTCCGAGTAAAACATGGGTGCACGGGTTTAAAGCACCTTCACTCGACTGCCTTTCAAATCAGTTTATAATTAGGCTAACGTTATTACATTGTGACTAAACTTTTGGTATAGCATAAACATAGCCTACCAAGAATGTGTTTGTATTCTTCCGCTTAAATTCTTAGTTTCACGATACGTATCCTGAATACCAACCTGAGATCGTGCTGTAAAAGCGTCCAGAGCCGCAGTTGCTGCCGTGGCGATTTGTTTTGGCAGAAGCCCACGCCGGGTTGGAACTTTCTTTTCGTGGTTGCGATATACACATACCCCGCTGGCCTTGCAGGACAACGTTTCTCAGTATACATCGTTGTAATAGCACCATGGTAAAATAAAAACAAACCCTCCCTGTAGATAAGCCGACCCTATACTGCTAATACAATGAGGTAGGCTAGCCTAAATCCAAAACTATCCCTGGATTGCGTCTTTCTGTGGTTAGTTGACACAAGGTGGCAGCTGACTTGGTTGCAAAGTCTAACCGTACGTCTTTTTTTTCTTTCTTTCTTTTTTTTTTTTTTTTGCAACAGTCTCCCAGCTTGTGTTTAAACGAATATAATTAGCAACATTTTCGCGAACAAAATAACCCCACCTCCACTGGAATACGAAACTTTGAGGGGGATGGAGGAAGATTTTTAACCAATGACCGTCAGGAAGCCTAGGGACTAAGGAACAGTCATGCATATAAATGCCCGACGGTGTGTCACACGCGCGATTATTTGAGTCTGTCAGAATGGCGTCAACAATCACCTCCATCATGATAGGGTTGCTCAGAGAAGTGAAACGAATCCTTTACATTTTAATCTGCTGGACAGGGGTCTGTCATTTGTACCCACAGTAAATATCCGCAGAAAACAAAAATAAACCCTCAAGGGACAAGTCCAGGAGTTGACACAGGAGAGTTGAAACTGGCAGCTTTCTTTGAGGGAGCAGAAACCAGGGAACAGACACCTTTCACACCAAAATCCAACTGGGAACCCAGACCGGAAGAAATCCCTAAAGAGATCGGACAAATTAGTAAAGAGGACAACACACTGATTAAGGCACTGAACCCGCAAACCCTCAAAGACCAAAACAACCTCAGCAGAGGGGAGAGCCAAGCGCTACTACAGCTGGCTAACAACAAACAGATAATGATCAAACCAGCAGATAAGGGAAGTGCCATAGTTATTATGAATAGAACACAATACACACAGGAAGCCTATAGACAACTTCACAACATTACACATTACAAAAAATTAGATGGACCCATATACCCAGACATGGCCCAGGAAATACATGCCATCAGACACTAGTAGAAAACAAATACATCACCAAAAAACAAAGTTGTTACCTGAGGGGAGAGAACAACCCGAGACCTAGGATTTTGTACCTCTTCCCTAAAATACACAAGCCACCAGAATCCTGGAGCATACCGTATGAGGTCCTGGCAGGGAGGCCTATTATTTCAGACTGCAACAGCGAATCCTATAGGATAGCTGAATAGTGAATACTGAATTTTTTTCTCAATCCACTGTCCACAAAACACAAAAGCTACATCAAAGACAAATACGATTTCATAAACAAAATAAAAACCACCAAAATACCCGAAAAAACCATCCTGTTCACCATTAACATAGATAGTCTATACATTACCAGAAACACAGCAGCGGGATTAACAGCAGTAAAAACATGGATGGAAATGTACCCGGACAACAATCGACCGGATACTATCCTCCTGCAATTACTGGAGATAAGCCTCACCAAGAATGACTTTGAATTCAATGAAGAATTCTTCTTACAGACCAGCGGCACAGCTATGGGCAAAATATTTAAAATGCCAACATTTACATGGCGCATTGGGAGGAGACTGTTTTTGAAAAATGTCTCAAACTTCCCACTAATTATTTAAAGTATTTAGATGACATTTGGGGAACATGGACACATAGCTCAGAAGATTTCAAACACTTCATACAGATCCTCAACACGCACCATACATCTATCACAATTAAACACACCACACACTATGAACATATAGATTTTTTGGACACTACCACATACAAGGGGCCCTCATTTCCCCAAACACACACATTAGACACTAAAGTCTTTTTTGAAGACACAGACACGCACGCACTCTTAAACAAGGACATTCTCCACCCAAAACATACATTCAGAGGTTTGATTAAATCCCAATTGCTAAGGTTCAACAGAATCTGCACACAAACTACAGACTTTGAGGAGGCTACCAAGACCCTCTACAATGCATTAAAACCAAGGGGGTATTCCAGATCGTTCCTCAGACAGATTCAGAGAACCTTCTTGGCTACGAAACAGGACACTAGAAAAATCATTCCACTTATCACCACCTACTCGACATTCAGCCAAATGGCGAATGGAAAAATTAAATGGAACCTGGCCAGGATTCTGCAAAACACAGACCTGCTCCAAGACTACAAAATAATTTCGGCCTACAAAAAAACAAAAAAGTAGTAGTAAGTAGTAAACTACCGGAAATCAACATTTTACCCACACAAGGCCCGATAATTTACAAACAGGCCACTACAGTGAAAAACAACACTACAAACACAACATACCTTATTAAACAAACACTAACAGCTAACACACATAACTGCATATATGTCATAAAGTGCAAACACTATGACATAAAATATGTTTGGCACAACACATATATAACATAAAACATCATAGAAAAACAGACACACACATAGTGGCTCATTTCCTACACCATGGACTTGAAGCAGTAGAAATATCGGGCCTGCATTCGAACATTAACTGGACACAGGAGGACAGACGTAGGACAGAAAGACATTGGATTAGAAAATCCCATGTTCCCATGAGGATTAAACAAACGCTCGTAAAAAATTCAACACAAGAGGGACCAAATTCTTCCTACTTAAAATTTTTCCTAAACACGCACGATTATTAAATGGAGTCAGTCAGAATGGCGTCAACAATCACCTCCATCAGGATAGGGTTGCTCAGAGAAGTGAAATGAATCATTTACATTTATTTTTTATTTTTATGAAGCTGTTTATGAAGACAGCATGCATGCACTGAGAGGTTTCAGACTACTAAAACAAATGAATGAATAGCCTAATAAAAATAATTACAGTTGGCTGGATGGATATCAGATTGCACTATACTTCAACCTTTAAACAGTAAGAAGGATTACACAGGTATATCGTGATGCAAGGAAAGTGCTGTGATTGTAACTGTTACCACACAGTGTTTGATCCAGACAGTACTGGGTCGTTAACCTGAGTGAAGGCCAATACAACGTTATCCAATACCGGAGACATCCTGTGAGGCTGAAGTACAAGGAACATAAAGAGAGTCATTTTGACCACGTGCTACAGTCTACTGCCAATTTCAAATTTCAATATAGGGAGCAGTTCTCCCACTGAAATAAGAATGAGTTTCCATTGCTTTGCAATAACGCTCGTGTATTCGTGTTGAGCACTATTATGTGCTGCAGTAGGTTGAGTAGGAACCCCTTGCTTTATATAACAAATGGCATCTGTTTTACCCACGTCATGCTAGGCCAAAAGCCTACGCGGAAACCCATACGTGGTTTCATCCTGTGAAGCCTAGTCAAATATCCATGAAAATATGCTACTTTTAGGATACCGTTGCAATTACAATAAATACTTTGAGACTCAGTACTTTCAAAGTTGCAGCAAATGGGCATCATCATCGATGGTTTGTGGCAGTGAGTTAAATCGACTAGCCAGTGACCGAGCCAATTTATGAGCGGTGGCAGAAAACGGATTCACACAACTTGACAGCAGCAAAACCAGTCAGTGAGTTAGAAAGTACTTTTTGACATTATTATGCGATTTTTCAAGGTTAATAGCCCTTTCCATGGCTTTACAGGATGAAACCACGTATGGATTTCCATGTAGGCTTTTGGCCTAGCGTGACGTGGGTAAAACGGATGCCATTTGTTATATAAAGCAAGAGGTTCCTACTCAACCTAAGGCCCACAGGGCTTTAACTTTATCTGTAATACAAGAGCTGGGGTCATAGCACCCACCACTGTGGGGCACGCAAGCCACATATGATTAGTGACAACAGTTTATCAAGGCCACTTCTCTCACCTGCAATTTAGTCATCCCCCAGCAAGAGGTCACTAGAGCCTTATTGTCATTCAGATCAAAATCGTCTGATCATATTGTCTGGTCTAAATAACCAAAGCCAATTGCCGCTAATTAAGCACAGATGACGATTGACAGCAATGTTCCCACACTGTCACATGGTGCTTTCAGTGCACAGAATCAGACATTTTTATAGTATTGGTTGGTAATGTTTTTTTTTCCTCCTTTTTAAGGCAAGGCAAGGCAGCTTTATTTATAGAGCGCATTTCATACACATGTGCAATTCAATGTGCTTTACATATACAATAACAAGATTAAACAAGGAAATCATTATAATTCATAAAATAAATAAAAAGATAAGGCAATAAAAGAATAAAGAATCTAAAAATAAATAAATAAATAAAAAGATAAGACAAGAAGATTTGCAGCAGAAAACAGAAGTAACTGAATAAAAACAATAATGGATAAGACAATTAAAATTACACCTTTGTGGGGCTACTCTTAGTAAAGCAAGTCAGTGTTCATAAGCCCTACAAAACAAGAAAGTTTTGAGCCTGGATTTAAAAGTTGCCACATTTGGGGCGTATCTAAGTGTTTCTGGGAGTTTGTTCCAGGTGTCGGAAGCATAATATTTGAATGATGCTTTACCGTGTTTTGTCTTAGGTCTATAAACAGTTAATAGTCCCTTTCCAGATGACCTAAGGATTCTTGATGGTTCATAGGGAATAAGAAGATCTAGGAGATATTTTGGCCCCAAGCCATTTAGGGTTTTATAAACCAATAAAATAATTTTAAATTCAATTCTCTGGTACAGTGTAAAGATCTGAGGACTGGTGTGATGTGGTCATATCTTTTAGTTTTTGTGAGTACCCTTGCAGCTGCATTTTGAACACGCTGTAGTTTTTGGAGTTTTTTTTTAGGAAGGCCGGTATAAAGCCCATTGCAATAATCTAGCCTACTAGAGATTAAAGCATGGATAAGCTTTTCCAGGTCTGGTTTGGATAGTAGGCCTCTAATCCTTGCTATATTTTTAAGGTGGTAATATGCTGACTTGGTTAACGAGTTAACCTGGTTTTCAAAGTGTAGATCAGCATCTAAAATAACACATAAAATAACATCTAAATTCTGGCCTGATTTGTAGTCTGTAGTGATAGATTTTAGATAGTCACTGACCTTAATTCTCTCATTTTTATTGGAACCAAAAACAACTACCTCTGTTTTGTCCTTGTTTAGCTGAAGAAAGTTCTGGCACATCCAGTCATTGATCAGTGAGACACAATGACATAGGGAATCAATTGGACTATAATCAGAGGGTGAGAGGGCAATATAAATTTGTGTATCATCAGCATAGTTATGGTAGGCAGTATTGTTGTCCCGCAAAAGTTTTCCTAAGGGTAGCATGTAAAGATTAAATAAGAGAGGGCCAAGGATTGATCCTTGAGGAACTCCACACGTCATGTTAACCTTCTGAGAGACGAAGTTGCCAATGGAGACAAAGTAATCTCTATCTTGCAGGTATGACCTGAACCAGTTTTCTAGTCTATCTAATAATATAGAATGGTCAACGGTATCAAATGCAGCACTTAAATCCAATAAAACCAAAACTGATATATTACCAGAGTCAGAGTTAAGACTAATGTTGTTAACCACCTTAATTAGCGCCGTCTCAGTACTGTGGTTGGGGCGAAAACCAGACTGGAAGATGTCAAAACAATCATTAGTTTTAAGGAAACAACTAAGCTGGTGATAAACAACCTTCTCAATTACCTTACCTATAAATGGTAGGTTTGATATTGGTCTGTAGTTATTTAGAACAGACGAATCTAGAGTGCACTTTTTTAGTAGGGGTTTAATAACTGCCGTTTTTAGACTCTGTGGGAAAAGGCCAGATGAAATCGAACAGTTAACAATTTGTAGCAGGTCTTTGGATAAATAATTGAAACACTTTTTGAGAAACACAGTAGGCAAAGGATCACACGCAGTGTGTAGGCTTAAGCAATGGGAAGTAGGTTCTCACATAAAAAAGTGCAATTTTACATTACCTGAAAATAAGACGAATCATTACAATAGTTAGCCGCAGTGTGTAGGCTTCTAAAAATTATATCAAAACAGATAAACACAAATTTAAAAAAAATGGAAGGTTTAAACTTTGTGATTAAATTTGATCATGGCCAGTTCTGTCATTCTTTGGTGGTGCTTATAGTGAAATCTTTTTTCACATCTTTCTACATCAATAGAGCTGATTGGAACGGACAAGTATCGGTCTAACATCTGCAATATGCAATTATTTTGATATGGATGGATCACTTTAAGGGTCGTTTCTCCAGACTGAATTTCCTATTGAACTCTATGGGAAAATAAGTCAGGAGAAACAACCCTTAAAGTGATCCCTCCATATCTACTGTATATCTGGCAGCAGAGTGATGGTTTCAGGCTCATTTCATACCTCAGACCCTTGAGGACTTACAGCCATTTAGCCAATCATGTGATCCATACTATTCCCGTTTAATTTACAGCTTAATCTTGTCCCACCCCCGACAATTCATATGACCCACCACTACAGGGCACACAAGTCATATGACCCACCACGTTGGGGCGCACAAGTCATATGGTCTACCACTATAGGGTACACAATACATATGCCCTACCACTATGGGGCGCACGCTTGAGGAGCTGCATGGGATCACGTCTGGCTAAATTACGTTAGTCTCTTGGGAAACATATGAAAACTAGCCGGCAAAGGAAATCACATTCACACACATTAACCGACATACCCTTAAACCCAATGGGAGGACAGTTACTGTGGAATTATGGATGTCCACGTTGTAAACTCTGCCAGCACTGCAGAACTATTTGGTGATGTGCATCATTTACCATCCTACAATGTTAAAACCTTAAGCCACATGTTATTGGTCATTGCAGAGCAAATGCCTGGGTTCCCCCCCCCCCCCAAAGATGTTAATGCTAAAACCATCTCTAAAACAGAAGATACTAGTCTAAGTACAGATTACTAGTCTAAACCTTACAGTGTACACACTGGTTATTACATGCACAGTCAGGTCCAGAACTACTGAAATCCTTGATAAAGATGACCGAAAAGGCTTTATAAAATAAGTAACACTGGTAAGTAACCATATTGTATGCCTAGAAAATGTGATTATATTCTTTCATTCTAATACAATTGTTCAAGCAAAAAGTTGTTTTTAACGAGTAGTACGTATCTATAAAAAAAAGATAGGTGTCAATATTATTGGCAAACATGTTTTTAAAATACTTTGTGCACCCTCCCTAGGATAACACTAAGGAGTGGTCTTCTATAGTGTTGAAGAGATTGGTGATCATATTGGGGGGGGGGGGGGGTCTTAGACCGTTCCTTGGCCAGTTAACCATTTCTTGGTTGATTTTGAGGTATGCTTATTGTCATGTGGACAAATGGGTGCTCAAGTGTTAGCAACGTCATGACTAGGGATGTTCCTAACGACTAATTTCCCTGACGTTTAAACAGAAGTTTAAACTTAGACTAGTCGACTAGTCTAAAAGTAAGAAAACACTTAGAAAACAGTCAAAATTTAGCACAATTTAATCTATAAGGTTAAACATTGTCCGAAAAAATATTGCGTATATTATAAGAGCCATTTGAAACCGTTAATCACATTCTTCAATAACCAAATCGTATTTTAAATGCCGCTGAAATATGTGGCACTTTGCGCCTTGCATTATGAACATTGCACATTATCCTAGAAAACATGAAAACAACTCACTAAATAAAAGTTAACAAATAACATTTATTGAAAACAATATTCAACGTAACAAAACATTTTTAGGAAACGTGCCTGATTATTACAACGGCATTTTCATTTGGTGAACGCGATCGCATAGCAAATACAGTAAAAAATAATAATCGGTCATCAGAAAAACTACCAATAATAGGCCCACAAAAAATAACAATTAGGCCTACTGATCGACGTGACATTACATTCGTTTTATTGGGCTATTCAACAACGCGATAGGCCTACTTACTCTTTCCACCTCGCTGGTTTAACTTGCAGGGCGAACAGGCTATTAATGCGTTTTGTTTCTTTCCTTCGTTTTTTTTTATTTTTTAATTTTATCCGGCGTTGTTAACATTAGTAACGGATGCTCGTTTTTTTTATAAAGCAACATTTGACCAGGAAAACATGACATTTCAGTTTAAATTATGTCAATATGTAATTTAAATGTGTACATTAATAAAATAATAAGTTTAACCGACTAGTATTTCTGGTGCCGACTAGCGAGGGTAGCAAAGTTTAATCGGCTAGTCGACTAAACGCGCACATCCCTAGTCATGACATCAAAGATCCACCACTGTAGGTATGGCGTTCTATTCAACATAAACATTCTTTTTCTGATGCCAAACCCAGGGGCCTAAAAGCTCCATTTTGGTCTAGTCTGACCTGGTTCCAGTCCAAATTTTTTTTGAGAGCAAAATTGAGCTTTTTGCCCAGGCACAACAGTGAGTAGGTCCACTCAGACCATCAAATGTTCTGCTCAACTCCTTTCTCCTCCCAGAATTGCAGGCACTGCGAGGTCCCACACTAATGCTCTGAGCCATATCACCTGTGACACTTCAAAAAAATTCAAATAATAATAATAAAATAAAATTTAAAAGGGCCCTTGCTCTATTTGCTCGATACCAGAGCAGAGATTCCACATAATGGAAACCCAATTATGATATAAAATAGCTATTATAAAGAAATATACAGCTATATTTGATTCATGAAAGAGCACCTTTCATGGTCTGAGGATGTACAGTAACAGAACAGAACTGACATGCTTAACAAGCTAGTTCATGCGCTTTTCTGATTAGTTCCACCCATACAGTCCCCGCACATGTACACCCTTCTCTCACACGCACACGCACGCGTACACACAAATGTAATCCCATCAAGCCCATACACACTCAACCTCACATTAAACCGCTTTTCAACATCTGTTTATAGTATTTATTTCCATCATTATTTCACATAAAAACTGTCATTATGAGGATTTCAAAGCATTTGGGAACAAAACTCAGCCAATACAGAAACAAAACGCATCCCCATCCATGTTCAGAGAGCGCCTGCGTGCGCTTCTCCAGATTTCATCCCCATCCATGTTCAGAGAGCGCCTGCGTGCGCTTCTCCAGATTTCATCCCCATCCATGTTCAGAGAGCGCCTGCGTGCGCTTCTCCAGATTTCTCCAAGATAATTTTTATAAACCCTCCAAAGGAGCTTCTCAAATAGAAAACTATTTATAACACAGCTTGGGGACTTTTTGTCTTAACACTCTGAATTTGTTCCACAACTGCCAGCTTTACCGTTTGGTTGTTTGTTTACAGTGGCAAACCCTCTCTCTCTCTCTGGCCTTTGGGTTGCCTGGAAAACCCTCTCTGGCGTTTGGTTGAATGGCTGAATATGCCTTAATATCTCCCCCTGAAGTTCCCTTTAATCTTTCTTTAATAAAAGAATCAGGGCTCCAGTTCAAGTTTTTCCACATTTAAAACAAAAGTATTAAGCTTTTAATAAATCTCCTTAATGTAAGAAAAGCGAACTGTACGAACATAACAGATTAAGAGAGAAACACATTCAAATTAAAACCACAACAGTCCAAAATAACAATCATGATACAAACCTCAATGACAATAAAATTTTAAACGATGGCCTAAAGTACATTTTTTTTATTTTATTTTTGGTTTGTTTTTTTTACAAAAGAAGTTTGTATATCCAAAGCACTTTATTGATTAAGCATGGCGGCCTTCTGTATCTGAATGGAATGATATGAAAGAAAAAAAAAGAAAAAAAAAAAGAAAAAACCCAACTTAGTTTGAAAGTCGGTCTCCTTTGGAGTTGAAGACGTGAAGGCAAGAGTCAAAGAGAGAAAAAAAAAAAGCAGACATTATTAAAAACCGAACGTCATAACTGAACGCGTTAGTCAGTCAGGAAAGTGCTGAACCCCAGTCAGTACCGCACCCCCTCCCTCCAGGAGCTTTTGGAGAGGCGCAGGTCCTTTTAGCGTCCCAACCTTCCGCTTTGGCCTTGTGATTATTGGCAAATGTGCTCTCGCGCTCGCGAAGAGCCCGTGCTTTTCCCCGAGAGAGAGAAGAAAAAAAAAAATCTGAAATGGGAGACTTTTGGTGGGATCCACTGAAATCTGCGGACTTTAAGGTGCGGCTCCTTTCCGGAGACTTCCCTCGTCGATTCCCGTCCCTCTCCACGGACAGTGAGAGCAGCCAGGCAGGGCCTATAGGGGATCGGGGGGGGGGGGTGGAGGTGAAGGTGGCGGCGGGCAGGCGGGCAGGGGCCGGAACAATGTCCATGGCACGCGGGGAGTGGCGGTTTTGGCAGCGGTGATGGCGGTGGCGTAGGGGGCGCTATAGTTTGACGGTCCCTGGAGGCAGACTGCCGTTACACAGCCGGTAGTAGCGCAGGTCATTCACCAGCCTGTGCACGCTCTGCGTGAAGGAGGGTAGGTCCTAATAAAAAACACAGAGCACAACAGCGTCAACACCGCTCACACTGTTCACCATATCAAACACATACAGACATGTTCACCACTCACACTGTTCACCATATCAAACACATACAGACGTGTTCACCACTCACACTGTTCACCATATCAAACACATACAGACGTGCTCACCACTCACACTGTTCACCATATCAAACACATACAGACGTGCTCACCTCTCACACTGTTCACCATATCAAACACATACAGACGTGCTCACCACTCACACTGTTCACCATATCAAACACATACAGACGTGCTCACCACTCACACTGTTCACCATATCAAACACATACAGACATGTTCACCACTCACACTGTTCACCATATCAAACACATACAGACATGTTCACCACTCACACTGTTCACCATATCAAACACATACAGACGTGCTCACCACTCACACTGTTCACCATATCAAACACATACAGACGTGCTCACCACTCACACTGTTCACCATATCAAACACATACAGACGTGCTCACCTCTCACACTGTTCACCATATCAAACACATACAGACGTGCTCACCACTCACACTGTTCACCATATCAAACACATACAGACGTGCTCACCACTCACACTGCTCACCATATCAAACAAATACAGACGTGCTCACCGCTCACACTGTTCACCATATCAAACACATACAGACATGCTCACCTCTCACACTGCTCACCATATCAAACACATACAGACATGCTCACCACTCACACTGCTCACCATATCAAACACATACAGACATGCTCACCACTCACACTGTTCACCATATCAAACACATACAGACATGCTCACCACTCACACTGTTCACCATATCAAACACATACAGACATGCTCACCTCTCACACTGTTCACCATATCAAACACATACAGACATGCTCACCTCTCACACTGTTCACCATATCAAACACATACAGACATGCTCACCTCTCACACTGTTCACCATATCAAACACATACAGACATGCTCACCACTCACACTGTTCACCATATCAAACAAATACAGACATGCCCTAGAGCTTGAGGTCCTCAAATGACAAAGGCTATGTCCAAATGGGCTCTGATTCTGACCAACGGCCTATCTCCAGACCTCATCTCAATTGCCACAGTCTCAGCGTTTACTCATACTTCCAGGTATCACATGAGCACAGACAAAAGTACTCCACAAAACATAAGTAGCCCAGCTAGCTTACACCAGGGACAGTCTACAACACAGCAAAGTCGCCATAAACAAACAAGCAGCTTATTACCTGAAACACCACCACAATGCTACTTTAAAACGAGCTTCAGCACGGCAGAAAGCTGGCACCGTGCATGAAGGTATACCAAAGGGAAAGCAAAACCAACAGCTAGAGAATGCCACCAATACATATGCTCTTGGAAAACCCAGCACAGGTGTCTGCAATTTCCAAACACCACTCAGGTGGACAGAGGGAAACTCATTAGCATACAAAATAATTAAAGGGGCACACTCATGAGGCGGCATAGGGACGTAAACAGGGGGGGGGGGGCTCACCCGCTCCATTTTAAAGTTGCGGCCCAGCACGGCGCGCTGGTTGGCGTCCACACCCTGGCACCCGTTGAGGAACTCGGGCATGAAGGCGGAGTAGAAGCCCTCGAAGTCGACGGAAGCCATGTTGTAGACGGCCAGCGCGATCTCGTCCTGCAGGAGGTCGTGGCTCCTGTGCACCAGCACCTGCAGCAGCACGTTGATGAAGTGCAGCAGCATGGTGGTGCGGAACATCTTCTGCAGGGCGGGAGGAGGAGTCAGTCAGACAACGCCCTCGATCCGAGGAGACGCACAGTACACTCTCTCTGACCAGCATCCGCTCAGCTCATGCTTACCCACTTAAAGCCACATTATGTCAGAAATAGCTATGCGTACGATACAGAATAAATACCCCAAACTCACATCCCAGGACTGTTAATTAGGCCAATCAATTAATGCTGTCACCTTCTGTAATGTGCTTACATGGCAAATCATTTTGTCTTTTAAGTCCTAATTCCTGAATGTGGACACCTGCACACTAAACCATTTGTGGAAAATAGTAAAAAGACAAAGTAAAATGGCAACGAGCCAAACCTGCATTGAGTTGAAACAAAAAATTAATAAATAAAAATAAAAGGAATAACATTGGAAGGACATTTTTAACATTAATTGCTCAAGAGAACGTCTAACAAAATCCAGGACTTCCCACAACATTTTGAAAACCTGTGTTGTACTTTCACAATGGCATTTTTGGCTCGGCTGATTCCGAAAGCGAGAGATACTGCCAGATACTGTCTGAAAGAATCGGCCAATCCAGAGTCTCGGTGCTGATGACGAGAAACAGAAGTGTTTCTGCTGTCGCGTGTCAGCCTATTCCTCTGTTAATCCGCTAAGTCACTAGCTCTTAAAACTGCTACAAAGCAGGAAATTGGTTATTGTAGCAGCCATGTTGGGAAATGGTGCTCGGTTGACACTTTGTGACACTCCGTGGCATCAGAATTACGTTAAATTCTCAGACAGACGAACTCAACGGCCGGATCGGCCCCTTCTTACCAACACCGAACAGCAGCATCAGCGCAATGTCTATTGCAGGTGTTTCAAACTTTTCTGATCCAGGGACCCCCTACCTAGGCTCAAAGGCATCCAGGGGACCCTCCGTCATAAATTAAGAGGGCTATATTTAACATTCTAACCTATACAGTCATTTCATATCAAGTCTGGCCAGAGACCCCCTACAGTACATTCAACGACCCTAAGGGGGTCTGCGGACCCCCTGTTGAAAACCCAGGGTCTATTGGACTGGCCTCCACCCATCCGTCTGTCTGTCTGTCTGTCTGTTCGTCCGTCACTCACCTTGTGATACAGCTTGTGCTTGCTGTTGAGGGACTCCAGATAGGAGACGTTCTGCTTGAATATGTGGATGTCCGGCTGCAGAAAGGACTGGCCAAAAGCCTGACACACAAAAAAAACGGGAATCAGTTGGCAACGCAGCCGTTGACGGCTGGCCTTATTAATCTTACAGTTTAAGCTACCTAAACTCAGTCTGACTGAATATGTAATAATGAGGCATGGCCTCTAGGTGTAGCACCTGTGAGATACACCTACACACCCCTTCATACACGATACACAAAAACGGATTATCAATGCATGTTCTTACAAAAAAAAAAAAAGCAGTACATTGCAGGCATTTAACTATACATGGTGTATTATACGGCTTAAATACTTCACATAAAACTCATTTCAAAACAGCAAGATATTGACTGAAGCAGCTCAGGTTTAGTTCCGTGTCAAGGGTACAACTGCAGTAGCCCACTTGGAAATCGAGCAGACAACCTCAAAACTGCAAGCCCTGGGCCCTATTCCTCTTAGCCGGCTAACTGCGCAGAGTAAAACCCGGAAGTGTTTTTCGTAGTTCACATGTTCCATATTCGAGGGGTTTCCGGGTTTTACTCGGCACAGTCAGCCAGCTAACCGAGTTATCTACGTACGAGGAACAGGGCCAGGTCCCTAACCACTGTTACACTCTCACCTGTGGAGGTGAAGGCTCTTGTGCAGGTAGAACAGGAGGTACAGGACAGTATAAGCATGGCCTCATGCTAGCGATCTTTACAAAAGTTACATGAATAAAAGCAACAAAATAATAAATCACCATCTAAACAATTTCCTCTGAGATGTAAACAGGGCTCGAAATTGCAACCGTCGCATATGCTCCTGAAATTTAATCTGTGCGACCTCAAAATATAATAATATATGCAAATAATTGTACTGGTGTGACCTTTTAAAAAAATCTATAATAATAATTTATTCATTTTTTTCCCCAGTCGAACATCCCTTTCTCTGTACATTCACTAGTTAGTACCTATTTTTATACAGTCTATGGTTAGTACACTCAGCATGTGCCTTGTGAGATGACAGTGACCATTCTAACCAATCAAACGCGAGCTTGATGTTCTTACCTTTAATGCTGGTTAACATTAGCCTTCAAGTTTACGATCAATTTATGAACGTTATTAACCTGCGCTCAAGAAATAATTGTTTAAATTACCGGTGCTGCCGTCTCCCTAAACAGCATAAGATGAAGAGAAACGGGAGTGCGCACTCAAATCACAACAAAAGTTATCAAAAAATACACCTCTTGGCAACTTCAAACTTCTTCATACTCGTTTAGACTTTATTTGCGAACACGAGAATAGACAAACATGTTTCTGCCTAAGCCGGAGACGTTAACGTTACTAAAAACGTAACCGACGTAGTCGCTGTGGCTGCTGAAACAGTCGGTGATGGCGCACACTTTTCAGAGGGAGTGCTTGAAGGACTTTGAATCGTTTAGGTATGAGAGCGGCGCAATGCACTGTGTACACTGTAAAGCCTGTGGGACGGAGGTCGCAGGTAACATTGCGTTTGCAACGGAGTCGACACATTTTAAGCGTGAGAGCTTAACTAAAGCACGGAGACAGCACGACAGCAGGAGGCCAAATTTTAAATCCTGGCCCCAGGATATTGCGTAAAGCCCCAGTGGTGGCCTACCATGCGTTTTGAAGGCTACTTTCACCATTTTATGTTACTTCACCGTACTGTTATATTGTCCTTTTTATCAATACAAAAATCTATTACATATATTGTTGGTGCTCCTTACATTTTGGTGGGTGCTCCTAAATTTTTGTTGGTGCTCCTAACTTTTTGAAGTTGGGAGCACCAGTGCTACCAAATAAAAAAGTTAATTTCGAGCCCTGTGTAAAGCTACCCCTCCTTAAAAAAAAAAGAATAAAGAAGTCCACATGCTCTAACCTGCATGGCTGCGATGAACTGGGCCTCATTCTCCATGGGCTCCTCGGACACACCTTTCTGTACACTGGCCAACACCGACGTCTTGAAGAAGTACCTCCAGTTGTGGTGCAAGATCTGATAGAGCAGCTCGAACATTTCTGCCTTCACGTCAGGGGAAGACCGCTGTTGGCACGGAAACGAACACAGAAGCACATCACACACTGAGGGGTCGGGGGGGGGGGGTGTTAGGCCACAGAACTGTGTACAAGCACAGGCCTCAAGTGTTTGGAGTCAATTCGGGAAGTGAATGGAACACCAGCTCATGAATTAAAAACCCAAGAACTATATTCAATTTCAACTTCTTTCCTGAATTGGCTGAAATAACGGCCATTGGGACAGCAAATCCAGCAATCCCGCCAAATGAGACCTGGGCAATCCCGCCAAATGAGACCTGGGCAATCCCGCCAAATGAGACCTGGGCAATCCCGCCAAACGAACCCCCTTCCACTGGGCGATGTCACAACCAATCAGGTGCTGGTCACAGTTGGCAGTGACGTTGAAATACCAGCGAGGGGCATACACGCTCACCACTCTTACTATATTACAATTATAATCAGGGATTGACATAAGTGGTATGCAAGTATGTGTGCATGGCAAAATTAATAAAATGTGCGGCAATTTTATTTTTAGGTACACATTTGCGCCGTTATAAAACTGCTGCGCATGTTATTATTTTTGACGCACACGCGTACTTACGTACCGCTCACGTCAACCCATGATTATTATGATTTTTTATCTTTTCTAAAGGAAAATAATTTTTGTCTGTTTGGGACTTGACATGTTTGGGACTGGTTGAGCTGGGTCAGGCGGTCTATAATCCGAAGTCCGAAGGACTGAAAAAGATCCAGCTGGCGGTGCCAAATTCCACTTCCTTCAAGCAATCGGCTTCTTAGAAAATCAACTTCTCGCACAAGCAACTTCCTGTGGCTAACGGCGAACACTCACCTCGGCCACGACGGGGTAGACCTGCTCCATGCAGAGGGAGATGATGCTGGGTAGGAAGGGTTTGAAGGCCTGGCCGGGCTCCTGCACCACCACCTGCAGGATCTTCAGGAACTTCTCCACCACCCGACAGCCCGCGCTTCCCTCCTGCAGAATGCTGGCGGCCAGCTGCTCCCTGGGGCACGGTCAGACACAAGCAAATCATAATTCACACAACATGAAATACCATCTTCGTTTATAATAGTGGACAGTCTACACCACGGTTCAAAATGAACAGGGGCTTGGGGCAAAAATGCCCTCGAAAAAGGATAATATTCCCTCGAAAATCAGTTAAGGGGGGTAAAAAATGCCTGCTCATTTTAACAGGTGGGCGTCTCAAAGATTTATTTTGTATTTTATTAATGCAGCCTACTGAAGCTGGCTTCAAGTTTATCTGAACCAAACATCTGATATAAATATCTGAACCATAGGCGGCGATCATGTGAGTGCTCAGGCACCTGGGCACGCACGGGCAAATCGTTTTGCAGAGTGAAGTTATATTTTGATGAAATGAACGTAAAACAAGCAACCAATTGAAAAGCGCTGTTTGTTGAGGTATGCTACATCGCCTACTGACTATCCACAGTGCCAGCTATCAATAAGACCGTTCGCTAGAGACTTGACAAGTTTGTAATACCAATTAAACCAAAAACCCACGCAGAATTAAACATCATGCCTGTGTCAAACGATTCTGAGGGAAGCAACGTTAGTGGCAAAGTTTCAACAACTGCCTCCCAGTGAAAAGTCGCTGAAATGCCTTCTCCCATTCAGGTGAAAAACCAGCTAAAATTGTTTTTGGACCGTCACGCACTGTTACACTTGCGTACGTGCCGAATCATACATAGCGGGGATGGAAAGTATTCGTATTGGGTGAACCGTGTAGCACTTGTAGCCCTTTTTACACACATGTGTAAACGTGTACCTAGCGAACATGTTGAGGAAGGTGAAGTGTACCTAGTGAACATGTTGAGGAAGGTCTGAATGATCTGTTCTGTGAAGGGCACTCCCATCTGCACCCTCAGTCCTTGGAATAGCGTGAGGAAGAAGCTCAGCATCTCATCCGTCACATCTGGGAAAGAGGGAGGGGGAGAAAGAGAGAGGGAAAGAGAGAGGGGGAGAAAGAGAGGGGGGGTGAAAGAGAGGGTTGCATTTTTGCATGTTTATGTGATAAATTTTACGTGTATGAGTAAACAAATTTGTATTGCCTGCATACGTGTTTATGGAAAAAGCACCAAGACTTATACTGTTCCTACAATTTCCTCAAAAGGTCAAAGGTCAAATAAAACCATGAAAGTAATACCAAGGGGGTAAAGGTTAACTCAAAGTTAATTTTTTCCCCTCAGCCAACCATTAATTTTTAATTTATTTTACAAAAACAATCTTATACAAGAAGCACAGTTGAGTGCTGGTAAGTCTAGCAATAAAACCACGGAGAATAAACTGCACCCACACCAGATCTCAGATAAGACTGCAAACCTTTGCCTGGGTAAGCAGCCTTCCATTCAATCAGAACAGAGTCAAAGATCCCACGCAGGCAAGATGCATCTGTGTGTGTGAATGTGTGTGTGTGTGTGTGTGTGTGAGGGAATGTGTACATGTGTGAATAAGTATGTGCTTCTGTCAGTGTGTCAATATGTGCGTGTGTGCGCGAGGGAGTGTGTGAACATGAGTGTGTGTGCATACGTGCATGTGTGTGTGTCTGCATGTGAGTGCGTGCGTGTGTGTATGTATGTGAATGTCTGCATGCGAGTGTATGTGTGTGTACATGCTTGTGGGGTCCGTACCTGGTTGGTGGATGAAGATGGGGAAGAGCGTGAGAGAGACCTGTACAGACTCCTGCAGGGACTGGTAGCAGATCTGCCGGGACTTGGTGGCCTCGCCAGAGATGCTATCCACAATGTCTCTCAGCACTCTCAGGGTCTGATGCAGCTCTGCTTTCACTGAGTCAGAGGAGAGGGGAACAGGAGGGTGAGCAGCCCGGTCTCTCACACACACACACACACACACACACACACGTTCTGACACACACACACGGTCTCACACAGACACACACACACTGCTCTTAAATCAGCGGTCCTCAACCTGGCCCCGTAGAGTCGAAGGGTCTGCTGGTTTCCATTATTATCCAGCAGGCAACTGATCCATTAAAGCAGCTGATTACAGTTAACTCACCGCACCTGGTTTCTTGGGTCTGAATTAGCTACCAAATGAGGTATAAACAAAACAGGAAGACCCTGTGGATCACCTGAAAACCCTGCGGATCTTGTCTGAAAACAGTTTTTCCACGACTTTTCTGTCCCTCATTTGTGGACTAATTACCATGTACAGCACAATGCTTGAATCTCACAGAAGACACTTGCGAAGAAACCATGGCAACAGCGCTATGCAACATGAACCCTTGATTTGATCTTGGAAACATTTCTCCACAGCTACCAAAGCAAAGGTCCCAGGAAAGACAATAATTAATCAGGGAAAGTTCATTAAGGGCACATTTAGAAGATTTCAGTGTCTCCAAACTCTATAACGGCTTGTATCTCGTTTCTACCGAGAGAGGCCTACTGGAGTATAGACAGAGGGGCGGGCTCACCAACCCTGCTCGCTTTGGTCAGACATTTATGTTGGGTCCCGACCAATATATCGGACTTCCACATATATATATAGGGCTTCCACATATATACCGATATCAGGGAAATCCCACCGATACAGCACTGATAAAGTCTCAAAATGGCAATAAAGAAAACCATTCACGGACATGAGTCATTTTGAATATTAGCCACACATAGAGGGCGCGACTAACTCATTTCACTAATATGGGGTATCAGGGTCCATCTCACTTAACTCATTGGTCCATCTGTTATCCACACTGAAGAAGTTTTGTGAGTTAAGACGGCGCCTGGGCTGGCAGAGTTGCATAACGTGGTGCGACACTGCACACTTGCGGCGAGTACAATTTTCTCCCAACTTAAACGGTAACGTAACCAGCGAGGGCAAACATCAGACTTCAATGTTTTAATCATTCAAACGCAGATTGTAAAAATAGCAAAGAAAGCTTGAACATAACAAACATTGTTAATTAGTTTTGTCAGAGCGAGTGTTAGTTACCGTGTTCGACGGCACTTACTTCCTGCAACTATGAGGAAGTTCATTTTCTAATGTGGCCCAAGTGTTGTGGACACTACAAACTGCAATATTGCTACCAGTTAGAAACTTATAACACTTATGACAGGAAGCCATTGTTTGAACTCGTGACTGTTCCAGGTCATTGATGGCATACAGGATTTGTTGTTTAGTAAAGCTGGGACAGCACTGAGTAGTTCATTTGTGAGATACATCTATGAGCATTTTTTTAGAGGGAGGTTCCCTAAAAGGTTTATTTTACATATTTAGAATATTCCTTTTACATAACTAGTTTGAATTCATGTGAGAGTGCATGCTATTTATTTCAAAGAAGGTTATTGCTAAGAGGTTTGTTTAATACATTTGCCAGTTTGTGCTTTTATGCTATTCATTTTCATTCATTTCAGTTGATTATTATTGTTATTAATATTTTTCTTCTTCATGAAATATGTTTAGTTGACTAGCTAAAAGCACAGTTTCTCTAAGACTATTGGTGTCTGTTAAATCTTTGACCAATGCTTAAAAAAGGGGGGGGGGGGGGGATATTGGCAGGTAATATCGGTATCGGCAACAAAATTGTCGGGCAGGCCCTAATTTATGTGCTCATTTTAGGTATCATTTTGGGTAAATTTTGCATGTAAAACTCTTTGGAAATGAGCTCTACAAATTCAGAGGGATAAATCACATACTGGCTGCCCCCACCCCAATACATTTTCAGAAACCGCCATACACAATCAGGGAGCAGAAGGGTGGGGGGTGTTACCCAGGAGACATCACCGTTTTGGGTGGGGCTCTGTACATTACGTTTGTTATAATAAAAGTACTACACCTTAGAAACGAGACGGATAAATGATTCATTAGGTAAGGACGGGTGTATAAAATGATGATCGTTTTTTTTGGGCGGGGGTCCCCAGGCTGGTCCGCGCGAGACGCGGTGACGAGGGCTGCCTCTCGCAAACTCACTGTCGTCCAGGCCCACGCGGCGCTGCTGCAGGTTGGCGCTGGCGCGCAGTTGGCGGTAGTTGCGGGTGAGGGCTGCCAGTAGGCTGCCGTGGCTGGTGGAGCGCGTTTGCCACTGCTGCTCGCTCTCCGGTAGGTTGGGCCAGGGCAGGAGGAGCATGTTGGACAGAGCTCTGCACACCAGCACCTGGGCCTGCAGAGAATCCATCAAAATACACACGCATCTACATAACATGATGTGACATAACTCAACATAAAATAAAATTACATATAACGTAACAATGACAGGCCATTCAGCCCAGCAACGCTCACCATTTTCCTACCACTAAGAGGTACCTAGAGCTCACTGTTCATCTACAAACTAGATGCTATCGAGCACCGTATACTGGTCTTGAAAACCCCCAGAGTTTTTGCCTGTACTACAGGACCTGGCAAACTATTCAACACAGCGACTACTCTGTGAAGAAACACTGCCTGACGTCTGTACGGAATTTACCTTTTGCCAATTTCCATCTACAGCCCGTCGTTCTACTGACAGAACCTCAGCTGAAGAATCTCTTGTAGTTCACTTTGTAAACGTACGTCATTGACTACAAATGGGACAGTACACTACACGTGAGATAAGCCCAATATCGGCCCATGGTTTCTCTGCTATAGGGAAGCAGTGTATTTAACTGCCGTCATGATGAGCCGTGGCCTGCGGGGCGCATTCTGCTGTTATAATGCTGTGAGCGGAGAGGGGGGAGATATGGCCGACAGTGGCGGAGGCTGACCTCTGGGGGGAGCCGGCGAGCAAGGCTGTCCGTGATCAGGTTGAATATGTTCTGCACGGCCGGCACCGTCACCAGGAACACGGGCCGGACCGTCGTGGCGATCGACACCATGAGATGGCACGCCGACAGCAGCAGCTTCTCCGGCACCTGGAAGGACGAACATTCGGGAAACGTTACAAGCGCTCTGCTCTGCTCTGTGGAAGGACGAACATTCGGGAAACGTTACAAGCGCTCTGCTCGGCTCTGTGGAAGGACGAACATTCGGGAAACGTTACGACCGCTCTGCTCTGGAACTAGCAGTCGTCGCCAGGTTAATGGCGGCGTTCTGCGACGCGCTTCGGAGACAAGTCCTCGCTACTCATGTGGGTGTGTCAGCATGGTTAGCATGTTTCGCCTGGCGTGTTGCTCATCTTGTTGGAGGCTGCTGCACATTAAAAGATAATTAAGAACCGGTTTTGGATAATCAAAACTTTATAAAAGGTGCTGGATAGCTGGAGAAAACTCATAAATTGGAAGGAAGAAAGTTGCCCACTCTTTATGCTCCCGTAATTTGTTCCCAATGTGGTATAAGAAAAAAAAGAAAATAAATACAAATTTTGGGCTCAACCCTGACAAAGGCACTGTGTGCCGAAACATTGGGTTTTTGTTCTTATACCACACTGGGAATAAATTACAGAAGCATAAAGAGTGTCTGACTTCCCCCCCCCCCAATTTATACCGTGTTTTGCAAGAAGATTGTATGTTGAACACCATTATCAGCCCTTAGAAAGAGTTTTGTGAATCTGTGCTGTATCCTACCGTTTACTTGGTTATGTTCTTACTCTTACTCTCTCTCGCTCTCTCTCTCTCTCTCAGAAGGCTGAGTGTTTGTGTGGTGAGGGGGTCAGGAGGGGGGCGTGGTCGGGACATACGTACCTTGGCACTGATGAGGGGAGCGCTAGCGTCCATTGCAGAGGTGATGAGGTTGATGAATCGCGCCTGGTTCTGCCGCTGCACCTCGCTGTAGAACTGTGCCAGCCAATGGGAGTAGGCCTGCAGGGCAGCCAGGGACTGAGCGTGCCTGGAAATCACACAACCGGGGACGCGTCAGTCCGTCTGTGCCGTTTCTCACACGTACATAACCGGGGACGCGTCAGTCCGTCTGTGCCGTTCCACACACGTACACAACCGGGGACGCGTCAGTCCGTCTGTGCCGTTCCACACACGTACACAACCGGGGACGCGTCAGTCCGTCTGTGCCGTTCCACACACGTACACAACCGGGGACGCGTCAGTCCGTCTGTGCCGTTCCACACACGTACACAACCGGGGACGCGTCAGTCCGTCTGTGCCGTTCCACACACGTACACAACCGGAGCCGTTTCAGTCTGTGTGTCTGCACCGGTTCACACAGAAACACACAGACGGAGTCGTGTCTGTCTGTCTGTGCCGTTTCATACAGTCAAAGAGGGGACCGTCAATCACCTACCCTGTGCTGCCCACATGTAAATACAGGCAAATAAAACTCGGCCTGTATTTAATAAAGACAAAAGGCATCTTTAAATATGAAAAAATTAAAAAATAAACCTTGTGGAACCTTCACCTTTAGTTACCTGCCAAATGTAGAAAATATTACCAGCCACAAAAATGTTTTAGCAGCATTTGGCTGCTGGCGGATGTTAATTTTTACTTGATTAGTAATTAGAGGTCAAAAGACGGAGGCCACGGGATGTTTATGCCCATATGTAATCATCAATGATGATTTTGTGGTCGCGTCATTTTTCTGTAGATTACACACAACTTTTTTACGTGTAAAGATTTATTTCAAACGGTGGATATATGCAAGCTACTTGTAATACCTTTAATTATCCTCAATAAAAGCAAACGGCTTTAATACTGAAGATTAAAGATCTGCTAATCACATTTGCACAACATGAAAAGGCACAGACTTTCTGAAGTTTATTTGTGGGCATTGTGAGCAATGTGACATATGTTTAACAGAGGGATTTTGCTCCGAGTCTAGCCCATTAAAATCGACAGTTACTGTTGGACGCTCCCCATAGATCATGTCCTCACTGTGCACATATTAATTGTAGCGATGTGGTGTGGCATGACTTTCCACTGGAATGTGCTAGAACTGGCGACAGTGTACTGAGAAATATAAACCTTTCCCTAAAGCTAGACCCAAGAACAAGTTTAATGTACAGCGTGAAGACATCCAGGGGCTCAGTACTCACACGTCGATGAGATCTGGCTTCAGCACGGACGGCACTGCCGTTTCTAGGTCATACAGGCTGATCTGGGAGCCGTAGCAGGTCACCTCTACCAGCCTGTTCCGGAGAAAGAGACCGCACGCATGCACACACGCACGCACGCACGCACGCACATACCACACGCACACATACACCGACAGATGAATAGACAGACAGAAACACAGAAAAATGCATGCGTGTGACTGGGCTCTGATTTTAAACGCGTGGAAGCGGCTGGCCGATCCTCACCTCTCCACCACTGTGAGCGCGTCGTTGAAACGCGCGGCGAAGACGTCCCCGATGAAGTACTCGGCCAGCCGCCCCACAGCCTGCAGCAGGGAGCTCAGGTCTCGCAGCGCACAGTGCAGCCGGCGACAGTCGTTCTCTGCAGTGATATTCAGCCTTCGGCCTAAAGGGGGCGACAAACACACACAAAAAGCAGAGTTAGGAAAACAGCACAATTGTATACTGACAGAACTAAATTGTGAAATCCTTTGTTGTTCCTTGAATGAAGGCTGTTATATCAAGGGTGGCGAGCTCCAGTCCTGAGGAGCCTGCTGTATATTCTAGTCTTTGTTAATCTGTCTACCATTTTTTTTAACGGCTAAAAACACAAAATCTGGTTCACTCCTGTATCGGACCACAGTCAAGCATTTCCATCAAGATACCCGACCTGCAAACTGCAGCTCATTAAAAATGTCAGACCATTAGGCAAATAAAAAAATGTTTTATCCAGAAACATACTGGTCCTTTTTTGTGCACTGATTTGTAATGGACAGGTTCATCGTGGACTACAGGAAGCGGAGAGGGGAGCACGCCCCCATCTCCATAGAAGGTGTTGCAGTAGAGAGGGTCAGCAGTTTCAAGTTCCTCGGCGTGCACATTTCCGAGGACCTCACATGGTCCACGCACACCACTCACATTGTGAAAAGGGCCCAACAACGCCTGTATTTCCTCAGGCGACTGAGGAAAGTCAGCATGTGCCCCCGCATCCTCAGAACATTCTACACTGGTACCATCGAGAGTGTTCTCACAGGATGCATCACCGTCTGGTACGGGAACTGCACCGCACTCGAGCGCGGAGCGCTACAGAGGGTGGTGCGGACGGCCCAGTACATCGTTGGAGGTGAGCTTCCCTCCCTCCAGGACATATACAACAGGCGGTGCGTGGCAAAGGCGAAACGGATAACGAAAGACAATAACCACCCCAGTAACAAACTGTACGTACTCCTACCATCACGAAAGCGATACCGCAGTATCAAGACCCACACAAACAGATTCAGAGACAGCTTCCACAGTCAGGCCATCAGGCTGCTGAACAAGCTGCTGATCCCTGCCCCACTTCAATAACTAATAATTTCGATAACTTGTTCTTTTGCACTCCATATTGCGCTGTATTGTATATTATATAACAATGCATATTTTATTACATTGATTTATATATATATATTGCTCCTTTCAATGTATTATTTATTTATTTTATATATATATATTTTTTTTAATATACTTATTGTTTTGTACATTGTATATTTTAATTTATAGCTTTTTAACTTAGATTTTTACCGGTATTCTTTTATAACTGCTGTCCATTGTCGGGCGTTTGCACATAAAGTTTTTCACTCTCTGCTTATACCTGTGTAAACTGTAAAGTGACAATAAAGAACTTGAACTTGAACTTGAACTATGCTATGCCTTTACAGCATACCTTTAAGCTGGCGCTCACCTGTACCAGTGGTGACGATGAACTGCTGCAGGCCCAGGTAAACGTCCAGGTTCTCCTGCAGCACTGGGAACTGGGACAGCACAGAGAACGCAGAGTTATCCTCCATTCCCTGCGCAGCACAGCACGCTAGCTAGCTACCCAGCCACAAACTGCTCTACGCATTCCAACACATTCTACATCCTTTAACACAGTCAGACTCCTGCAGCACTGGGAACTGGGACAGCACAGAGAACGCAGAGTTATCCTCCATTCCCTGTGCAGCAGTGTACTAGCTAGCTACCCAGCCACAAACTGTGCTCAACAAATTCTACCGTTACAGCCTTTAACACAGTCGGTCTCCTCCTCCTGTTCATAAAGAACTTAGAATCAAACCTCCTATGTCGTCATCGACCCCTGCAGGCCGGGTAGACGGGACTCACCAGTGTAGAGAAAGCATGAGAGGGCAGCAGCTCCATCACCTTGGCAACAACCTCCAAACTCTGCCTCAAGTACCGCTGCCACTCTGTTTGTTGCTATGGAAATCAGGGAAACATGAAGATGCCTGCTGTTTGATGTTCTATGCAGTTTAGGCGAGAAGCGCTTTACGATTCACGAAAATACGAGAAGGTACAGTCAGAAAGATACAGCTGCACTGTGCACACATTCTGTGGGTGAGAGATATGACTTTTATTTGGGTAGATGCTACGAACGAAAGCCCACTCAGTAATTTTGGTTGCTAAAAAAATGCTAATCGCTGACAACAGGAAAAAAAAGACTAAAATTTGGTACTATAGTATAGAATTATTATCCTAATAAATATAACGAAAAACACTTCAAAAGGAACAATAAGTATTTAAAATAAGTGTCAGGCTGACGCTACTTCCTTGTTCATCTTCCGTCTTCCGCATTTCATTCTTCTCCGTTTTCAATTTCTGATATTTTTTATAGTCCTTGCGCAGATCGTCATCACTGAAACAAACTCATCACTCACTCATCGTCTTTACTTGGAGCTCACTCGTCAGATAATATATCGAAAAGAATAGTCAGCTAACATTTCGCTAAATAAACCATGTCTCAGAAATAGTTTTGTTGTATTGTAATGTGGCTGGTTACAGTAAAAAAATAAAAAATAAAAATACAAAAAAAAAATACGAGAAGCATGATCTATCGAGGCACTTAGTTGCCATGCATGTCATTTTCGTCGATTAGCAACAGAAATAACTGAGCGGGCCTTTAATTACATTCATATGTTATAAGTACATTCACTTTGTGTTATATTAGCCACACGCTTGCTGCTTGTGAGCTACTTTATAAATGAACCATATTTAATCATTAGATGTTGTACAGAGGCCTGTAAAATACAGAGCAGAGCGGAACTCACGTCGTCATCTAGCGCCTCGTCATCCAGCTCCTCTAGCTGAGCCTGGTTGTACCGGAACTGGATCCTGTTCAGAACCTCCCTGAGGAGCAGCACCAGGGCGTCCTTATACCTGCAGAGAACCGGGCTGGACCATCAGCGGGTACTGCACTGCACTGCATACACACACATAAACGTGCACACGTACACACACACGCATTTACGCACACTGCGCGCACGTACATGCACGCACGCACGCACGCCCGCACACCCGCACGGACGAACGGGCGCACGCACACACACACACACACGCACACACGGGCACACACACAGAAAAGGAAGCTGGACCCGCTGTTTTCAGCAGTGTGGGAAACTTTCAGATCCTGAAAAATAAAAAGTTGAATACCCTGATGCACATGGCTTAGCCCTCGACTGCATGGTCAAAATGGTAGCTCCCTATCAGCTAGGCAAGCAGCCCAGATCGGTTCAGAAGGCTCTCCTTAATGTTCCAACAACAAGGCTAAAAACAGATGGAGATTCAGCCTTGTACAGATGTACGGCCTCATAAAATATGTAATGCTTTGAGGTCCTTAGAAATGCAGTAACACACTAGTTTTACATCTCTTATAAGGACATGTTATTTTAAACTTACTTTAAATAGATTTTTAATAGATTTTTTAAATATTATTTAATAATATTATTTATCTCCATTAAATATTTAGCACTTAATGTACACGTTAAAGAACGTCCAGTGCCTTCTTAATTATGTCTTGCATTTTGAAGTTATTTTTATTATGTGGGCCAAAAAGAAGATATATATGATTTGCACAAGACAATTTCATCTACAAACACAGTACGCGCACACACGCGCGCACACACACGCGCGCACACACACACGCGCGACAATGGAACTGAAACCGATTCAAAACGGTCTTCCCTTGTAAACATTTCCTAAAGTAACTTACGTACCTGTTCAGTACGCTGTCTCTGTCTGCAAGCCGGCTTTTTATTTTAGTGGTCAAATAGTCCAAGAAGATGGTCCAGATGTCAAGGCAAGCGAAGTAGCCTTCGTGAGTGGGCTGCAAAAATATTTTTTTGTTAACACAGAGCCCAAAACTTAATTCACCCTCCTCTTATAATTAGGTACCATACCATCATATCCTTGATAATCACATTAGCATGTGCTATACTTGGTGTAAAGTGCATTTGATTAGCAGGTGATATACTGGGTGGAAAGTGCATTGGACTAGCATGTCCTACAGTGGGGTGCAAACATTTTGGGCACCCCTGGTCAAAATGCCTTTTACAATTAATATCCAAGTGAGGAGAAGCTAACCTGACCCCTAAATGGTTAAACACAACACATTTCTTCAAATGTGAAGATATTAATTGTAGGTGATTTACTCGTTAGGGCTTTTGCACAGGGCCATTTCCCTTTTTTATTATTTTAAAAATGTAAAACATTTAAATAAAAAGTAATCTTGCTTTAAAATTTGAAAAAATGTGTCATGTTTAACTTTGTACAATTTAGAGGTCAGGTTAGCTTCTGTTCACTTAGATATTAATTATAAAAGGCATTTTGACCAGGGGTGCCCAAATCTTTGCACCCCACTGTATACCTGGTGGAAAGTGTATTTGATTAGCATGTGCTACAGCTCATGTAAAGTGCATTTAATTAGCATGTGCTATAGCTGATGGAAAGTGCATTTAATTAGCATGTGATATAGCTGGTGGAAAGTGAATTTAATTAGCATGTGCTATGGCTGATGGAAAGTGCATTTAATTAGCATGTGCTATAGCTGATGGAAAGTGCATTTAATTAGCATGTGCTATAGCTGGTGGAAAGTGAATTTAATTAGCATGTGCTATAGCTGGTGGAAAGTGCATTTAATTAGCATGTGCTATAGCTGGTGGAAAGTGAATTTAATTAGCATGTGCTATGGCTGATGGAAAGTGCATTTAATTAGCATGTGCTATGGCTGATGGAAAGTGCATTTAATTAGCATGTGCTATAGCTGATGGAAAGTGCATTTAATTAGCATGTGCAATAGCTGGTGGAAAGTGAATTTCATTAACATGTGCTGCACCTGGTGGAACGTGTATTTGAAGAGCAGTGCTAGGAATTCCACGACAGGAAACTGAGCGTTGGACTCTATCCTTCTCAGGTGGACGCTGACAAAGAGCCGCAGGAAGTCCGTGAACTTCTCCACATAACTGGGTAAAAATACAGAAGAAAAGGGGAGGAGATCAGTTAGCATTTTTACAGAAGAAATATTAAGATTTATACTTAGTCAGTAAATAAACAGATCTGCCGAGTTCATTTACAAAATCGCACTTGACCATTTCTGTGGACAAAACAAACAAAAAAGGCAGCCAGCTTTAATGAACATCTTAAACTAAAATAAATACAATTTAAAACCCCTTCACAATTACCTAAGAGACCGGCAACACTTGACTCCATACACACCTGAAATACAGTAGAAAAAAACAGGCTAGTCAAGAGCCAGTCGGGGGTAGGTGTAGAAGATCGATTTTTGTGTTTGTGTGTGTGCATGTGCGTGTAAGTCAAATGACACAAGTGATGCAACTAGAAACTATTGCCATAGAGGGATTTTCCAGATATTTATATAAAGTACCAATCTATTTAGCGCTTGCATGACAAAACCACAAAGACTGCACATTCTCAGCTGCCAGAGAGCCTGTGTACTATAGCTGGTCTGTGTATTATGAGGCAATGGAGCTGGGAGTAGCCATAACAAATGAGAGAAAAAAAATAAAAAAGTATATATGATAACTGGTTCATACAAATTTCTACTCACTGAATTGGATAGTTAAGCAGAAAGTAAACCCGTTATCTACAGCATAGCATTACTAGCATCACATTTCCAGATATCCAGACATCAGATATGCTGCTTTTTGTAAATTTTTCGTATAAAAAAAAAAAGAAAGAAGAAAAAAAATAGAAAGAAAAAAATAAAAATAAATAAATAAGCTACATAACTGAGCTATGCAATACATTTCCCAAGAATGGATTTTTAACCTGTGCGCAAGTGTATGCATCTGTCGCGTGTACATTCTTAATTTTAACAGCAGATAGTTGCAGACTCCTACCACAGCGTGTCTCCATGGAGCATTCCAATAATCATGACATGTGTTGCGGTGGCACACTCCTCTGTTAAAGCCCAAATATTCAGGAATGTGCATTCCTCTGACTGCCAGCATGATACTCATCTGCTCATATTCCCAAACCAGCCTTCGTTTACTGCGGCGTTTGGTAGCCTCATTGCTAATTATGGTCTGTTCACATGAGCACCCTTAATCCCTTTATCAGGCTACTCATTTTGTATTCTGTATGACATTTAACATTTAAAATCTGTAGGGTTTATCTTTGATCTCCATATGCTGTGCGCGATGGTTTCATACTGAGTTCCGACTGATCTGCGGTCTCAGAGAATCGAATAAAGCCACAGAAAGAACATGAATTATGAATCCGTTTATTGTTGTACGCAAGGGATTCCCCCCCCCCCCCCTTTTTTTTTTTAATGCTGCGATTAAAACCGGGTGTGGTTAATTACAATCAGATGTGAGCTGATGACATCCCAGCTGTGTCAAACGTGTTCTTACAAAGTCCAAGACCAAACATTCAGACACTACCCGAAGCCCCACGGGACCCTCACTGCTTAGACGACACATTCAAACATATTCCATTATCCACATAATCCAGAATATAGCTGCCCTTAGGACAGAAGCTCAGTGCGGATCCTCCACATGACTTCCACATTCCAATAGAAGTATAGGTTTGCCAGACATTTTTCTGATTAAGCTTGCAGATGGCAATGACTTTTGGTTAGTATGGAGCTGTTAGAATGGGCCCCTCCCCCCCGCCGCCCCTTTATACCACCACCAACTACCCTTTGACCGGTCACCTCGCAGCCAATTGGTGGAAAGAAGCAATTACAAAAGGAAGCCACGCCGTTTCCTGACACTGACCCCAGCCATTGGCCAAATTACAAATCAGTCAGCAGGGATGGGGGACAGGGAGGAAGGGGGGCGGGGTTAAGCATGCAGGGTCACTCACCTGCAGTGCCTACCTGTCGGCGCCACCCAAGGTGCCAAGCGGACAATGCGGAAAAGGGGTAGGAGGGCATTGGCTAGCCTTCCCCCCCTTTCAGAGGAAGGGCAGCTCTCGTCCCTGAGAGACAAGTGCCCTCAGGTGCAATCCTGACAGGCCGGGACTAGGCCGGGACTTGCCCGAGCGCATTGCCCTCGCCTGCCTGTTTACGCCCCAACAGGCTGACAGCCAGGGCCCTGTCCTCCCTCGCTCCCTTCCTCTATTCTTTCCTTCCTTCCTTCACCATTTCACTGGCTACCGAGCAGGTGTGGTTGAGGTTTATACTACGCTTTGTTGACGAAGTCGTTTTTTGGGATGCTGCCCTGGTTTCCTGTGTAGCGCTACCCTGTGCAGAGAGTTGGGGGGGGAGGGGGGAGTGCGGAGGGGTGCGCTACAGGCCTTACTGCTCTTCCAGCTCCTGCAGCCTGCCACTGATAGCATATGGGCGTTGGGATAGGGTTTGGGTTAGAGTCGGGGTGGGGGAGGTTGTGCGGAGGGGTGCGTTGCGGGACTTAACCCTCGTCCAGCTCCTGCAGTCTGCTCTTGACAGTGTGGGCGTTGGGATAGGGTTTGGGTTAGGGTCGGGGTGGGGGAGGGTGTGCGGAGGGTGTGCGGAGGGGTGCGTTGCGGGACTTACCCCTCGTCCAGCTCCTGCAGTCTGGTCTTGACAGTGTGGGCGTTGTTCTCCCTCGTCAGCTTCTGCAGCAGGAAGAAGGTCTGCTGGAACATGCGCAGCAGGTACTCCTCGAAGTCCAGCGGCACGCAGTTCTTGGACATCAGCTCGTTGACGCAGGTCATGGCCAGCACGCCTAGCCGCGCCCGGTCCGCCCTGCCCGCGCCCGGTGCCTGCGCGGTACTGCCGTTGACCGGGCATGAGGGTGGCGGGGGGCCTCCGGCGGAGCCGCCGTTGGAGGAAGACGAGGAGGAGTAGATGGAGGGCCCCAGCTTGCTCTTGAGGCTCGCGCCTCCCCGCAGGTCGCAGCCGAAGCGGGCGAAGTGAAAGATGGTGGCCAGGAGGGAGGGCGTGATGCTGGTGGAGAGGGGGATCCAGCTGAAGAGGTGGGCCAGGCACTCCAGGGCCAGAGAGCACAGCTGCATGCTCTCCTGGTCCAGCTGGGGGATGGACTGGGACAGCAGCTTGGAGTACACCGTCCCCTGGAGCAGACTGCCCAGCAGCTCTCCTGCAGGAGCGTCAAAACACAGCCGTCAGCCCACACCCTAGGCCTGCTGGTGAAGCGGTCAGTCACATCCCTGCACATCTTAGCACCGTTTTTCATGAGGTACAGTCACCATGACAGCTCTTATGAAACGCAATATGCATCTTCAACTGACGTTGTGTATCGACGATCGACAAGACGATCGTCGATTGCCGATGCCTCTGCCAACATAAAGGCGATTTTTGGGCCGTTTAGAAATTACTGCAAACAGCACTAAATAAAATTATTTTTAATGAATTGTTTAAAATTCTACACCACGAGTAATTTCCTGACTATGTTTTTAACATTTTTTAATTTGTATAAATAAAATGTAATCGGTCGAAAATAAGCTCTTCTCCCTCCATTCGCACTTCTGCATTGTATCCGTGTGCAGACATGGCAACACTGTGTGAATGACTGTAGTCCCAGAGCGTTGAAGCGATGTAGCTATTCAGTTTTCAAATCCCAGTCTTTCCGCTGCCGGACAACAGCAGCTACTGGTTGTTGTTTAAAGTGGCTAAAACGGCTAAAACGACAATAGACGTCATCTCGTTTCAGACCCCATTTGTTGATACTCCCATAAACAGTTCACAGTAATTAAAGTCGAAGGACAAGCTTTATTTTAAATATACATGATTGAAAAAAGCTCAACGTCGAATGCTACATTGAGATTGCCAAAGATGGGATAGATACATTTTATTTGCCGCATTGACAATGTGATTATTATTTTAAAAAGAGCAATTTTTTTACTATTAAAATTAGCCTATGTCCTGGAGCGCTGTTATAGCACTAGTCTATACCTTTGACAACAATGGTGACAATTTTATTGGGAGTGGGCTAACATTTGCAAAATATTTAATCTCTTTCAAATAGTAGGCTATGATCATTCATGTACGCTAAATGTATTATATATTCAGCCTTCGTCGTAGCAGTTGACACTTGACACGTGTTCAGCCGACAGCAAATTATCGAGACTAGACATTCACACGCATACAGTGCAGGCCTAAACGTAGGCTAAATCATAACTTGATTGTGAAGTAACACAATAGGAGGATAGTAATAATAGTAATAATAATAATATAATAATAATAAATATCATATTAAGTGCCCCCCCCCCCCTCTCCCGACCATGGGATCGGGTATCTGTGATCTCTGATGATGGCGATAGGACGATCTGAAAATAGAAAATATTGCCCAACCCTATAATGGATTCTACCATATTTCTACTACAACTAATAATAATAGACTCAGGACTGAGAATCTTACAACTCAGTAACAAACATGAATTGTTACCATTCTTCAATGTTTGGCCACACTAATCACAGAGTATTCATGAACAAATTCCAGTACCATTGACATTAATGTCTATTTGTACCATGCAGGGGGTAAAATCAATATCATAGCCTGAAGTCCCTTTGCTGGAATTGAAAGTATTTTTTTTGAGAGGCCTTGGGATCTTACCGCTGTCTCCTGACGTGGGAGAGGGGGGAGGGGTGGTGGCTGTGACACTGTGCTTATCCCAGATCGTCTCCAGAATACCTGTGAGGCAGCAGGAATGATCTCACATCAATACGGGGGTGGGGGGAAATCACATGATAGATTTAACCACCAGATTGAACCGGCACACTGAAATATAATACAATGCAGATGCAACCTGCACACGGCACTAGAACACACTAAGAACAGATTTAACCTGCACACTGCACTAGAAGAAACATATAGATGATTTAACCTGCACATGGCACTAGAATACACTAAGAGCAGATTTAACCTGCAACACAGCACTAGAACACACAAAGAGCAGATTTAACCTGCACACTGCACTAGAACACACAAAGAGCAGATTTAAACTGCACACTGCACTAGAACACACTAAGAACAGTTTTAACCCGCAACACTGCATTAGAACACACAAAGAGCCGATTTAACCTGCAACACTGCACTAGAACACACTAAAAGAAGATTTAACCTGCACACTGCACTAGAATACACAAAGAACAGATGTAACCTGCACACGGCACTAGATCACACTGCACTAAAACACACTAAGATAATATTCAACTGGGAAACTGCAATAGAACACACAAAAAGCAGATTTAACCTGCACACTACAATATAACACACTAAGAGCAGATTTATCTTGCACAGTGCAATAGAACACACAAAGAGCAGATTTAAACTGCACACTGCACTAGAACACACAAAGAGCAGATTTAACCTGCACACTACAATAGAACACACTAAGAGCAGATTTATCTTGCACAGTGCACTAGAACACACAAAGAGCAGATTTAACCTGCACACTACAATAGAACACACAAAGAGCAGATTTTACATGCACACTGCACTAGAACACACTAAACGTAGATTTAACCTGCACACTGCACTAGAACACACAAAGAGCAGATTTAAACTGCACACTGCACTAGAACAGTGTTAACCTGCACATTGCAATAGAACAAACTTAGAGAATATTTAACATGCACACTGCACTAGAACACACTAAGAGCAGATTTAACCTGCAACACTGCATTAGAACACACTAAGAGAATATTTAACCTGCACACTACAATAGAACACACTAAGAACAGTTTTAACCTGCACACTGCATTAGAACCAACTAAGAGCAGATTTAACCTGAAAACTGCAGCAGAACATGCTTAAATTTAACTTGAGCATTTCTACACCAGCAAACACATTTGGTTTTCCTTTTTTCTCTCATTTTTTGTTTCAATCAGGAAATACCCCAAGTCATGCGGTTCAGTTAGAAAACAAATGAAAAACAGCACCAGTTGAACCTCTTTACTTGGAGATGAAGGATACAAGCAGCGTAGTTAAGATGTGTCAGAGCCTTGTTCCCTATTGATCAACCTTTATATTTATATAAATATGTATCCTTTAATATATATTTAAGGAGGAGGGGGGGCTCACCGGTCAGCAGGCTCAGCACCGAGGGCACCTGCTCCAGCAGCAGTTTCCGCAGCTCGTCCTTCCGTGCCACGCTCAGGTCCTCCCGCGGGCATGCCAGCTCCTCCGACGTGGTCTTCAGCAGGATCAGGCCCAGCGGCGCCATGGCGGGAGACTGGATCAGCTGAGCGTGCCCACAGATGGACGGACGGACGTGTTAAACCCCTCAGCTCCAATACCCTGCTCAAGCACCCCTAGGCCGCGATTACGGGAATGTCATTTTTACAGACTCTGAGGTCACATCCCAGAGTACAGACATGCAGCCCATAATGAGAAAGGTCCGTGTTTCTCAGCGCTGCAGCCCATAATGAGAAAGGTCCGTGTTTCTCAGCGCTGCTCAGTTTCACGCACAGCCCATAATGAGAAAGGTCCGTGTTTCTCAGCGCTGCTCAGTTTCACGCACTGCAGTCCTTTCATGATTTAAGTGGTTGCTTGGGAGGAATAATGTAGTCGTCTCTCGGGGTGTTGGAAAGTACATTTCGTGAGTCGAGAATATTTAAAGCAACGCCTTCAGGTAACCCCCTCCCCCCTCACTCCTCACTCCCATCCACTGACTTCCCCTCCCCCCTGCTCACCCCCCCCCCCCGCCCCATCTACATAGACCGCACAGCACAGGAAGCATGGGTTTTCAGACTTTTTGAACCAAAGACAAGATGAATTACATTATTATTACATGATCCCATGCAGGGTAAACATGAAGACAAGACAATAGAATATTGGGTTTAAGGAGGATGTATGTTCGTGTTCTTGTTGTTCAAGCATTTTTTCCATTTATATTTAACTTTTTTAAGTTGATCAGAGTGTTTAAGAACTTTCAAGCAGTTATCCATGACTTCCTGTTTCACTGGGGTATAAATATGAGGTGACACAGAGGACATATTCCCTTATTCATACATTAACACGGGAAAGATAAGGGAATGCACAAATCAAATGAGGGAAAAAGTGTGTTGAGCTTCATAAGTCAGGGAATGGCTATAAAAAATAGCTACGAAAATGCCCATATCTACCGTTAGGGCAATAGTTAAAAAGTTCAAAGCAATTGGAACCATTACAAACTTGCCTGGAAGAGGACCAAAGTTTATTTTTTCCCCACGCACAGTGAGGAGGATGGTAAGAGAGGCAAAAAAATCCCCAAGGATCACTGTTGGAAAATTATAGAGAAAAGTAGCATCTAAAACATTTAATCTAGGCTACTCTACCCAGCCTTTCTCCTCCTCCACCTTTCTCTCCCTCCACCACAGTGGCTGCCCCTGGCCAGACCCGGTAGCTAGCCTACGTGTCGTCTTTCTCCATCGGTTAGCCTATAGCCCACAATTACTACGGCAAATATCCACGAAACAATATCACACATAGCGGTTAGCTAGCTTTCATCCTTTGTTTTCACCAAGGCAAACGACAGCGTAGCCTACATTAACTCGCATAAAGTCAAAAAATAAATAGGCCTACGTATCATGTTGCTATGTTTGTGTGTAATCGCCACTGGCTTGTTATCTTCTTCACATGAACTGCTATCAACGTTAACGTTAGATCTAAAGGTTAGCTAACGTTAGCTGGCTAAAATAGCTGGAGACAACTTTTAAGCCAATGGTAATAACCTGTGGGAGCTCATCAGATAGCAAGTTGTGCGTATTGCAACCATTTAGCTATAAACCCACCATCTTCATAGCCTATTTGCTCAGCTATGGTTTTCCACAAATTGTCCTTCAAATCGTTGTCTTTGTAACTTTTATGTCCCTTATCAAAGAGTACGCTATACTGGGAAACATATAAAATCAGTTGGTCCGCCATACTGAATGTTGTAGTTTGTTGTGGCAGTGCGGTGACGTCAGTCATGGAAACTTGTTATGATTGGATAAATAGTTTTGCAAATGAAAACTCGCAAAATACGACCTTGCTGCGAATAAATTAAATGCCGCCTTTTCGCAAAGGACATTTCGCGTTTGATATGCAAGAACAATACAGGAGTACGTTTTTATTTTTCAACGTGCGATTTATTCGTGCGAATAAATCGCGGTCAGTGTGGATTTTTCTCATTTTTTCAGTGTGAGCTTAAGCTAATTCACCAAAGGGTGAATTCTTTATAACCCTTTTTACTCATCTTTACCAGGGGTGCCAATAATAGGGGAGGGCACTGCATAACACGGACGACCACTTCTCCAAATGTTCACTGACGCAAACCCTGGTTACCTGAAGCGTGTTGGTGAAGAAGTCGTGGTAGAACATGGGCCAGTCCTGCCTGCCGATGTCCACAATGACCTTGCACAGCTTGTTGCGGATGAAGTAGGGCAGGGCCTTGTGCTCTGAAAGCAGCAGCTTGGGAAGGCAGCTGCGGATCTCCATTTTGTCCTGTGAGGCCACGCCCAGCCACATCTTGTTGACCAGGTTCTGCGGGGGGAGCAGAGAGGGGTACTGAGAACGGGCGAGGGGCAACGTTCTAAGGCGGTTATGGGACACCGTGCTGCTGTGTCGCTACAGTGGAAGCCTCACTTGTCTGGCTCATAAACCTACAGAAGGTTTATGAGCCAGACGAGCCAGTAGCCAAACTTTGAGCCCACAACCCACTTAATTAGTAAATGCATTTTCTGCGACGCAACCCAAAATGGAGCCCTATTGTAGACATATTTTCCCACATAGGACTCATTTTTCATCAACCTGTCAACACACATCCATGTACACAAACAATTGCATTTAAGAGGTACAGTCTTTAATTTGACTGCGGTGAATGTTGACGTTGAAACATATTCTACCTGAAAAGTGCCAAACTCTTGGTGCTGTATAGATATGTGGCATGCGCTGCCAAGCCGTACCTTGGCGGATGGCATACCTGCCATCCCAATACAGCAATGCATCTCAAACGCTCCCAAAACCCACCACTGGTTCCCAACGCAAACAAATTGACACCTATACGAGGAAAACCCACAAAGAATTCTAGAGATTTGCTTTTCTAATAGACCAGCGCTTCTGTTGGTCTCCTGTAGGTGGAGCTCCAAGAACCAAGAAGCTCCAAGAACCAATGAGACTGCAAGAAAGCAGTCTCACAAATCATAACTCCCCTTTCCAGAGAGCATCTCGGGTCAAGACCACTGCAAACAGGCGCAGTTTTATTTTCACTCTGTAACAAACTGCCCATTCCCCATTTCCCTCACTCTCAGAAAGAATTGAACAAAAGCAAGATAATTATTTTCTATAACACTTCTTATGCAAGCATTACGTTTATATAAAAGGCTACTCAATAAAACAAAAACAAATGCTTCCAAAATAACCCCCCCACCCCCTTGCGCTCTCTTCGTTTTTTTTTCCTCAGTAATTGGTTCCAGTTGATTAGGTTGCCAGCCGTGCGAATGTGCTTTCACTGAGGGACACACACTGTTTTACAAACCAATTTATGCTGTTGCATTTCCACCCTGCAGCTTTCAACTTCCTCATAAAACTTCCTCAACAGTTCCTACTTATAGGAAATGCTTTGTTTAACAACAACAAGAACTAGGTACTGTAGAGATGAGGGGGGGGGAAGAGAGAAACCAAATGTGAATCCTTCCATTTCGGTCACTGTAAACAGCCAAGTAGACGAGGACAATTTTTTATTTTTTTTATTTTTTACTAATTTGACAAAGGGACAGTTAGCCTCTCATGCAGCTGGAGAAGTTCCAGAGACAGAAACTTAGTAAGGCTTTGTATTTTGCGTGTTCTCTTGGCTGCAGTAGAAACCAGATGGTCAGATATCCGGAGATGCAGGGACAAACTCGCATTACCGTCCGGGAACGGCGCCTACCACAGGAGCAGAATCGCAGTGGATGCTTCACAACCGCGTGACATATTTGAAACTCACCTCCTCTCGCCATTACACCACTTCCTGTGTCTCAGTTGCTCTGTGTCATATGTCTATAGCGTTTGACACAGTTGACCACCACTTCCTGCTGTCCTCCCTGAATACCTTGGGGACCTGCAGCATAGATCTCATTTTGTTTGCTTCCTACCTCGATGGCGCCACCAGATCGCTTGGAAGGACTAGGGCCGGGCGATATACCATGTATCAATAATCATGTAATGTAACACCAAGCATTACCACCATGAAGCATATCAGCTTTCTTTAGTCTTTTTTTCCAGTAATCTTTTCTTTTAAACACTATTATCTACTGGGTGTTGATAAGGCAGCCAATCAGCAGCAAGGCCTTGTGTTTGACAAACACACACCACATGATCACATGGAAGCTGTACAACCTTGCTGCTGATTGGCTTATCAACACCCAATAGATCAGTAGTGATGTTTTTTTATACCGCATCAGGTATAATTAAAGCACAACTCAGCTTTGGTAGAACTTTGGGTTGTGTAGCTACCTGGCCATGATATGAGTCCAAATGGTGGCGAAATATGTTTGTTAGTTGCTCTGTGCTCCCCTGGGGTGATAATCCAGAATATGGTATTTGTCGCTCTCCATTCACTTCTATAGGGCAGCTAAAACTGTTTCAAAATTACACCTAGCACGTATATGAACGCGAATTAAGCGGATTCTGTCAATATAAACAATAACCAGTCCTGCACGATGATATTAAATAGCCATTACACAAACCGAATATCAGCCTGGTCTTAGCAACATACATTGCACATAAACATACAGAGTAAATGTAATTACATATGTAAGAGGAAGTATTGGTGCCTAGCGCCTCCATTTTACATGTAGAAAAAAAGTGTGTGGTCACATGGAGTGGAGTTGTGGGTGTTTTAATGAGCTTGCTTAAACAAAAACAAAAGTCTGTGAATAGTCCAAGCTCAGGGACAATTAGATTTGATGAATTCTATATACATTTTAAAAATATATACTTTTACCTAATACCTGCTAGGAGTGGTAGCGCAATGTCTAGCTGCAACATTGGCTAAATGCAATAACGTAAAATAGTCGTCTGTTTCACATTACTGCATCATGTCCTCTGCTTAACCCGAGTGGATAAGCGTCCATAAATGAGGAAGCGTTGATCTGTCCTTTTAAAGAAAAACTGAGCAACAGCGTCGCATTTGGTGCAACTCTTCCTCGCTGCGCTCTGCAGTAATGCACCGGTGGAGCGACCTGTAGTCACGGCAATGAGATACCCGACAGCCTCCCCGTTCAGACCAGCCCCGACTGACCATCTATGACTGCTCTGATCTGTAACACAGTTCAGCTCAAGCGCTCAACAGTAATATGCATCAAAATAAATAACAGTATGGACTCATTGCTATACTGAATTGCAGAAATGGCTCCATTTCCAGAATTTGTTGCCTACCCAGCATAGCGCACAAGAGAATTCAAGCCGGGATATACCGACATTACACAATTACTTTGTTCATAACCTGCCTCGCTCCACAGGGGCCCTACCTGATGTTTGCATTTAGTTCTGTAGCAAAATAATAACAAAAAAGTCAAATACATCACGCAGAAAGCACTCACCTCAAAAACTGTGAGACTGTACATCATGACGTACTCGTTGTGAGTGTTGGACAGGAAATAGAGACAGTACCGCCATGCTCCTATCTGCTGAGCAAAGTTATTTAGCAGCTCCTCTACAGAAAACAAAGAGAAAAAACAGATTAGGGTACAAATGGGGTGTTACAAGAATTTTAGTTTATCAATGTACAATCTTCTGGAAGAAAGAAAGAATGGGGTACCATTCCCTTCAGAACAAGTGACTAATAAAATAACCAAACAAAATAGTCAAACCAAACCATTCTAAAATGAACAAGGGAACAAGACGTTGTCATTTCGTCAGTTGAACCAAACCCCACCACCCACACAAAAGTCAGTTGGAAAACATTTCTTTCAAGTTGAGAATGATGCCACACAAAATAACCTGTATTAACACATCTGCACATCAATGGGAATATTGCATTGAACCCTAATCCGGGGAGTGGACTAGGGGTGCAACGAATAATCGACGTAGTCGACGAAAATCGATGTTGATTCAATTGTCGATTCGTTGGTGACGTCATCGCGTGTGTTTTTCACGCTGTGGAGCTGAATTGTTTTTTTTTTCAGAGCTGATGATGGAAGTAGCTAAGGAGTGAGAGATCTTGCTTCCTTCTCATCTTTGTTGAGAGGTGCACATGCGCATTTCACTCTCAACTAAAAAGGCTGTGAACTGCAACATTTGCAAAGCTGAGCTTGCCTGGCATGGGAACACTTCAGTTTTGCTGGAGCATCTGAAGACTCGTCTCGGTTAGCTTGTTAGCTAGCTAGTTACAGTAGCTAATGTTGAAAGCCATGTTACTTCACGTTATGAGCTGTAACGTTTTCTATTTTGAAATATATTTTCTCTTGATCAATGAATTGTTAATGGCGTTGAACATACAGTAGCAAATAATAACCTATTATTCCCAATGATCCCGTTCACATTCCAAATGTGCCCTTAACTTTACAATCTTAAACGTTGCATCTTTCTCATCATGGCGACGTTTATGGAGAATGTGTTGCTGTCGAGTGCACAAGTTTAGAGAACACCAGAGAATTTGATACTTTCTAAACCGCAAAAAATTCCTGTCTATGCGTGCATGCCCAATGTGCGTTGCATTCAAATTGATTCGAATGATTTATGGGTTTGTCTGATCTCATTTGAACTTGACTTTTGGAAAAAGTGACAGCCCTAATAACTCACATCTCCATTTATCATGAAACTGGACATATAGAGGGGCAACATTTATTTAGAAAGCATTTCAATATCTACATAGGATTCTACAATCAAGAACAAAAAATATGGCTTGAATGTAGATTTTTTGTAATGGAGTAACTGGCTTTCTCGTGGCACAACGCCTACATACCATAACGGTTTTGTCCACCACCCTTCTCCCGTCATCATTATATGTTACAGGGAAGCCAAAATGCTCCCATGCATACGACTTAAATGATGCGGGAGGCCTCTCAAGTTCTTCCGCTCCTCCGCTAGCCATGACTGTCACTGCGCTTTTTTTCTTTTTTCTTCTTCTTCGCTTTTTCAATATGCCCCGTTCACACGAACACACGACTGCTTTTTTAAAATAATCAAATCATTGCAACTCTGCATTGAGATTTAGGGAATTACTACTTTAAAAAGTAACAGCGGCAGTAAAACTGTACAGGTGCAGCTCAAAAAATTATAATATCGTGAAAAAGTTCAATATTTTTTGTCACTCATTTCAGAAAGTGAAACTCATATATTATATAGATTCATTACACATAGTGAAATATTTCAAGCCTTTATTTCTTGTAATTTTGATGATTATGGCTTACAGCTAATGAAACCCAAAAATCAGTGTCTCAGAAAATTAGAATATTTTGCTTTAACATATTTTTAAAGTATCATATTTAATATTTGGTCGCATATCCTTTGCATGCTGTTACTTCCTGAAGTCTGTGAACAATCAACATCAAAAGACTCTCGATATCTTATTTTCAGGTACTGTTACAAGCGATACTATAACCTCTCTGCATTTGAACTGATCTCTATGGGAATTTGGGGGTGAGACTAGATTCAGCTGTAAATTACACTGGTACAGTATGGAACACATGGCTGGCTAAATGGCTGTAAGTCATCAAGGGTCTGAACTATCGAACGAGCCCCAAACCATCACTCTGTTGCCAGATATGGAGTAGATATGGATGGATCACTGCAAGGGTTATTTCTCCTGACTCATTTTCCTATAGAACTCTATGGGGGAAAAAGTCAGGAGAAACAACCCTTAAAGGGATCCATCCACATCTACTCCATATCTGGCCGCAGAGTGATGGTTTGGGTTTGGGGCTCGTTTGATACCTTAGACCAGGGGTGGGCAGCTCCAGGCCTCGCGGGCCGTGTGTATGTATGGTTTTTGCTGCCGCCATAACAACAATTTATTGAATTAGAATCGTTCGTTTACATGATCTGATATTTTAATCATCTCATCCGCGATACAGCACAGCAGCTGATGAAAGTCTTTGTGCCGGTATGGTTGTATTGTAGCGTTTTATCGTTCTGTAATTTACGAGTGAATCGGTGATGTATGACTATGACTAATTATGATGATTGGGCGTGTAACTGCGGCAAAAAAAAAAAACATGCATACACACCGGCCCCGAGGCCTGGAATTGCCCGCCTTAGACCCTTGATGACGTACAGCCATTTCGCCAGTCATGTGTTCCATACTGTACCAGCGTAATTTACAGCTGAATCTAGTCTTACCCCCCAATTCTCATAGAGATCAGTTCAAATGCAGAGAGGTTATAGTATCGCTTGTAACAGTACCTGAAAATAAGATATCGAGAGTATTTTGATGTTGATTAGTCACAGACTTCAGGAAGTAACAGCATGCAAAGGATATGCGACCAAATATTAAATATGATACTTTAAAAATATGTTAAAGCAAAATATTCTAATTTTCTGAGACACTGATTTTTGGGTTTCATTAGCTGTAAGCCATAATCATCAAAATTACAAGAAATAAAGGCTTGAAATATTTCACTCTATGTGTAATGAATCTATATAATATATGAGTTTCACTTTCTGAAATGAGTGACAAAAAATATCGAACTTTTTCACGATATTCTAATTTTTTGAGCTGCACCTGTATTTCACACTATGATGGTTAAAAACGTTGCAATTAATCTGCGGTTCACATACGTGCCGAACCATGGGGGGGGGGGGGGGGGGAGATCCGTACGAATCCGTACGAATCAACTACGGTCCGTTACACCACTACTGTTGGCCTAATATGATAGTCCAGTAATAGGTTTTTTGTACTGCACCCGCACTATAAATTTAAAATGTATGTTGTATTGATGCCAGAAATATGCTTTGATTAAGGGAAAACTGCTGTATTTTTGTTATATTTTATTGCTGCTACTTTGCCTGCCCTTGGTTTAAAATTGACATTTATATCTTTTGTATCAGCAGCAAAGTTTATTAAAAAAAGTATTTTTGAATGAAGTATTCATCTTTATTTTTGTATTGTTAGTTGGCACATGCCTAAAACAACCTCAAGCTCAATTTAAAAGCTGATAGCTAAATAAGAGCCATTGAGTAATTGTGCGATTCATAATCCGAATAGACAATTGTTCGTTTCAATAATCGATAGATTAATCGACTAACAAAATAGTTGTTAGTTGCAGCTGTGGACAAGGGTGATTATGTGCACAGCTGAGAACAGGTACCTTGCTTCTGGCACTTCATTTATGGGTGTTCCTGAAGAACAGCGGTTATGTACAAAATTCGTTATGTACAAATTTATGATAAAAAATGTTTTTTTCAAGAGAAAGTTTTCCATTTTGCTAAATTTACAGCCAGTGCATGGAAAAGAAGACAGAATGCCCTTTATGTATACAACTGTTATTAATCCGGGGTTGTTTTGTAAGAATGAACATGAGGAATTGTGATAATTATGTTGTTTTTCTTGTTTGGATTGAGTTGACTGTATGAATTGTAGTGCCATGTAAGTCCATGTGGGCTGGGCATCTTTATGATGTAAGACACTAAAACAAGACCAATCAATCAATCAATCAGGGCCTGGCTCACCTATTTCTCTCTTTCGCTCGTTGGTAGTGCAGCTGTGAAAGAATTCTGTCATGAGGCTCTCCAGAGCATGCAATGAAGCCTCCTCCGATGCCTGAGGGCGAGAGAGGAGGAGGAGGAGAAGAGCAGGAGAGGAGGACGAGAGCAGGAGAGGAGGGAGAAAGAGAAGGAGGGAGAGATGAGTACTACCCAAACTTCCTGAAGCCTGGGTTAATTTCTAGCAAAACATTAGGCCAATTTGCAACAAAAAGGTGGACCTTTTCATATATTCATGCGGACAAATTAAAAAGTAGCAACATAATTCAACATATAAAATGTTGCCAACATTATTTTGGGCAAAATTTCCTACTGGCTTTGTGTGTTTGAAAGCAGGCTGTTATCATCTCCAGAAAGGGCTCAAGGCTCATACTGTTTTCATGAGGGCTATCACTCAAGAAGGCCAACACCACCCAAAAATGGGTGTTGCAGTTTAGAGCCATGGAGGTGGAAATGGGTGTATGGTGATGGTTATCCTGCAACCACAGGACTGACAAAATAGTGAAATCCGACTATTTGTTCCTGCGCATAAAATCTAAATAGCTTTTTCCAAACGGCAAATGCAGAATGCACTGTCAGAGCACAGCGCGTTTATTCTTGGTGTAATTCATCGCTGGAGAGGGTTGAACTGTGAATTCTGAAAGTCTGTGGTAAAGCCACGCACAGTGTGATTTGTATCGTCATCCTTTTTTCTTTCTTTTAAAAAATGTTTTTTTTTTAAATAAAAGGCATTATTTTCGTTGACACTGCCCTTTGCGTCTGACAGTCTTTGTGAGCCTGGGCCAAATGTGTAAACCACTTATGGGACCTGAAGTATAAGACTTCAAAGGCACTGCAGGAGTTTAGTCATAATGGACTCTTCTGTCTGTGCTGTGAAATCACCAAGTCCCAGTAACAGCTGACTCAACTTTAAGTTAATTTTCCACAAATCAAATTTATAATAAGATTTTAACAAATGGCAGGCTACAGTGTGGGGCCTGGGCTGATCGTGCAGTATCAAACACAAACTCAGGACTTGGACTAGTAATCTGTAAAATAATAAACCTATTTAAAAAATTTAAGGGGGGGGTTCCAAAATCCAGAAGCTACATCATGAGGATAAGAAAAGCATTCATTAACACACCGCCAAAGGATCCATGTACACCATGTGAAGCTGGTCATAATAGTTAACAGATCAGCACGCGGTATCAATTTTGAACGGATATTTCTCCCGGATACAATGCTCCGCGTCGAAATGGAAGAGCCCAAATGAAAAATAGGCATAGGTCTTGGAACATTCCTGACATTTTCACTCGTTGCGTCACTGAAAAAATACGTCGTCCGTTTGATGCTGTGCGTTGTGAGTAGCCTACAGTCCTAGAATCGCAGAATGTGCTAGAACACGCTAAATATTGCCCAATGCAAGTGTTCAATTGTAGAAGCTGGGCTGCTCGCGAGGTGTCTTAACGAATCCAATTCCGACTTCCTGCTTAGCCCCGTGCCCACAGGTTATGCTTCTCTCCTGTAGTCTACATCGTATACCGTTAGCTACTTTAGGATGCACCGATACTTTTCATGCAACTATAACATTGGAAGACCTAACGTAAATAAAATATTATTTACATGTGTAGTCTACTTTTTTATAAAATGTTACAAAAACGACTAGGTGCTTACGAATAAATGCATTTACATGTAGGCCTGTGCGAAGCAATTGCAAAGTAGCCTACCTGCCTTTGGTTTTCATGTTCGATTTAAAGTATAATAAATTATAACATGGATCTGTAGCTAGTTGACCATCAATGCGAGTATGAGTTAAGCTCGCTACGCACATATGTCTAACTGAAGTCACAGCAGAAAATAGTAGCAAGCCCGTTTCTGGTGGAAATGCTTTAAAGACAGGTGCAGTCAGGCCCCAAACATAAAATTGTTACAATATATCAAATAATGAAATCATAATATTAGCAGCCAATACTCACCATGATCGGAGTCAACTGGGAACCTCTGGCTTCAAATAAATATTTTCAGCTATTTGAGGTGTTGGCTGCTCCGGCTGACGTTCATGCTCTGACCGAAATGCAGGGCCTGTGTGCACTCTTAGCAGAAACTGCGACTTTGTAACATAATAATTAGATAGCTTGCAAATTTTCTCACGGAGATATGAAGTTCGATAATGTAGCTAACTAGCTATGGTTTATAGATAGCTACCGTCGCTGTTATTATTGTTTATAATGTTGATACTCGGGTCCAGAGGGGTATGACAACTGTAACGTTATTTGCCGATTTATCAAAGGGGAAAAATGAAACGCAAACGATCTCGATCTGTTTGCAAGAGTCCAAGAGTCAACTCTGCTGTCATGCAACAAAAAAAAAGAAAAGAAAAAAAAAAGAATATTTAATGCTGCGTTCGCAACCAAATTGGTTCCTGTTTTCTAACTTCTCCCGGACGTCTCTGCCCCAAATCGCGTATGCTGGCTGCTCGTACCTCGCAGGCCTTGGAATAGCAGCTTCCTCTCCGTGCAGCAGTCCCTCCCCGCAGGAAGTGACGACTTAATCTTGAGCCGGATAGAACTGACTGCTGAAGCCAGAGAAGCACTTTTTGGTGCAGTTGTCCGTATCATTCAGTTCATGCGGCAAGTATAGCCTACCACTGACGAATATTATGTTTTCATAAATTAAATCTCGTGTGAAAGAGTGCGTTCCAGACACGGCAATATAATAGGGATTTCGCGGATCAATTTTAAATATTGGAAAAACATTTAGGATCGCGTGAACTCACAGGATCGGCAGATATGCCCCATCTCGCGATGTGTTGGATATCTGCGCAAAAGCTGTGGAGTGTGGAACTTGGCTGTTTGGTGTGAATTCCTGCTACAATATAAATCTGACCAAAATAATAAAAAGGTGGCATTTCTTTCCATTGATGATTTGAAGATGCTGTGTAGCCTATGCATGTCATCTTCTGGACATGGTCAAATTACCAGTCACACATTTCGGTAGCCTACGATGATCATCAGGGTTCTCACCTTTGAAATGTAAAACAATCCACTCTTTCCAACTCGATCAATAAAACACATTAAAGACACTGAAGGCTGCGCAAATTGCGAAATTGGGTGGTGTTACAGGTAAGTAACGTCAGTTTAAATTTGAAATGATATTGGGGACATCGCAAGTTCGCAACACAGCATTGCAGTGTTACGTGAGTCAGACCCGGGCTGGCAAAAAGCAGACCAGAAGACAGGAGTACTACCATACGTTTTCCTCATTGTCATAGAATATCAATAGCGCCCGGACTGAGCACTGGTCTAATTTACGAAATACGCTCATTTTGAATAAATGTCGAGATATTTAAAGAATGATGCCTGGTGTCTTATTCTGTTAAGATTCGATTAGATTACAGGCATTTAGCAGATGCTCTTATCGAAAGCGATTTACACAATTTTTGACATAGGCCTACTATCCATTTTTACAGCTGGATATATACTGAAGTAATTCAGTTTAAGTACCTTGCTCGACAGTGTCAACGGCAGTGTCCTACCTGGGAATCAAACACTTTTGGGTTACATGGTTGTAAAGGTGTTAAGTGTTCTAGTGCAGTGGTTCTCAAACTTGGTCCTGGGGGGACTATGTACAAAAGGTTCTATAATTTCTAAACGGTACATCTGATATGTATGAAAATACCCTCAGATTAAAGCTGACAGTCTGTACTTAAACCTCATTGTCATTGTATCCTTTCAAACTCAAAGTGCTCGAGGACAGAACCAAAATAACAAAAAAATGTGCCACTGTCCAATGAATTATGTTGGTTCTGAGAAATTGGTTTATTTTATACTTTATTTCCTGTTACGGTGGCAATGTACAGGATAGTTACCTTAGGGTCGGAGCATTGTGAGTTACGAACAGCCTTGTCTCCGAACGGTATCTGCCATTCCATTTTCTCAAATCTATTTGGACAACTGCCTATTGATCCTGTTCAATCTAACACATATTCTGCTTTCCATCTGTGACGGGCTCCTCTCACATTCTCTTTGTGTCTCATTTGAGTAATGTAACAGAGCTAATTGTCACGAGTCTAAACAGACAGACGAAAGGGATCTTGGCAGAGAAGATCATGGCCCCCTGCTGCTTCCTCTTGCCACTCAGAAAAGGATAGCATCAGTGTGATTAAGCATCAGATTAAACCTGTGATTGCTCATATACCCTGTTGCTCCTGGGTTTGAGATTCTTTAAGAACTGGGCTGATTAATCGAGAGGGGCCTGCCCAACGAGAAGAGCTGGGCTGATTAATGGAGTGTGGCCTGGCCAATGAGAAGAGCTGGTTTGATTAATGGAGTGTGGCCTGGCCAATGAGAAGAGCCAGAGAGATGCTCTGAGACCCCTCACTGAAGGTCACATCAGAGTGGGGAAGAGTACATTTAAAAAATAATGTACTCAGGTACTCTGGTCTCTGGTAGATGTGAAAGATATAAACTGGAATGTTTTCTGTGAGGCTTTTAGGGCCTCATTTTTTTTTCTTTTTTTTCCAGAATTAACTATTTTAGCCAAAGAAATCTCTGTTCCATGTGCTCCAGGGGCCCGTTTAATAACAAAGGTTTTGAGACAAATTTATATTCCACCAAAAATGTACATTTTGCAAACAAATTTATTTGATATTCTTTTTATCAGGATCATATTACAAACCCCAATTCCAAAAAAGTTGGGACTGTATGTACAATACACATAAAAGCAGTGATTTGTCAATTCTCTTTTACATATATTTAATTGAAAACAAAAAAAAAGAAAAGATATTAAATGTTTTACCATATCAACTTTATTGATTTTTGTAAATACACGCTAATTCAGAATTTGATGCCTGCAACACATTCCAAAAAAGTTGGGACGGGCAAAAAAAAAAAGACTGGGAAGTTCAAAGAACACCTGTTAGAAACACTGCACAGGTAAACAGGTGATGCTATCATGACTGGGTATAAAAGCAAGGATATCAAAAGACTCTTGATATCTTATTTTCAGGTGCTCTTACATGCGATACTATAACCTCTGCATTTGAATGGATCTTTTTGGGAATTTGGGGGTTGCACTAGATTAAGCTGTAAATTACATGGGAACAGTATGAAACCCATGATTGGCTAAATGGCTGCAGGTCATCAAGGGTCTGAGGTATGAAATTACCCTCAAACCATCACTCTGCTGCCAGATATGAATGGATCACTTTAAGGGTTGTTTCTCCTGACTCATTTCCTATTGAACTATATGGAAAAATAAGTCAGGAGAAACAACCTTTCAAGTAAAAGTAAAAATAAATATTTAAATGTACAAATTGTATTAATTGTAATAATTGTTGCATTTTCATGTTAGTTTCAAAATTGTGAACACTTCAGAGTCCTATACGGCCTCCATTCTCAATGTGTTTGTATCTTGGTGGTTCTGTTGTGCCTTGTAAGTGCTGAGGTGGTGACACAATCATTAACCAATGACCAGGGCCACCAGTTTGTTTTCGGCTTTGTCCAAATCAGAGCCCTATCTACTGTGTACTGTGTGCTAGCATACTGTGTATTGCTTACGGCATACTGTTTAGTGACATGCCATATGCAAAAAAAATATCCTCCATATTATTATCAGCGAAAACCCGGGAATAAGTATTTCTCCTGAGGATTTAAAGTTCTCGTCCAGTGTACTCAACTAGCATACTCAGCAGTATAGAAGGGCGTTGTCAAGTCACGTGTCAAACAATTATCATGATTGCACCACCCCGATCATCTATCTATCCCAATAAAGTAATTAACACTAAATAAACACAGACTGACAGAAATGTTAAGAAGCAATATACTCTCATAAAAATGAGAGCAGTTGCGTAACATTTAACTTTTTAAATAAACAAATAAATAAAGCCTCCACTCAAGTTTTCTCCCCTGCTAAGATGATTCCCCCTTGGTGTCGATCTCAGACTTTAATTTATATTTGTTTGTTTTTAAGTGTCTGTCTAAACCTGTGTTTGCCGGTTTTCCTTGTTACTCAGCACTTAATCGATGAAATATAGCAGCAAATCACATGGTTAATTCACCTCGCCTGCTTTTGTGGGTCAGAATTGGTGTTCACTTTTCCATCCATGTTCACTTTTCTTCCTTTCACTCTCCCAGTATTAGATCAACAGATTGCTTTTATAAACACAAGAGCATAATTATTCACTTGACTGTGCCATTTGAGCCCCTACAGGAACCACTGGAGGCTATCTGACATACAAGCTTAAATCCCTGCGGGTCTCAAGATAAGAGGCTGAATCAGAGTCCTGTCTACTGCATACTAGCATACTGTAGGCCAGGGCTATTCAATTATTTTAGAATGGGGGCCAGTTCATGAAAATGATCCCAAATGAGGGGCCTGAGAAATATGGCTTGAAATATGAATAATCACGTTAACAGCTACATACAGTAAAGTACGACAACATACTGGAGGAGTGCATATATTGTATTTTGTAAATGCATAACAACAACATCAGTGCATTATATTGTATCAAGACACATAGGCCCAAGGCATTTCTACATTCAAATGGCATCTTCTGGACATGGACAATTTTCACCATGTACTTACGTGCACACAACTGTGCCAACAAAAACAAAATATGAGTGCATGCATAGTACTGAATAAAATTAGAAAAACATATCAGTGCATAGTATTTTATCAAGGCAAATTATTTCTATATTGAAATTGCACCTCAATAATCAGTCCAGGTAAGCCATGCACAGACATTTAGAATTTCACTAATTTAACTAACAGGCAACAATAAGTGCATGCAACTGTACCAACAAAACTTGACAGTCCCTTATTTGTCTGTCCTCCTTATTACTAACTTGACTAACATATGTAGGCCTACTACCTAGCCAACAGTTTCCATCTAATGAGAGAAATAAAAAATTTTCGACTTGGCAAGAGCAGTGAAGTCAGGTGTATAAGTTATCAGGGCGATACGCATACAGTGGTGCAGATGTTGGGCAGTGAGAGATACGCGATTATGAGTTTTAATGGCATTCATGTGTGAGAATGATGATTCACATGTATTTGTTGAGCCAAACATTGTCAGGATAAAACGCACAAGACCCCTTGACTGAGGGAATTTCTTGTGGCTGACTTCGTGAGTTCAGAACTTTTCAGGACCTGCCAGCTGGAGTGACTGTCGCAGGTCTTCTGATGACTGAATGTCAATGAGTTCGAGTTGTAAAGACGCCTCATTCAATGAGGTTACCAGCTCCTTTGCTTTCACTGCAAACTCTCCCTCAACATTCACACAGAAAGGGTCTTTCACAAATCTCATCACTTCAGTGGGGATACTGAAATTATCAAACCTAGAGGCAAAGTTGGTGTTCAGTGCATCTATAAATCCCGTCGTCACCTCGGTGATTTCTAGGCCTGATTTGCTCAATGTAGGGAACTGAAGCATTTTGGCTGGACACAGGTCAGCAGAAAAAAGTGTGAGCTTTCTTTGAAACGCATGGAGTCTCTCCACAAGTTGTGTGACTGTTTTATCTCTGCCCTGCAGCTCCATGTTGAGTTGGTTCAAGTGATGGAAAACATCGCTCAAAAAGCAAGCAGCAGCTGAAAACTTGTCATTCTCCATTAGAGACAGAAAAGTGTGGGCTTTTTTCTGTTTTGAAGTACGGAGGAACGCCAGGATCTCCTCTCTTAGTTCACAAAATCAATGCGTTTCAATGCGTTTCCCTTGCTAAGCCATCTAATGTCATTGTGGATGAGCAAATCATTATATTGAGCTGACATGTCTGATAACAACTGTCGGAAAAGGCGGTGCTGTAAACTGGAGGTACAACGAACAAAGTTGATAATTGCCATGACAGAGTCCATTGTCTCTTTTAACTCACCACTTAGCTTGGCACACAAGAGGCTTTGGTGAATAAGGCAATGTACCGATCTCAGCTGTGGAGCCACAGACGCCAACCTGGCTGACAGTCCCTGTGTCCTGCCCGCCATCGTGGGGGCGCCATCAGTCACCAGCATGTTGATGCGCTCCAAATCCAACTTGTTCTCCTCAAAGAATGAGACAATTTTATTAAATATTATCTCACCGGTCGTGTGTCCCTCCAAAGGAATTAGTCCAAGTAGATCCTCCCGAAAACATTCGCTATCAAAGAAACGAACATAGAGGCAAAGCTGTGCCACATCGCTGTTGTTCGTTGATTCATCCACGGCTAGGGACATCACCTCCGCCGTCCTCCGTTTGTCCACAAGAGTCTCGAAGACGTCCGATGCAAGGGCCTCCACTCTCCTTATGGTTGATGTGCCTGATATCGGAATTTTCTTGATCGAATCAATCAAGCAGTTTCGGGTTTTCTCGTCTATAACCACCTCCTCTATTGATGCGAGCATACATTCCTTGACAGTCTCTGCATCTGTAAATGGCTTTTTATGTTTCGCTAATATCCATGCGACTCGTAGCGACGCAGATGTGGCTCTCTCTTGCTCTGTAACAGCCCAAAACAGGGTGCGACGTCTTTGCTCATAACATGAGGTGATACCCAAAATCTTCTGGCGACGAGCATCAGAGCCCAGTGGGAAAGTGGTGTCAAAGCTAGCATGGCTAGTGTTAAAATGCCGTCTCAAGTTATATTCTTTACACACCGATATGCACTCGCTGCAGATTAAACACACGGGCCTCGCACAGACAGCTACAAACAGATACTTCTCTGTCCATTCACTGCTGAACTGCCTGTTTTCTGAGTCAACTTTACGTTTTTTCAAAGTAGAAAGAGAGATTTTGTCTAACCAGGCTAGAGGCTAGAGGTTCACGGCCACAGAACAAATCCAGTTTATACCAGTAGTACAAACTTCTTGACTCCGTGCGAGCAGTGGGGCAGACCAATCAGTAGCCTGTGATTGACGGTGATCGACCGATCGTTCATCCAATCACCTGCCGCGTTTTTTGTATGTAATTTTTTTAAGCAATAGGTAGACTACTCAAAGGGCCAGTAGAAATCACCTCGAGGGCCGGACCTGGCCCTGGGGCCGCCAATTGAATAGCCTGCTGTAGGCTATACTACGGAGCCCCGGCCTAAGGTGACATGGGGGAGAAAAAACATTTTCAGGTTGCGTTCCCTCACAAAACCTTTTGCGTTCCCTCACAAAAGTATTACATCTCTGAGTGGATGACGACCTATCACCTGAAGCTCAACCTCGACAAGACAGAGCTCCTCTTCATGCCATACAAAACCTCCCCACTACTTGATCTCTCCATCACCGTTGACGGGACCGTGGTGGCTGCCTCCCGCTCTGCAAAGAACCTGGGGGTGGTCCTAGACGACCAGCTGGACTTCAAAGACCACATCAGGGTGACGGCACGGTCCTGCAGGTTCCTCCTGTACAACATCAGGAGGATTCGACCGTACCTGACCACCTACTCCACCCAGCTTCTGGTCCAGACTATGGTCACCTCACGCCTGGACTACTGTAACTCCCTGCTCGCAAGCTTACCAGCCTGCGCCATACTGCCTCTTCAACTGATCCAGAACGCAGCTGCCCAGCTTGTGTTTAACCTCCCGAAATTTTCACGTCACCCCCCTGTTGAGGTCACTCCACTGGCTGCCAGTTGCAGCTAGGATCAGGTTCAAAGTTCTGATGCTGGCCCACACTGCAGCTAATAGGACAGGCCCCGTCTACCTGCAGGACCTGATCCAGACCTATGTTCCTGCTCGACCACTTCGCTCATCTACAGCAGGGCGCCTCGCACTTCCCCCCCTCCGTGTCAATGGCGCTCGCTCCTCCCGACTGCGGAGCTTTTCCACCCTAGCTCCCAGTGGTGGAACGAACTTCCCATTCCCCTACGCTCAATACCAACCCTGCCTGCTTTCCGTCGTGGCCTGAAAACACACCTTTTCAGGCTCCACCTGGACTAATACTTATCTAGGACCTCATGGTATGTCTTCTTGTTGAACTGTGTATTCAAGCTTATACTATTTAGAATAGAATTGTAGTAGAGCTGATTTACCCAGTTCACTGTGACCTGCATTGTGTTCGTTACTAGGGATAGCTGCTACTGTATGGGAAGAATGTGCTTTCTTATCTGTTCTGTAGTTACTTCGATGACCTTTCTATATGCACTTACTGTACGTCGCTTTGGATAAAAGCGTCTGCTAAATGACTGTAATGTAATGTAATGTATTGCGTTCCCTCACAAAAGTAGGCTTATTGTGTTCCCTCGCAAAACGTACTGCGGTGAAGTTAGTTTTATATTCTAAATTAGATTTTTTCACTTCAGAACAAACAACGGTGCTGAAAATAACAGTTTTTTAATCAGAATGAGGCACAACGCGTCGTTTGATTTTTCATCGTACTTTTAATATTACGGCAAATCTGGTCAATAATTAAAAAATTACAATGGTAGCAAACTCCAGAACAACTGTATTAAAATATGGGGCCTTTCAGTATCATAATATTAATTTATTTTTAAGGAATATTTATATGTTCGCAACAATTATTTTTCATTCGACTCGGACTACTCAAACCAACAATTATTTCAGGAACGATTGAAAAGTGCCTTGTTTGTTCTCAAATTAAAATATCAATATCTATTTAACCATAGCACTCAGGGTGTTCAAACAATGTGTTGTAGGATAAGTGGGGTATTGAGATACGGGTTTTTATTATAAAATACATTGTTTGAGTGCTGTGGTAAAAAAAGCTATTGACATTTTAATCTCAAATATTCTTCCCCATGTCACCTTAGGGGCTCCATAGTATAGCCTACTGCTTACTGCATACTGTTTTGTGAAATGTGGCATGCAAAAAATATTTTGCATACTATTATCAACGAAAAAACCTGGAAATATCACACAGGGATATTCAGAAAACTAAATTTTCAGAATTATTGCGTACTTAACTTTTATTTGCTTTTTAAAAAAGTATATTCAACTGGCATACTCAATATTAGGCAAGTGCACTGATTCGGACACAGCCCTACTCTTTTCGATAAGTGTCATGGGATCTTTAATGACCACAGTCAGTCAAGACCTCAGTTTAACATCTCACCCGAAAGACGGCATCTGCTACAGCACAGTGTCCCCATCACTGAACCGGGGTGTTGGGGTTTATTTGACCAGAGGGAAAATTGCCTCCTACTGGCCCACCGACACCATTTGCAGCAGCAATTTAGTTTCCCCTGGCTGTGTCCGAATCAGCACTCTTCCACACTGTTGAGTAGCCTTGGTGAGTAGATAGGGCGAGAAAGTCGTAAAGTATACAAAAACTTTTCAAATTGCAGTATACTTCAAACATCCAGATGACACACTTACTACCGAGGTTTCGCTGAGTACATTCAGGAGCACACTTTTCAAGAAGTACACGAACATTTTGGTCACATAAATGTGACGTAAAGTTTAGTTTTTAAAAAAATGAGGGGCAGCTTCGCTGACGTTTCTTTCAAATACAACAAAAACAACACGTGACATGGCAGCGCAAGAGTGGGGCACAAGGTTGCCAGATCTTGTAAGATTTCCAGCCAAATGGCGACTCAAAACTAGCCTAAAATATATTTTTAACCGAAACCAATGTGTTTGAAATAGAAATAATCATATTTTTACTTTTTAAAATAAGTACATGCTTTGCGACTTTTCATTTTTACCCGTGACTGCACTTTGAAAGCATTCCAATTTAGCTGTAAAACTGCGGACATGGCAACACTGGTGGGATATCTTATGACCTGCTTACGACACTTCCACGGCACGATTGGAAAATAGTATGGCGGATATTTCTTGCGGACTGCTAAACAGTGCACATTAAACAGCACACTTCTGCCAGTGTACTGTACGCAGAAGACAGGGCGCAGTAGATAGGGCTCTGATTCGGACACAGCCCAGGTCTCCTATCTAAGTAATAACCAAGCCCACACCTATTTAGCATCCGCCATGCAGAGTGTATGGAGGTATGGCTGCTGGCTAAATTGTCTAATTATTGTCATTCTCTTACCTTGCTCCAAAGGGGAATCCCCAAAATGCCAGGATGAAATATGACAGCACACCAAGTGGGATTCAGTTCCAATTTAGGAAAGGGGAGGGAGTAATTATATTCCCTCACTCCCTCGTTTATCCTCCCACTAAATATAAAATGCAAGGCTGAGTCCTATCTACTGCATCCTGGCTCCTGTGTACAGTGCACTGGCAGATGTGTGCTGTCTAATGTGCACTGTTTAGTAAGCGACGTGCAGTACGCAAAAAATATCCTCCATACTATTTTCCAACTGTTCTGTGGAAGTGTCGTAAGACGTCCCACCCTCATTTTTTAAAACGAAGTTGCATGTCATATTTATACTTCTTGAAAAATGTGCTTCCGAATATACTTAGTGAAACTTAATTACTTTCTTGCCCTGTCTACTCAACAAGCCTACCTAGTAGTATGGAAGGGTGCTGATTCAGACACAGCCCAAGCTTCCAGCAAGAAGGGAATCCCGCAATGCTCCACACGGAAAAAGAGGGTGGTCACATTTCAACTCTATGGGGGAGCACTTATTATATTGCGAGGGCCGTTTAGTTCCATTTTGGTTTCTTTTTTGTCTTATCCTCCCTTGCAGAGCACCTGGTAAGTTTGCTTGCTCGATGTCATGAATTTCATCAAAATAGTTAACTTAAGGAAGGGTGCAAGGGAAGAGAATGTGTTAATGCAGCCCTGGGCTGTGTCCGAATCAGCACCCTTTCATGCTATTGAGTATGCTTGTTCAGTACACTGGACGAGAAAGTAGTTAAGTAAGCAAAAATGTATCTAAATATAGTATACTTAAAACCCCGGAGTTAAAAATGAGGTGCAGCTTAGCTGATGTTTTCCTTGAACAACAACAAAAACAACACCCCCCCCCCCCCAACTAATGGTGACTTGAATCTTAGCCAGTGTCTGGAGCTGAGACTACATTTGTACTAACAGAAGCGTATGTGTAGGGTTTTTTACAGAAAGGAAGAAAGGAGCTCATATTCCCAAACACTGCTGTGACTCAGCAATGCTTAATTAGTTGAGATAATGCCTCTGTAAGGGGGGGTTTGATAGCAGCTGGTAATGTCAGTCCAGTATGCATGGGGCATCTGACACAATTAGCCCTGGCATGGGTTAAACGGACCAGACAACTCAATGAACTGGAACCATCTGGCAGCGATGGCTGATTACTGTAATCTGCCAGATTTCCTAAATTAACTTTTCAGAGCTGTTAATCACAGCTCAGCAGGTGTATAAAAACAGTCTGAATAAATGGGCACGCATCCTGACATCTTTCTTTTAAATCCATATGAAGAGTAAATCTGCATTGGTTTCATTTATGGCTGTAATCACAAAGAAAGAATAAATATGATATGCAGAGATATCATACATAATAAACTCATTGAAATATGTATTTAAAATCCATCCAGGAATTGGCTTGCCTTTATTCATGGTTTTGTTTTATTATTGTTATAATTACAATGTATTTGTGAATGAATGAAGACTGAGACACAGCGTCTACACAGGGAGAACACATGTGTTTTGATCCACTAGGTGGCACACATATTATATGCGTGATGATAATCCATCAAAATGTATGAATCTCTATCAATATATATATATAACATTCGCTGTGTCTAACGTGTAGCGAATGTGCTGGTTTCATAGCTGTAATTTGATCGCTAACTTTGTGTAGACGTGTAGCTCTGTAGACCTGTACGGTTACTCTGAGCCTGTACGGAAAGGTCAGGGTGTTGCGTTCAGGAGCCAAACGACTCAAACCTACTCGAGTTTCCCCATCTGTGAAGGTCTTTGAATGTAACTGCAGACCCTGAGGGTCGACTGGCATGGCGAAACAGAGAAGGTTCTAGTTAAAAAAAATATTGCCAAAACAATAAAAAACAAAAATGCAGACAGTTACACTGCAGAATCAAGAACAAAAATAAGCATTTAAAACATAAGCAAAGATTTACGATTAGCAATAATGGTTAGAGCTTACAAAACATTGGAAACTGTTTTGTCACGATGAATCGTGAATATCTTTATGTTGAACTACATTTTTGTTATCAGTGCTGCATCAAAAACATGTAAAACATAGTTTATTACATATGTCAGTATTCACTTGTTTTGGCATAATGATGTTTTAATCAAAGAATTTGCAGCCCAGTCATTTCTGAATACAAAAATCAGCTTTTGGAAAAATTCATAAAACAAAGGAAAAACGCCTTTTGATTATATTTGGAGCCTGTCTGTACCATTATTTTTATTTTCTGTGCATTAAAACCTTAAGGGTTGATCATTGCTGCTGACATTATTAATCCTTTATATACTCACAGGAAACTATATGTCACTGTTGGAAGAAGGAAGATGGAAGCTGTAACTCAACATGCTTCTTACATCTCAACCTGTGTTCGGAAGCACTCACGGGCTATGCAAAACCTTTCCTATTTTCTACTTAATGTCTGGTTAATTGCTTTTTTTTTTTGGTCATCTGCATTGTAGGACAGAGCAGGAATTGTTTTACTTGAATTTATTCTGGTCTGTACATGGAATAACTAATCATAAAAACCTCTACAAATAAATACATTTTTCTTTAAAGAATCTGTTTCAGCAGTACCCATTTCCCTACTATTCAACGGATGAATAATACTAACTGTCCGAGGTGTACAATTATTGTTCCAAACACCAAGGAACTGGAATAAGGGAGCAAAATATTGATCGCTCTGTCCCTCTCAGCATGTAATTATACTCAGAGACAGCAGAGGGAGATGTTGTCACACTTAGCCAGACAGTTGTAGAACTCATTCTGTCCTCTGTACTTCCACCCACACCTGGAAGACACATATAGTACTTTTGCATTATCTCTTAATACAATAATCAATTTGCTTCCTTGCTGGATATCTTCTAGACATTTCCATGTATTCCACAGAAAAATGAGTGTTTTAATAAATGCCATTTTTTTCTTTCACTATGACGCATTATTGAATTGAATACCCATGGAAACAAAGTACAGTGTATGATATAGTGAGGACATGCTGTGAGATATGCTATTTCCATACGACATTTTTGTTGTATTACGGCTCTACTGTAGACAGGTCCGGTTTTCATTGGTGGAGAGGTGTAAGTGATAAAAAGGCAGAAATGGCTCATTCCTAATGGACAGAATGTCCTAATGTCTGCCAACATTCACTGCTATGTTATATATATATGTATAGTTCTGAAATTTGACGCTGTGAAAAAGCTGTAAAAAACCTATTTAGAGCAGAAATCTGTAAGTGACTGTCTTCTTTGGGACAAGAAGAAACATATGAGGTGAGCACTGCTTAGCTTGAGCCTGTTTTCAGCAAGGCTACTAAATGACATCATATGCACACACTTTCAGTGTAAGCGCCTCTTTATTTCAAAACCCACAAACATCAAGAGTAGATTATATGGGTCTTTGCCAGGGCAATTGGTTTAAATATAGACAGACACTGCTTGTCATGAAATATACTCTCTGAGAAAATGCCAGTCACTTTAAGCCTCAAAATCCAGTCCAATTTCCGTGGCCATAAATTATTGCCGCTTCTGTGATGAAATGCAAGAACAATACTCAGGCCAAACAAATAAAACAACTGGGTAACACTGGTTCCCTCTCATTCCCTCTCATTGACATGAGAGCCACCATAATTCACTGAATACAGCCAGATTGGTGTCTCATGGCATAGAGAAATTCAGGAGATGGAAATTTAAACCTCGTTCTAAAATTCCCAACGTAATTTTATTTGAATATTCTGATGAGCAGAACTCTAGCTACTTGTTTACTGCTGTCTCTAAGTATCCTTATCAACAAAGTCACTATTACCAAGAGTAGAGCAGAGGCCTGAACATATCTGAAGTCTTGTGTTGTTTGACTTTGTTAATAGAGAGACATGTTTATGAATTGGACATAGGGTAATACTGGGTTAGGTCAAGGTTATCTCTGACTGCAGGCTTGGTGACATGGGCTATGGTGTCACAGTGCTCACAGGGTGGGAGACCGGCAGACTGCACCTCTGTTTATTTGGGTTGGACTGCAATGTTTCGGCAGTAAAACATTGTCCAGGTTAGAGTGGTTAACATTCCCCTAATATGCAGGGCACAGGCGAACAATTAATGACATTTGCAGTACACAGTGATCACATCGAAACCTCAGTTTGGCTGGGCGTTTATAAGCTTACCATCTGGCTCTTCAGTCGTCCGCAGGGAAAGACAGGGCAAAGGGCATCCCGTGCAGGACAAAACATTTTTGGTTGAAACATCGGATGTCCTGGCTATTTTTTTTACATTTACATCATACATTTTGACAGTATTTAATAAATTTTTTATAAAAAAATTATTTTGTGGATAAATGTAGTCTACTATAAATTCCCCCCTTGCCTGAATTGTACTGGTGAAAATGATGCATGAATCTGATTTGCAGATAATGAGAAAGAACTGAAGTTTGGCTTGGATTCAATCAACCATTGTCCTTAACTGTGATTTGCAAGTAAACACAAGTGTTAGAATCTACTTTTTCATCATAATTACAGTTTGAAAAGTTAGTTTTGGTGATTGCTGAACTAGATAAAATGTGTTTGTGAAGAGTGTTTGTCAAAGGCAAGTACAGATGTTACAGGAAGAAGTAGTTCCACAGAACCTTTTCTCTACTGGTGAATCCATAATGTGAAACTTTTAAATGAAGAATGAGGCCAGAATGTTCGGAAACAATCTACTTACCACCCGTGCGTATCCTCAAATGTCGACTGAAACGTTTTCCCCCTTTGCTTCCTAGCTTTGAGTGTAATGCGAAACACTTAAATTTAGCTCTTTGAATTTAGGCCTTATTTTGAAATTATTAAATAGATTTTACTGAATTAGAATTTGGTCAAATCATTTACATTCTACTTCTTGACAAAAATAGTAATAAAAAATGCTACAGCATGAAAGAATTAAGAATTAAGATGAAAAGTTTGGAGTTAACTGCTGTCAGCTGTGCCTGCTCCCTCCCAGGCTTCCACAGCCAGGGAAGCACACAAGCGCACACAAACACGCACACACACACACACACACACACACACACGCACACACACACACAGGGTGCACTCAATTAGGGGCACACACACACACAGGGTGCACTCGATTAGGGGCACACGCACACACACACAGGGTGTGCTCGATTAGGGGCACACACAGGGCGCGCATTAGGGACACGCACACACACAGGGCGTGCTCGATTAGGGGCACACACACAGGGTGCGCTCGATTAGGGGCACAGACACACACACACACACACACACACACACAGGGTGCACTCGATTAGAGGCACACACACAGGGCGCGCATTAGGGGCACACACACACAAGGCGCGCATTAGGGGCTCACACACAGGGTGCGCATTAGGGGCACAGACACACACACACACAGGGCGCGCTCGATTAGAGGCACACACACAGGGTGCGCTCGATTAGGGGCACACACACACAAGGCGCGCATTAGGGGCACACACACACAGGGTGCGCTCGATTAGAGGCACACACACAAGGCGCGCATTAGGGGCACACACACACAAGGCACGCATTAGGGGCTCACACACACAGGGTGCACATTAGGGGCACACACACACACACACAGGGCGCGCATTAGGGGCACACACACACACACACATGCACACAGGGCGCACTCGATTAGGGGCACACACACACACATGCACACAGGCATGGTCACTTGATTAGCAATCAGTTAGGCCAGTTACACAGCCATTTGCTGAGAGCTTATGGATCACAGCTACTCTGACCTTTGTGGGCTGTGGCCCTATGGGCTTCCCTCAGCCAGTCTCTATGTCTCTATGAGAGAATGCTGTACATTTTGTTTTCTGGGAATAATTTTAACGGTTTCGTTTTGTTGTGAATAAAACTGCCAAAGGGGATTACTTGTTACTGTTTTTTCGTTTTTTTCTTGTTCAGTCACTGTCCTGCAAGGCGGTTCCACCTGACGTCATGCCACGCACCCCAGCTTCGTAATGAAAAGAGTTAATGTGAGCTCTAGGGCTCGTTTCAAGAAAATTGAGACGTGTGTGTGAGGTCCCTGTGTTCCGTCCCTGGTTTTCCCCTCGTCTCACAGTCCACTCCACCTGTTGCTCGTTCTGTCCTCAGTTTCTGTATTTAGTCTGCCCCGATTCTGTGTTCGGGCCCGGACCGTCTTGTGTACCTTGTGTATCTTGTGTGTTCTCGTCTTGTCATGTCCTGTGCGTTTGTGTCTCTTCCTGCCCTGACCTTCAGTTCCTCCCCAGCTCCCCAGTTCTCCCCGGCTCCCCAGTTCTCCCGGCTCCCCTGTTCGTGCCCAGGCTGCATGCCTGTCCGACCCCCAGGCTGAGTGCCTGTCTCTGACCGTGGGCCCCCGTGCTATTCTTGAACCCCAGGCTGAAGTGCCTACTTCCCCAGGCCGAAGCGCCTGATCCCCCAGGCCTAAGTGCCTGATCCCCCAGGCCGAAGCGCCTGGTTCCCCAGGCTTAAGCGCCTGAGCCTGACCTCGGTCCCAAGTGTTTTTTCCAACCTGTTCCTGCCCGCGGCACCCCGCACTGTCTATGGCTCCCCTGCGGCCTCCGTGATGGCACCTGCCCGTGGGCCCGCGCCTGTTCCCATCTGTTTCTGACCCTGGTTGCCCGCACCTGTCTTGAGCTGCAGAGCCAGCTACCCGCCTGTCCTGAGCTGCAGAGCCAGCTACCCGTCTGTCCTGAGCTGCAGAGCCAGGTACCCGCCTGTCCTGAGCTGCAGAGCCAGGTACCTGCCTGTCTTGAGCTGCAGAGCAATGTTTTGTGTTCTGTAGCAGTGTTCTGTAGCATTTTTTTGTGTTCTGTATTCTGTAGCAGTGTTCTGTGTATTGTAGCAGTGTTATATATTCTGTAGTAGCGTTTTGTGTTCTGTAGCAATGTTCTGTGTTCTGTAGCCATGTTCTGTATTCTGTAGTAGCGTTTCGTGTTCTGTAGCATTGCTCTGTGTTCTGTAGCAGTGGTCTGTGTTCTGTAGCAGTGTTCTGTGTTCTGTAGTAGTGTTCTGTGTTCTGTAGCAATGTTTTGTGTTCTATAGCAGTGTTTTGTAGCATTTTTTTGTGTTCTGTAGCAGTGTTCTGTATTCTGTAGCAGTGTTCTGTGTTCTGTAGCAATTTTCTGTCTTCTCAGTGTTCTGTGTTCTGTAGCAGCGTTCTGTGTTCTATAGCAGCGTTCTGTGTTCTGTAGCAGCATTATGTGTTCTATAGCAGCGTTCTGTGTTCTGTAGCAGCATTATGTGTTCTGTAGCAGTGACCTCAGCTGCTGCCAAATCCACTGTCCATTGCAAATTAGAAGGATTTTTCTGGAGGGAGGGTTTCTGCTCCACAAAGCAAACTCTGTAGTATCTTTATGAGATACCACATTTCTCCATGGCAACAGTGTGAGTCCATGGATGAAGCAGCAGCATATTTCTGGGTCTCTCATACACAACGCTCACTAATAGTAAGAGCCATTCAACTTTCTGCTAGGACAAGCTCACAGAACATTTCCCCTCACAAAAAGATAAGTGGCTGTCACTGTTACACAAAAAGCAACTTCCAAGAATACATTTCTCGAGACCAGCTCTTTCCCAATTCTGACAAGTGATGAGCACACAAGTGAGCTGCTTAAGCCCATGCAGGACAAATCAAATACTGTATATTTCAAAAATATGCATTAACTCCCTGTAGATGCCTGGGCTTCAACCAAGGGCGGGACATGGCTGGAGCAGACTGTGAACTCAGGGCATGGAAGGGCAGAAGCCCTAGGGGAAAAAAAGGGGAAGGTTAGGACAGGTTATAGCATTAGGAGAGTAATACCTGCAAATGTGAAGAGTGTAATATGGAAAGCCCTTGGGCACTACGCTATGGCTGCAGACCCAACCGAAAGAGTGTATCCTTGGCACAATGCCATACCTAAGAGAGGTACTTATTTCGTTCTGATACACAACATTTAACCTTCCTGCTGCCCTCAGGATTGAAATGAGTTTAACAGCAGTGCAAACTCTCCAAATTTGTTTTCAGCATGAAATTAGGTTTTTCCTGGAGTACAAGTTGTACATTTTTATAAAAGCGGTACACCATCAAGGTACAAATATTATTTTAACCCTGGAGTTATGAAATCAGAAATAATTTCAAGATCAAAATTAAGTGCTTGCAGCAGAAAAATCAATTGTTGTAAAAATGTGTAATCTGATGAAATACAGTCTGTCAGGACTGTCAAGTAGAAAAGCAGAGTTATTCACCAATTTATTGTTTTTTCATGAAAAATAAATTTAGCTTTAAAATTAAATAAATAAACCTTATCACAAGGGGTCTGGTGAAGGTGGGTCATTTTTGACCCCCTGGATATGGAGCGCATACATAATATGAAGAAAACACAAGGGTTAAACAAAAGAAAAAATATAGTTGGTCAAGAATACAGGCTATTAACAAAGAGACAAAACGTATTAAGTTACAATGAAAATGCAGACAGAGCGGTCCAGTCTAGTATAATGGTTAAGAAACTGGCCTTGTAACTGTCATGGATCTTACCTTTCTTCCCTTATCTCCGCGTTGTTTTATTCGTTTTTATCGTTTACCGGTAATCTATCGGATTTTCCTGTGTTCCGCCACGGGTTTTGCTTTCGCCTCGTCATTAGTGAGTTCACCTGGCATTTATTTCCGCTCACTATTTATACCCCGCTTCCGGCCTCTCTCATTGCTTCCATGTTATTTCACATAACATTCGAGCCGGTAAAAAAGGGTATAGGAAGTTGTATTGCTATCGACCTCTTTGATTAGCAACGCGGGACTTGTTAGCAGTACAACCTTAGAAAGAAAGCAGTTCTCTTTAATACGCTCTTATTTCAGAGCAGAGGTTTTCGTTTTCTTTTGTTTTCTACTCTCACCTACGAGTGTCTCACCCAAAGTTTTTGGGGTCTTTTCAGTTCGCTGTTTCTTTTGTTTTACTCCACAAACGGGAGTTAGATAAGCGTTATTGCTTATTTCTTTGTTTTGCTCGATTATCGAGTTCCTCATTTTTATTGCGAGGTTCGTGTTCTTTTATTTTTGTTTCTCCACTACGGATCATTGTCCGTTCCAGTGGTGTTCTTAGGAACACTTTAAGATTTCCCAGCTATCGCATCTGGATCTCCAATATTCCCATCTCTGTCTCTGACAGAGATCCCTTACAGTAACCCAAAGGTTGTAGGTTCCATTCCCAGGTAGGACACTGCTGTTGCATCCTTGAGCAAAATACTTAACCTGAATTGCTTCAGTATATATCCAGCTGTATAAATGGATAATATGTAAAAAAAAAAATATATATAAATGCTAAAAAGTTGTGTAAGTCGCTCTGGATAAGAGTGTCTGCTAAATGCTGTAATGTAATGTAATGTAATGCCTTTCTCAAGAAATACTGAAACAGTGATATATTGCTTCAGGAATGGGCCAACAAGCCTTGTCAAAATGCTTCTTCAGATTGTCCTCAGCAAATCAAAAGCACAGATGGTGCTAAAACAAGGTTTTTATCTTGTGGATTAAAACATAGACCAAAATATACATGGGGCTAAGTTGCATTTGTATAGCTTTTCACACACTTTGATCTAATATCATTTGAACCATGGCGACCCACTGTGGTTCAAATTAAGCCTAAATTATACTTTGTTTTATATGACACTTTCAACACACCATTGATTGACTCTCTTTGTTCTGTTCTGATGGGCAACAGTATTTATATATTTGTGTCAACTCTTAATTGTTGAATTGAAGAGTATTTTCCAAAACTCACTCAGGCCAGTTTGACCAATTCTGAAAAAATCTACATTTTTGTTTATTTTAAATCGATTTGCACGAAAAATAATTTTTCATTTTTATACATTTTTTAATACTTAAATCCCTAAGCATAAAAAGTAAAACTGCAAATATCTAACCATTTATCAGAGGAATTATGCCCACTTTGAAAAATATGGTTTATCAAAACTGGACTTGAGGTTTGGAAAATAATAATACATTGGATTACTGGTGAAAATCAGCTGCTCGTTGTCTAAGACCACGCATTGCAATCATGAGTGATGATTATAAAATCAGTGTTGGAAACTGCGGTCGCAACCTCAGGAGACAGATATGATTTCTGAGCCGAATGCATTTTCGCCAAATACATTTTTAAAATTGCGCTTTCAAAATCTCACCATGCCTCTCATTCCGGTCCTCTGGCCAGCTGTGTTCTGCTGTGGTGTCGTGTCTTGTTGCTATCGTGTCTTCATTCTTCTTCCACAGCTGTTTCTTTCTGCCTTGCTGTTGTGATTATATACGACACTGCTATAAAACAGCTACCGCAACATTACCTTGTTGAATGGCCTGTTCTTTTAACTAACAGATGCTGAAGCATAGTCCCGAGGGGCTCGCAAGCAATTATTGCCTCTCAAAGTCAGCGGACGCACACAAGATCTACATTACTAAGCGTGATGATCAGCCATAATCATACACAAATGTACAATGACTAGGACTAAATCAGGGATTGAATATGTGTTCTTCTATAACATGCAGGGCAGTGTATTTAGGTACAGAGAGACGTTCCCTGATACATATGCTTAGTAGGTATGCTTGCTCTGTATAATCTAATGCTTGAATAAGAAGATAGGTTTGTGTCCAACCAATCAAAAAATCTTACTAGTATATGGTGGTCTTCCCAAAAAAGTGTTCCAGAGCTCTGCACAGTTTTAAAAAAACCTGTAAAATATAGACAAAGCACAGTTCAGTCAGTAACACACACATTAGCTACATAAAAGCACAATGAATGTTTCCAACTGGTTTCTAAATGTCGCCATGTTTTTTCTCTATTTCTGGTCTGCTGGAAGTGGGTTTCATAACCAGGGTGCACAGCAGGTGACAGACCTCTATCCTGCTGATTCGAGGCGATACCTGGGCACACCAGTACGCCCTCATCTTCTGATTGCAAGGATCTATCTGTCACTTAAACAACTAATATATATATATATATATATATATATATATATATATAAATACATATGTTATGATTGCTACGTGGGAATGAGTGCAACAAACAGGACTAAAAATGGCACAGGGTCTAACTCTTGTACATTCACCAAAATAAAGAAGATTTCTTCCACTTTTGTGGCACTAAATGTAAAAAACCACATCTGGTCTGAGATCTAATATGGATGGATGACGCAACAGAGACATCCTGCTCCTTCCGCTTCATTCATACTTCTAGTGAAGCAGATTTTCTATCACCTTCTACTTTATTTCTTTCTCAAAATGTCTATTTAAAGCCTACATCCACCACAACAGATGCAGGTTATGTAAGGGCCTTCTGGATTAAATGTGACTCTTCTTGTTTGAGAAGCCAACTGATTCCAAAACGGTAAGTGCTTGTGGAATAAGATCAGCCCTCCAAAATAAACAGATGGTATACTGCTTTTCTGTCAGCTGATTCTGCGAGGTCTTGCAGTCTAAATTACAAAATGCTCAGCACTCGGTTTTACTACATTTGGTACTATTATTATAAGCTTAATCATCATTTGGTTCGTCAAACATAAGCTTCAAGTAAAAAATCTTATCATTTTCATGAGGAACATTGTGCCAAGAAATGCAAAAAAGTGCCAATAATATAGAATATTGTATACAATATACACAATGTAAAGAACATGAAGTCACAATTGGAAATTTATGAAAATATCCACCATCACATGACATATGTCATAAATCAAGATAAATCAAGGCAGTTTTTTTAGGTAATGCTGAATGGGTGCATAAATAGAAAATTCCAATGAAAAACAGCAAAGGTACTCACACTCCAAAACATGGAAAAACAGATAGAGAAATCAAGGTAAAGAATAAAAAATAATGTTCTATTTGTGATTTAATGTCGTTCCAATGATGTATTGCACTGCCCCTTGAAAAACTGACAATGATCTCTATGGGTTTTCCCTGGTTAAATAAAGGCTAAATAAATATATAAATAAATAAAACCAGCTTACTCTTGGCTGTCAGAGTCCCCGTTATTCCAAGATTGAACTTAACCCTTCCAAATCCAAAACAGAAAAATGGACACCGAACCAAAACCCATTTGTTGTCCCTAAAACACAGCCAACAAATATTTTTTACAATCACTTTGGCACTAATTTTAGAACCTTGAGGTCATTTTTGAAAACTGTAGACACAAAATTCAAAACAGATAATCAAAATCGAAACTCTAAACGCTTTTTTCAAATGCGTAAATACAATACACATAAACCTAAAATCATTTGTTCGCTGAACCAAATCACTTGTTCAAAATGATACAACTTACCATCAAAATATTAGCATTTTAAAATGCAATACACACATTACATATGATGCAAATGTTTCTTAATTTCATTACAATGCATCTATCAATTTATCCAACTGCTCAAAATGATAAGTAACTGTAGCATTACTAATTATGCATAATTTTATGAAAACCGATTACTGTAGCAACATTCCATGTTTAGATCATGAATGTTTTAGGATACAAAAATCTATTGACACCAATTACTTTTGTACATGAACCAATTTTACTCCATTATCTTTGAAATATTTAATATCATCGTTTTTTATCAGACACTGTTCCATGTTCCAGACGATGTTTTCAGATTTGACTGTGTGCGCAGGTCACTTTCTTGATTTTTCCAATAATGACAACTCATTACAGTTTTTTTTACAATCGCTTTGACACTTAGATCACAAGCTTGTGCACATTTTTCAAAACCTTAGACACAACACTCAAAACGGTCACCACTTGTAACACAGGCTGTCCTATGTTCCAAACCTTGCATTGTGCATTCATATCTTTGAAGTAATCTTGTAAACTTCAGAATCATTGGTTCAAATGACTAATTTATCATGAAATACGAAAAGAACATTAGTTTAGATCACCCGAACACAATATACCGATAGCTTCACTGTTTAGTTGTTTTTACAATCCTTTAATATTGCAGTAAAAAATACTTGATACATGTTTTTTTTGTGGTTTTAAATAAAAAGAATAGTAGAGACAGTAGAACAGAGTGGAATCATTGAACAAAATCTGAATTTATTTTTAAAAAATACAATTACAATATAGGTTTTTTGAATCATAGCAACAAATAATACAGTAATTATAGCTACAAAGTGAAAAATAATTCTTCAACTGCAGTGAAAAACAAAAAATAATAACAGTTCCAACCTCTGTCTAGGTTGAAGCCTGCCTCGTCCACAAAGAGGAATTGGTGGTGGTTTTCTGCAGCATCCAGCGCCATCACCCTCTAAAAAGAAATTGAAAGAAAATTACCCTACAGAATAATGTAGATCAATCTTTGAGAACAGAAATCCTGAAACTGAACATACTCAGTACGCAGTTGCTTCACTCTATCTGCATTACTTTCAAAAGGCACCATCTCTTTTAGAAACAGCTGGTGCCTTTTCAGAATGCATGCATGGCCTCCACCTTGTTCAACATGTCGTCGTTGTCAATGATGTGCCGCTGAATTTCGGTCAGGCATATATCAATTCTGTGAGGGAAAACAAAGAATACATTCAGTCACAATACCTACTGTGTGGCATGCAGTGGCATGCATTATACAGTATTTGACAATTGAGAGCAATGCATAGTGCAATGTGAAGACTTACCGGTTCTCATGGCGGAAATTTCTGATGATTGAGGCCACTGTTGATCTCTTGAGGTTTGGCTGAACGATTTATGACAAGGTCCACAGCTATTGCTCGGATTTCATTGGACACTCTTTGCTGTTGCCGTCACTGTCTTGGTTCTTGTCCTTGTCCTCTACCACATAGCCCCCCCCACCTCTCAAACAAGGCCCATGGTCACCTCTCTGATGAGGCCGAAGCTCTTTTCTAAGACGAGGTCTACGGCCACCTCTTTGAAGGGGTACTTGTCCTCGGCCATTCCCCTGACCACCTCCTTCTCTTCTCACTGCTTGACCTCTATTCTGACGTGGATCATCTGCCTGCTCCATGTTTTTGTGATGTTGTTGCAGGTGGATACAGACCCTTTATACATCATTACTGTAATGAGTTGTCATTATTGAAAAAGCCAAGAAAGCGGCCTACATACATAGTCAAATCTGAAACATTGTCTGGAACAGTGGAACCATAGGAACAGTGTCTGATAAAGGATGATGAAATATTTCAAATATAATGTAGTAAAAATTGGTTCATGTTCCAAAGTAATTGGTGTCAATTGATTTTTTCCTAAAACTATGCATTATTAGTAATGCTACAGTTACTTATCATTTTGAGCAGTTGGATTATTTGATAGATGCATTGTAATGAAATGAAAAGAGTCATTTCAAATGTAATGTGTGAATTGCATTTTGAAATAGTAATTACTTCGTAAGGCTAAGACGCTCGTAAAACTCTTCATACGAAGCTTCTTAAACTCTAAAACATTTCCCAAAAGCATTTTAACTTAAGATGCTCTTAGAAACGCTTGTAGATTAACGATTACTCCAGACCAGTCGTAAACGGTTAAGTGCGTTTTCGGACATAAATCACATACTTTATTTGATTCATGTAAGTGTTCATTTTTTTTACGGTAACCATATCCACTGATTATTTTACTCAGTTTTATACATGTGTCTCTGAAAGAGATATACTTGCTGCTGTTTGAAAGTAATGCAGATAGAGTGAAGCAACTGCATACTGAATGTGTTCAGTTTCAAGATTCCTGTTGTCAAAAATTCAAGTTTGATCTACATTATTCTGTAGTGTAATTTTTTTTCCAATTTCTTTTTAGAAGATGATGGAGCTGACTGCTTCAGAGAACCACAAATACCTCTTTGTGGACTAGTCAGGCTTCAACATAGCCAAATCAAGGCGGAGAGGTAGAATCTGTCGTTATTTTAATTTTTTCACTGCAGTTGAGAATTGTTTTTTTCACTTTGTAACTATAATTAGTTTTTTTTGTAACAATGATTCAAACAAACATCAAAAAATGTTTTAATTGTATTTTTTGTTCAATTATTCTAGTCTCTTCTACTGTCTCTACAATTCTTTATTTAAAACCACAAAAAAAACATATTGAAACATGTATCAAGTATTTTTTTACTGCAATATTAAAGGATTGTAAAAACAACTAAACAGTGAAGCTATCAGTATCTTGTGTGTGTATGTGATCTAAACTAATGTTTCTATAGTATTTCATGATGAATTAGTTATTTGAACCAATGATTCTGAAGTGCAAGATTACTTTAAAGATATGAATGCACAATGCAAGGTTTGGAACATAGAACAGGCTGTGTTACAAGTGCTGACCATTTTGAGTTGTGTCTAAGGTTTTGAAAATTGAGCGCAAACTTGTGAAATTTATATTAACTGATATAAGACGAGATGGATACAGTATATCAGAATGGTGAAAAGACCCCCAAAACGTGCATGATTGCATTCAAAAAACCATGATTGCATTCTATAAAAAGAGTACCTAGTACCACATCACATGAGTAGATTGGCAGAAAAGTTTTGCTTACTGACGTTGCCTTTCAATTGAAGTGTTTTTTCCATGCGTTCAGTTTTGACAAACCAAATCTTTCAAGGTGGGTATATGTTTTCTGATAAATGGTTTGATATTTTCAGTTTTACCTTAACATTTACCTTAAACGTCTTTACCTTAACACTATTATTAGTAGGAATTTAAATATACATTTTTATTTTTATTTTTTTACATAAAGAAATTCCTACCGATTAAAAAAAAAAACGAAAATGTTTGATTATCTCAAAATTGGTAAAAGTGGACTGAGGGAGTTTTGGAAAAACACACTTCAATTACCTCTCCTTCCGTCCTGCATGGGCAACTAGGGACTACACAAAGAGAAACAGAGGGAAAATAACACTGACAGAAACGGGGGTGACAGATTAATTCAACCAAAGGGGAAAAATGTTAATAAATACAAGGAACAGAAAAAAACAGAACAAGAGGGTGCCGAAAAAGGCCCAAAGCTCACTCTTAGAAAAAATAGGAAATCTTTTTATTACTTAAAACATGATGTTTTGGCCACCGTAGCCTTCATCAGATCTTATGTTATAATCCCCCACTAGTTTTTTTTCCTTTTCTTCTTTGCCGTCTCACATTTGTTAACGCATTTGCTTCTTGCCAGTCACATAGCCCAGTCTCTGCCGCCTGGAGGCCAGCTGTTTCTTGTCACCTGCAGCAAAGCGCTAATTTACGGATGTATCTGTGGTTCTATGAATCTCTGATGGATGAAATAGAATTTGCTGCAGTGTTGGGGAAGCTACTTTGAAAGCATAGCTTTGCAGGCTACCAATTACATCACACTGGAAGAAGTTGAAAGCAAAGCTACCCTTGGGAGAAATCTAGTTTGGTTAACTAAAGCTACTTAGAAAAAGTAGTTCAAGCTACTTTGTAAAAAATAATTATCAAATTGACAATGTACATGTGATACAAAATTATAACAAAATATAATACAAAAAAGTCACATGCCAGCAAAAAATGCCACTCAATTGAGTTTATTGCAACAAGTGCCCACTTGTACACAGGCCATACATAAACCAAAAAAAAAAATACCCCACTATTCATGGGAAAGTGCAAGGAAAGTCAGCTTTGGTTTTGTTATATAATGTGGCTAACTTATCTAAACTTCGCTAAATTGGCTAACAAAGTCAATGTTAATACACTCACCTTTATATGTGTTCTTAGATTTGCATTTGACGTCTTTGCAGTAGAGAATGTATTTACTCTCGGCTTGCATAGCTCACAAGTAAAAACTTAGGTTTTGTCAGTGGAGCTAGTCAGTGTCATGTATTTGCTTAAGTATGGCCATGGTAATTCTTCCTCAGACTGAGATTCGGGAGGTTTATCCATTATGACGCTGTCGCTGTTTGAGCACTGAGCAACGCCCGCCCTTTTGCACATGCACTACACAAAGGTCAAGCATGTAGTGGTGGCTGCCTGACGAATCCATTGCCTGGGCATGCCTTCACAGCGGTCAGGATGAAAGAAAAAGGGGGCGGGGCTGGTCAAAGGGAGTTCAATTACAGTAAAGAAGCAATGGTAAAATAAAATAAAAAATAATTCCTGTCCTTTTACGGCCCAAAATTGTTTGTAGTTTCAGTAGTTAACTACACAAAAAATGGCAAAAAAGTAATTTAACTCCTTGAATCACTACGCAAATATGAATGTAGTTGAACTACCAGCAAGCTACTGCAAAATCTAGTTAAACTAATTCAGCAACACTGAATTGCTGCTGATAAATTATGGAGATTATGAGATGTAACTCTGCAGAGGTCAGTGTGCTGTGGGTTCCAGTCTATTTTAAAGCACCTAGCAGTGTCAACAAAAAACAAAAGAGAAGCACTATAGTGAATAAGATCATCAACAACCTGGACCGGAAATTAGCTATTGCTGTGTCGAGCACACGCAGAAGGAGCTGAATCTTTGGAAATGCACACTTTCAATAACTTGTCTCCCCCCTCAGTTATGTGTGATTTTAGAAAAATGCCCCAGAATTAAAATTTCTTCCAGGCACTCCATAATTTTGATCAACCTCAATATTTTTTTTGCAACTGTGTCAGTTAAGTAACGAAGTTTACTCAACACTGAAAATGTACCTGATGAACTTCCTGTTAAAGCCTAAAAACATCCTCTTCGTCACGTGCCAATAACCTTTTACACAGGTTGGTATTATATTTATTGAAATGTGTTTGCCCGGTATCACGGCAGAAACACCGGCATTAGGACCCAGCGCACGTGGAACTCTCGTGCCATCTCAGGGAGGTGGAGGCAGATAGGCTACGAACAATGAAAAGGAATGAACATGAATCGAAAGTGAATCGAATCCAGATATGACATACTAACACAGTATTCATCAGTGACAAAGGCAGGCAAAACCGGTCGAGTGGAGTAAAAAAGACAGAACTCAAAAATTACAACAAAAATAAAAGGAAAAGCAATTGACAGAAAGGAAGTGTAGGTAGGCTAACCTATAAGTGAAGCTACACTGAGCTTTCATTGTATTGGCTGTCTTCAAGAAAACAATGTGTTACTGTTACTGTCTTTAACTTTCATAGTGACAAAAAAAAAAAAAAAAAAAAAAAAACACAGGAAATGGTTGCACCGAAATGAACTTAAGAATTCAATGTTTGTAAATAGGGTACGACGAACTTCACGCTGAATAGGCAATCACATCCAATAGACTGTGTGATTTATACAACGGTTAATTACTTTAGTTTTTAGAACACTAGGCGTATAGCCGACTGCAACACAAAGACGGTCTATAACATTGTGATGCCTGGTACTATTTGCGCCTCCCATATGGACGTCAAAGTCACCTGCTCCTTCAGACAGAAGAAAAGCGGACAACGGGAAGCCGCTCTAACCGAATGGTTTGAGGACGATTGCAAAGCAAACAGTCAAGCACCGAACATCATCGGATCCTAGTATCCAAAGAAGCAATTTAAAACTGTGACCAACTTCGACACTACAATAAAGAAGCGATTAATTTTTATTTATATACTCAAGAAGGCTAAACTTAGATGTACCGTACTGCATTCAGCTGTGTTTTTCGTTGGAAAACTAAACCTATCTTATATTTCACAACGTGTTCATTAAAAAGAGAATCAGTATCAGGACATTAAGATTGCAGTCATTCTTTGGTGTGCTTGCCACGGAGCGGAATTGCTCTGAGCGCGCGGCAGGTGAATGCAGGACCATGCGGGAGAGAGACAGGTTGTCAGCAGGTGAGTAAGCCAAGAGCGCCGAATTTGCACACTGGAGTCGGTAGCAGTGTTCAGAACATTTAGCTTTATTGCACTGAGGATTTATTCACTGTTAAAAAAGCCTCTGATTGCCTTATAAGAAGGCATATTTTATTTCTCCAATTGCATAGCCTACTATCATTAAGATTGTACTGGATTTGCGTTTTGGTTAGGGTTTTATAACAATTAGGCTATTATTAATCTTCAGTCATTAGTGTTCAGCTTGTAAGAATGGAAACATCGTAAACGCAACTGTAGGGCTATTTATAAATAAGCTCTGTATACTATGTGTGGTTCATTATAAGCATACAATTCATATTTCCTTGAAAAAGACAGTTATTAGTACACTAACACCAGTGTTCCAACTGTAAAATATCACATGAATGATTGTATTCATTATTGAACACTGATAAAGACCGCGACACCGTTTTAAAAGATGCTGCAAAGGAAAACGCCAGTCTTTTCTAAAACATACATCAGGCTGGTGGGGTTTTGCAGCACCTCTGAGATCTGTAAACATATGCTTGTGTTGTAAAATCGTTTGGGGAAGCAGCTTGTTCCTTATCACAGACAACACTTTTTTGCAAAGTTGTCAACTTCTCCCTGTGCAGCTCTGCTCTTCACTGTGTAATTAATGTGTAACACCTCTGTTCATGTATTCGGACTTCTCAAGGTAAAATATTCCTTTGTGAGTGGAGTTTGTTCTTATTTCTGGGGAAAATCTAGAACCGTTGTGTAGTCAGAGAATTATCTTGTTTATGTTGGCTGTTTTTTTTTTCATTTTTAAAAAGTACAGCTGTTTATTTGTCACATGTAAATGTTTTTATTTTTTATTTTACATTGACACGTATACATGAACCTTTGCATGCAAGACATAGCATACGATATTGATGAATACCCGTGACCTGTGATGAATAAAGGAAAACGGTGCAGTTGGTTTGGTTGGGTTGACTGTGTGGAACATCTTATAGTTCATAGCCAAGTACTCCATTGGTATAATTATGCAAAGTGAATGGAAGCGTTATGGCTTAGTTTTGAAATCGTCCAGTTTAAACATTGCTTATCTGTTGTGTGACAGCAGGCTCCCGTAATGATTGTGCACTGAATAAATAGTTATCAGCATTAGTCTGTTGCACATAATTTGCTGCCCTTCTGCTTTACATTGATTTGTGTCGCTCTTTGACACTTGTTGTTTGGAAAACGAGGTTGGTTAGCACAACTTAGCAGTTCTTCTTTGGCTCCCAAGTTGTGTTTCCATCTTTATTTGCACTAATAATAATAATAATAATAATATTAATAATCAGCGTCATCATCATTATAACTTAATCTGTTCAAGAGCAGTTGGCAAAAGCACCTTAAGTTTCAAAGCAGTGGAGCCTTAGTTGGCTCTGACATGTGGGATTCTTATATGAAGCGCAATGAAATCCCTCAGCTGTGGAGGCAGGCTGTCGCTCTAGGCTTAGCCTCCCTAGCGTGCACAACCTTGTCCATTTCAGAAAATAGCTACTCTAGCTCTGCAAAAATAAATGTCCGCATTGTTTGCATCAGAGCCGAGACAGTTTATTTATCCAGTGTTACGCCTGTTTGCCAGAGACTGGAAAAACAACAGGACAAACTTGCCATATTGATTGACACACAGTATAAATTGTTGGAAAGCGAACGCAGGGTCCCTCCATTCACTATAATTTAGGTGTTCAGCGTAATGCCTGTTTTTAAATGGATGTTAGCAGTTTTTCCATTTCACAGAGGGATCCGGAGAAAGGATTCAGCAGAGTCTTTGTAATTTATTTCATGGTTATATTATGTAGCATAAACACAAGGATATGTCCTGGCTAATATTCAGCTTTGATTCTTTTATTCTCGGTTAGTGCAGGATTCGGCAGATCTAAACACTAAAATGGAAAACAGAAACATAGGGAAGAGGAAGCTTCGATTTCTTGATTCAGTGATGAAGTGGGCTCCACTGTGGTGGTGAAATCATTTAACATTGCATTGAAACATGAAGAGTGCAGATACGGACTCAAGCACAAACTCACAATGCTGATACAACATGAGTCATGTATAATAATATTTACAGTAATTCTGGCTAAAAAAAGATGTCCTTTTTTAAATCAAAGATGAAAATTGTTATCCATGGTGTGAATGAAACAAACTAATTGTAAGCTTAATAAATACAAATAAACAGTAAGTATATGTAAACAATATGTATTTGAATATGGAGAAATAATTCAATGTTATGCACAGAGCAAAGATAAAACACCCCTAACCCGTGTGCTTGCACACACACACACACACACACACACACACACACACATGCTCCCACAGACACACACACACACTCACACACATGTATGCACATGAACACACAAACACAGGCACATGCGTGCCCAGACACACACACACAAACACATACGTGTGCGCGCACACAAACAGAAACATACACAGGTGCATACGTGTACAAACAGACACACTCTTCTTTATGACTCAGGCCAGACTAGTTTCACAATAACTGCTCATTAATATTCTTCCAGCCCTATTTCAGGCTCTTGAAGTGCTGCCTCCCTTCGTCTAATGAATACTTTCGTTAATAAAGTTGAATTGAATAGCCCTCATCCGCACAGGGACAAGTTGCAGTGGCACTTGTGATCACAGTCCTGTGACCAAGCAGCTACAACACTGAAGGATCAGGGGATAAAGATTAATTGCCGGGTCTCAGGAGGTTATACGAAACAGAAAGAGAGACACGGAAGGGAGAGGGAGACGGCGAGACTGCGCTGACAGTTGCCTGATGGCTTCGAAAGGAGCGTAGGCCACATGGTATGGGATTAAATAAATGCACACATATGTCCTCCTGATTGCAGGAGAGGATAATCAGCTCAGCGGCCGCCATTTTTTGCCCGTGATTAGCTGAGTTGCCTTTGCGGGGAGGGGGGGGGGGAGGTTAATGGGATGCTGCCCAGACGGCTCCCCGGAACGCTGCGGAAACGCTTGCTCTCTGCACGGATTCAAACTCATCACATGACTTCCGCAATCTTCTGACCGTCGGGGCCCACCACGACATGGTGCCGTTCCGCTTGCTTGTCGGGTCTACAGGGCGGATCGCGGTTCCCGCCACAGGGATTCTCTCACAGATGGCGAGCCTCTGTCACCCTAAAGTGGGGCACTATGCAGGAAAGCTGGAAAATTCGTGTTAGTGAAAAAAGTTAGTGAAATGGACGCACATTACATGATAAATGGCTGTGCTGGATGCAATCTGTTGATATATCGTCCTGTTTTCGCAGTAGTGCGGCTGGGTGTACAGAAATTTTTCAGGTAGACGAAAAACAAGAATGGAGAGATGTTAATGACGGACTGAAGACATCAGAACCCATATTGGGGTTTAATTTGTGGTTGGACTCGACTTATTTAGAGTGTTTGTGGGGAGGAGCTGCAGTCTGTCATGGGGCAATTTGGCTGGCTACAGGAACAGGGCTGACATCATTGAGAAAAACAGCATGAGCATAACAGCCTATGTACACTATGCATGTGGGATGGCACAGGGCCAACCACATTCGCTTCATGTCTTTGTCTCTGCACTGTGAGGAATGGGAGGGCCAACCACATTCGCTTCGTGTCTTTGTCTCTGCACTGTGAGGAATGGGAGGGCCAACCACATTCGCTTCATGTCTTTGTCTCTGCACTGTGAGGAATGTGAGGGCCAACCACATTCGCTTCATGTCTTTGTCTCTGCACTGTGAGGAATGGGAGGGCCAACCACATTCGCTTCATGTCTTTGTCTCTGCACTGTGAGGAATGGGAGGGCCAACCACATTCGCTTCATGTCTTTGTCTCTGCACTGTGAGGAATGGGAGGGCCAACCACATTCGCTTCATGTCTTTGTCTCTGCACTGTGAGGAATGGGAGGGCCAACCACATTCGCTTCATGTCTTTGTCTCTGCACTGTGAGGAATGGGAGGGCCAACCACATTCGCTTCATGTCTTTGTCTCTGCACTGTGAGGAATGGGAGGGCCAACCACATTCGCTTCATGTCTTTGTCTCTGCACTGTGAGGAATGGGAGGGCCAACCACATTCGCTTCATGTCTTTGTCTCTGCACTGTGAGGAATGGGAGGGCCAACCACATTCGCTTCATGTCTTTGTCTCTGCACTGTGAGGAATGGGAGGGCCAACCACATTCGCTTCATGTCTTTGTCTCTGCACTGTGAGGAATGGGAGGGCCAACCACATTCGCTTCATGTCTTTGTCTCTGCACTGTGAGGAATGGGAGGGCCAACCACATTCGCTTCATGTCTTTGTCTCTGCACTGTGAGGAATGGGAGGGCCAACCACATTCGCTTCATGTCTTTGTCTCTGCACTGTGAGGAATGGGAGGGCCAACCACATTCGCTTCATGTCTTTGTCTCTGCACTGTGAGGAATGGGAGGGCCAACCACATTCGCTTCATGTCTTTGTCTCTGCACTGTGAGGAATGGGAAATCCCAGTGCATTATTATTATTATTATTATTATTGCGCAACAAAAATAAACTGAACAAAGTTTTGCCCTTGTTTTAAAAGTAGTAAAAGGAGGATCGCGTTACAGTAATTGCGCTGTCGAAATGGGTGTAGTTTTGACGTTCTGATTTGCAAGGTGGGGTTTAATTAAGACTTCCCAAGTCCTAACAGCAACGTCCTTGTCAATTAGCAGGTACCAACTGAGATAGAGGCGGGGTCACTGGATCAGGTGGAGAGTTGGTGCTGGATTGGGTGTAGGCGGGGGTTCCAACCTTTATTTACTCAAGTCCAAATCCAGGGTGAGGAGTTGGAACAGATAGAGGCTGAGAGGTCAGAGGTCAGAAGGTAAATTTGTGTGCTGACGGTGAGGCATGTGGCAAAGTCTGAAGGCCAGCGACTCTAGAGCCACGTACAAACCCCCTGTCTCCCGTCCGCCCACAACTGTGCGATTGGGAGTTCGATTCTCTGTCATGACCTGTGATTCCTTTGCTATTTGTTGGCCTCCCTGCATTACCCATCTTTGCATAGAGCAAAAAAAGGAGGTCCACTGTCCTTAAAAAATATAATAATACATTATTTGTTCTGTTTGGGGACAACTAGCCCCATTTTTTAACAGATCTGGGTTTTATAAGGTAATTGGTGAAAGAACATGCAGACATTGTCCTTTCACCAATTACCTTGGTAGGAACTATTTGCAGTCCTGTTCATTTGTTGTTGCCTTGAGGTCTTCTCTCTTTATTCATTGAAATTGATTATTTTTTTTAAATCCAGAAGGTCGTCAGATATCTTCAATATCCTTCATTGCTCACAAAAATCTAAAACATAGAGAACACTCCAGGAAGTGAACTATCCCTTTAACAGACTGGTGTACAGACTGGTACAGGAAGTGCACCAGAGGAGGCCGGTCCATAGAGGCAGAGGAAGTTGCTCCTCCTCTATTTTTGAGAGGCAAGAGGGAGATCAAAATATAAAAAAAGAGTAATTGGTTGAAATAAACCATTAGAAAATCTCAGTATCATTTATAAAATAATTCTTCTCTCTTCTTTGGAACAAATCCATTATTGAAATTCTGAGTAAAATGCTTCAACAGCGACACCTGCAGGGCAGGCAAGAGGGGAAAGGTATAGAGGTAGATTTCTCAATAATAATATCAAAAATAAACAAACACAAAAGTATAATCCACAATTATTTTTACCATCCACACACACACATATCTCTCAATTTGTGTTCATAGGTATAATCCACAAATGTGTTTTTGCCATCCACACGCAAACACCTCTCAATTTGTGTTTCGTAAAAATAATCCAACCAGTTGGTCCAATGATAATTTCCAAACTGCATCTTCAATTCCCTACCACTGTATTGTGACGAACTGGCGGTAAAGTGATAGATAGATTATACAGTAGCATATTAGATAATTAATTATAACTAACTACTTTTAAACACAAAACAAAAAAATGTAATTTTATTGAGGCCTTTTCAACCAGAGGAGGGTGGTCCAAATTTTCTTTTTTCAGATTTACGTTTCTCTTTTTTTAAAAATCGCGCAGTAGCTAGTTACTTGCGTCAGCCAACGCAACAGTTAGCTTGTTGCAGCAGCCCTGAAGGACTGTTAAGCTAACGACGAGAATGGATTTGGAGGAGAGTGGCGCTGCGGCAATTAATGGCAGCGTGAGTGAGGGGGTCACAGAGAGGCATGGACGCCTAGTGGCGTGGATTATTTGTTGGACACAGCCATTCCACAATTTGGATTACGCAGCAAAGGTGAGGATCAAGACTGCTGGACGACCACTCGTTGGACTGACAGGCTTCTACATTACATTACATTATAGGCATTTAGCAGACGCTCTTATCCAGAGCGACTTACACAGCATTTTTGCATTTACACATAGTATCCATTTACAGCTGGATATATACTGAAGCAATTCAGGTGAAGTACCTCGCTCAGGGGTACAACGGCAGTGTCCTACGTGGGACTCGAACCTGCGACCTTTCGGTTACAAACCCAGTTCCTTAACCACTGTACTACACTGCCGCCCCGCTTCTAGTCACACATGCCCGCAGTGATTAGATGTGTCTTTCCCTCCCGTTCACCTGGTCCCTTTTTTATATTCATCCTTTGTGTTGTAATATGATATATGATAATATGATATTTGTTAGGTTAGATTAGGTTATTATTATTAAGTTATTATTAGGTTGCTAGTTGGATTATTGCTACATTTGAACATAAGAATATAACATAACTTGAACATAAGAAAGTAGAGATAAGTAGCCAACTAGTGTAAAATAGCATGATGCCGTGGGTTGGTTTTCCTCCTGCCCTCCTCAATTTTTTGAGTCACCAGCCGCCACTGAAGTGCACTATCCCTTTAACAAACTTGTGTACACACTGGTACAGGAAGTGAACTATCCCTTTAACAGACTGGTGTATAGACTGGTACAGGAAGTGTACTATCCCTTTAACAGACTGTTGTATAGACCGGTACAGGAAGTGAACTATCCCTTTATCAGACTGGTGTACAGACTGGTACAGGAAGTGAACTACCTCTTTAACAGACTGTTGTATAGACCGGTACAGGAAGTGAACTATCCCTTTATCAGACTGGTTTATAGACTGGTACAGGAAGTGAATTATCCCTTTAACATACCGGTGTACATATGAGTATCAGAAGAAGCAGGCACTCTAAATAAATTGATTTCACTGCGCTCTATTTATTTGAATTATTAAGTGATGTGCTCATTTAGGCAAAGATTCCCAGCAACCCACTGCAGGCTTTCAGAATCCAACCTAAGGAGGCTTCACCTTGCTGTTAAAAAGGGTCTTAAACATGGAACCTGCTCTAAATTAATCTGTATAACAGCTGATTTGAGATTGTAAAATGAAAGGCAGTTTTTATTTTGTGATCAAGTTTTTATTGACATTTTCAAACATTTTAAAACTTACATAACACATCCCCACCGCAGCCCATCCTCCCTACGCCCCACAGTGGTCCCAGTCTTCAGAGAGCATGATCACATCTTCACTCAAAAATGATACTAATTACAGATAGCAAGGAAGAAAAATAATACATTTTACACCAGGGGCCACATGCATAATACTCTGAGTAAAAGAATGCGTAAAAGAATGCTCAGGGAGAAAGTCGGAAATTTGCTTACGCAAATTTTTGCATTTTCTCCCTCTGCCTCTCGGTCATGGTGTGGCCATATCACACTAACTCCTAACATTGTGTACGTATGGTGTCCAGTGTGTGCAGAGGTATACAGATTCTCACAGCACATGTTATTTTATACATCTGAATTTTTGTGTGGAAACTTACGCAGCTTTCTGAGGGCATTTTTCTGCTCAGCACTGTTTATACAAGCCCCAGGTTCATTGTAATGGTGAATCTTGCTGACCAAAGCAACATATAAAAGACCCCTGCGGGTGAGGGGGATATAACATTAAATTATTTCTTCATATACATGTCTTTTAATAGTTTTTTGGACAACAATGGAGTTCTATGACTACCTGGATATTGGCTATATCTGCCGTTAGATGGACAATACTTCTTAGGATAAATTCATTGTAGATTTTGGTCTTTTCATAGGATATGTTGATCATAAGAAAAATATACAATTACGCCAGTCATATCTTTTAAAGCTTTGCAGGTCACTGGACTCTGAGCATCTCGAGTGCTGAGGCTGTCACTGATCCCAGATCAGCTCTACACAGAAAGTCACCTTGAAGAACATCAGCTGGGGGGGCGCTGGCAATTACGGGGCATACTCATCGTGAGACTGAGATTTAGAGAAGCCTGCTCTGAGGAAAGCTGGCCGTGTCCTCTCTGTTTGCATCCCATTCTAGAGAATAAAGATATTCTGAAATGGGAGAGATACTCTGGCGATGTTACAACCTCGGATGGCGGGGAAAAAAACGGATCATTAAAGCAGAGTGAGTCAGTATAATGTCCCCTCCTTTCACTGAGTAAGGATCCATTTTATCCATTTCCTGCACTAGACATTTAGACGGAGACAATGACATTTGATAATGGGTTTAGTCATGAAACTTCCATAAGTCCTGTTTTGCTAAATTCATCCATTGAGTCATGCTCACCGAGGTTAGGTTAGCAGGTGTATGAAGACATAGAAATCCAATATTCAAAGAAGTCAAGAAGATCAAATGATATTAATAACCGGTATGAGCAAATATTTAACATCCTGGCCATGAGTAGGTCACTAATTCAGTCTACATTGCCATTCAATTTTTTTAAAATTTTAAGTTCCTGTTCTCAAACAGCACTTTTCAATTGTTTCCATGACTACCAGAGGCATGATGAAATTTGTTTAAAAAAAAAAAAAAGATTGCTTATAGCACAACTGAAGTTTAGTAGAACTTTGGGTTGTGTAGTTACCTGGCCATGATATGAGTCCAAATGGTAGCGAAATATGTTTGTTAGTTGCTCTGTGCTCCCCTGGGGTGATAATCCAGAATAGGGTATTTGTCGCTTTCCATTCACTTCTATGGGGAAGCTAAAACAGTCTCAAAATTACTGTATACGATTCTGTCAATACAAAAAATAACCAGTCGTCATACGTATTTTAAATTATTTTAAAACGTAATTCAAATTATTTATAAAGTACTATTTTCTTCAATGTTGTTAACAAGCTACCCGAAAAAAACTACCACAATGTCGGCAGGTCAGACCATAGATAGGTTATATAGCCTACTAGTACTAGGTTTGCGTCTGTGGAAATTTGGACCAATGAGTGGTTTCTGACACATCAGCACATTAACGCTGTTTCTGGCACAAGAACACAGCCTACCTACTGGATCTACGATCCAAATAAAATGCGAAAAATCTAGGAAAGGACCATTTAATAAAATGAAAAATACGTATGAGAAATGCTTATTGCTTGTATTGACATCCGCTTAGTTCGCAATCGTATATGTACTAGCAGTGCAATTTTGAGATCGTTTTAGCTTCCCCATAGAAGTAAATGGAGAGTGACAAATACCCTATTCTGGATTATTACCCCAGGGGAGCACAGAGCAACTAACAAACATATTTCGCCACCATTTGGACTCGTATCATGGCCAGGTAACTACACAACCCAAAGTTCTACCAAACTTCAGTTGTGCTTTAAGTTCAGCCAGCTCTGGTCAAACTGAATTACTCTTGTGACTGTTTTTCTTCATTAAACAGGATATTTTGCTAGCAGTAGATAATCCACCAAAACCCCTTTCTGTGTCCCTTTGAAGTTGAAGGACAGTAGGTTATTGTTTAAAGTGGCCCAGGGATGAAAATGAGTCTCGCTTCTTGCATCATAATTAGGACAAGCAAAAGGTCAAGCACTCTCAAAGAGTAAATCTGCCCCACAGAATTTACCTCACTGTTTAAGAGCACATCCTGAAATTATTGGACAGTGAAACTTCACTTACAAGAAGTTAACCAGACATTGTGAAGTCTGGCCAGGGGCAGTTCAGTTCATTTGCAGCACCTGTTATCAGTTACACCAATGTAGAGGTAATTTCCTTCGTCAGAAGTGCATGTTCATGCAATATTTTTTTGCAAGTCTATGACAATGCACTGAAATGTATAAAGCAAAAACAAAATGGCTGATGAAACTAACCAGCCTTTAAAGCAGTGTTCCAAACAAAGCTTGTATTAAAAAGACAATAAAAAAGAACATGACTCACTAAGAGCCTTCAGAAAATTAATGCTCATTAAGTGAAGCTTCTAGACCACACAGCCAACTGGTAAATAGTTTTTTTTTTGCACCTCTAGTCACATAGTTTAGACTACAGGAACACAAACAGCCTATTTGGTATAATTGTCATCACAGATCGTGGGAGGGCATGGTTTTTTCTTCCAGACCTTCCTGGTTCTTCTCAGAAAAATTGCAAAAGAGACTGGAGCTGGGTATCATTTTAAACAAATTTATTTTTGTCAGGTTGTTTGTCTGAGCACACTCTTCATCCAGACCAAGAGAAATTTAGCACATTTTATCTTCTTAGATAAAACACTGGTTGTCAACGAGTTTTTCTGAAAACTAGATTTTTCCCCTAAAGAGATGCAAAACATGAAGTGGTCTTAGTTTTTGCAACATCTAACAAGCTCACCCAGTTTGAATTTTGCAATGTTGTATTTGCTCTAGTTTCGCAGGTGAGGCAAATACAGCAGCCCATGTTCCCAGAGATTAGGAACACAGAGAGGTTTTATTATATATACAGTGAGCACCACAATTCATTGGACAGTGACACATTTTTTGTTATTTTTGTTTTGTACTCTAGCACTTTGAGTTTGAAAGGATACAATGACAATGCGGTTGAAGTGCAGAGTTATCCATCCATATCTACTGTATTTCAGGCAGCAGAGTGATGATTTAAGGCTTGTTTAATATGTCACACCCTTGAAAACTTAGAGCCATTTAGCCAACCATGTGTTCCATACTGTTCCAGTGTAATTTAATTTCAACCAAAGTGTATGTAAGCTTCCGACTTCAACTAAATTAAGGGAACACTTAATCAACACAGTATAACACCAAGTCAATTAAACTTCTGGGATATTGATCTGTCCAGTTAGGAAGTGTAAGCGATTGTGAATCAATTTCACCTGCTTTGATGCAAATGAAAGTGACAACAGATGGACAGGAGAGGCAACAGCAAGACAACCCACAAAAAATAAATGGTTTTGCAGGTGGTGGCCACAGCCCATTTCTCTCTCCTTATTCTTCCTGACTGATTTTTCCCTAGTTTTGCATTTTGCCAGTGCCCTTGTCACTACTGGTAGCATGAGACTGTACCTGCAGCCCATTCAGGTTGCACAGGTAGTCCAGCTCCTCCAGGATGGCACATCCATACGTGCCGTCGCAAGAAGGTTTGCTGTGTCTCCGAGCACAGTCTCAAGAGCGTGGAGGAGATACCGGGATACGGGCCATTACACAAGGAGAGCTGGACAGGGCCGTAGAAGGGCAACAACCCAGCGACAGGACCGGTATCTGCTCCTTTGTACAAGGAGGAACAGGAGGAGCACTGCCAGAGCCCTACAGAATCACCTCCAGCGGGCTACTCGTGTGTATGTTTCTGACCAAACAGTCAGAAACAGGCTCCATGAGGGTGGCATGAGGGCCTGACAACCTGTAGTGGGACCTGTGCTCACAGCCCAGCACCGTACAGCTCGATTGGCATTTGCCAGAGAACACCAGAATTGGCAGGTTGGCCATTGGCGCCCCGTTCTCTTCACAGATGGCAGGTTCACACTGAGCACATGTGACAGACGTGAAAGAGTCTGGAGACGTCGTGGCGAATGTTATGCTGCCTGCAACATCATCCAGCATGACCGGTTTGGTTTAAATCTGCATTGGCTGCAATGCCCAGCATGGGTGTACATCAGTGCAGACGTGTTGCTGGAAGACTATCGATAACAATCTCCCGTAATGGACATTAAAATCAGTAATGCAGCCCCGGACTCACAGGGAGTTTCTATAAACCTGTTAGCGGTGTTCCATCTCAGCGCGTGGCCCTAAAACCGTTTTAGCAATTACGGCATAATGCACTGCAGAAGAGCTGCGTCAGTGCATTAACTGGTATGGGAGGGTCAATTCACAAGTAGCACACATTGACAGACTCATGTCACTGCATTAGCTGTGGTCCCTTAATTTCATCAAGCTATAAACAACCAGTGTTACAACTGATATTTTGTATTAAAATAAAAAGTAACAAGTAATAGCAATGAAAGGAAACATGGGGAAACAGTCCACGATTATAGAGCCACAATTAAAGCCAGTCACATTCATAGACATTGAAAAATTCTAGGCAGTTATGGGCCATTCATGCGGTGTTCACAAAGCGGGCGGTAGACGGCAGACGGTACAACGGCAGGACGGTACAGAAATGTCTGTCGCGGTAACGCATTGTTTATATCCGTTGCCATATTTACGGTCCGTGCAAAACAGATTACTGGTGTACCAAAGAACGCCTTTGCAAAATGGACCGCAACCGAAAGTGTATTTATACATCGTGTGTGTGTATTAGGGGATATCTGGGTAGGTTGTGACACCCATCGTTACCATCATACTTTAATCAATTACTAAGTGACTGCATGCATAACAATGATAATATTTTGAAGTTAATATCTTCTATCTCTCTATTAACTATTGGTGCTGTTTATTAAGCTCGATCGTAAACACGAAAGGTGCAATTGACTTAAAGAGAACACTTCCGGTGTAAGAATTTATCGCACCGACGGTGGTAGGTTGTGACAATCGGTGGAGTAGGTTGTTACAATTTTTATAAATTTTTAAAAATGATGCTGAGTTTGAAAAACGAAATGTATAATTCCTCAGTGTGCTCGCAAGTATTTGGGGGATGCAAAATAATTTCTGAAAGAAGAGGAAAAAGAGATAAAACGTAGTTAAACCCTTTGACTCACTGGAGAGTTGGAAACAGTACTCTTCTGGGTGTAATTCCCAGATTGCTTGGACTTGTTTCAGCCTGTTTGGATTGGGTTTTTTTCACACAGCCTAAAATTGACAAACGGCGCTTTTCACAGCACGCAGATGCACACGCATCACGGCTGTTAATAAACATAGCCGGACATCTTGGTGCTAAAACACATTCGGATCTGAAACTGTTTTTCTAAGAGGTATCTTATTATTTCCTGTCATTTTGATGCTGAGTTTGAAAAACTAAATGTATAATTCCTCAGTGCGCTCGCAAGTATTGGGGGGATGCAAAATCATTTCTGAAAGAAGGGAAAATTGTGTGGTGGTGGAGTCCCCAGTGAAACAAATAGGTATGTCTGCTTGGGGTTAATAGCCTACAGGTTCAATCCCACAATGCCTTGCTGTCATCCAGCTTGATTTGGAAGTGCGAGTAAATGTTTTACTTGCATAGGCTGGGCAGGAGCACACAGATCAATAGGAGTCATGGGCTTTGTTGGCCACACCTGATAAGAAATTTCAGGTTATCTTGTGTAATGGTACAAAATGCCAGGATTCAAGACCGCTTCATGTTTGCATAGCTCCACACTAAATTCAGGGATACTTGTATTTATATTATGTTTTAAATACATGTATGTTTTTGGAGGCATTTTTAAAATGTATTTTTTTCCATCCCTGAGCATGTTGCCACCCACAAGCCAGTGTTGGCTGCCTCAGAAGCACAAACTTGCTTTTCCATTGCATCAGCTCCAATCAGGCCTTAGACTTTGTACTGAATGCTGGCAGCTGCCCTGCACTTTGTCCACAGCTCAAAGCTGAGGTTTTCCTGAGAGACACTGACTATAAACAGCATGGTGACGCGCTTATCTCTTCAGAGTTCACTTATAATTGGGCCGGCCCCGGTGAAGCTTGCAGGTTGACGTGACACGGGTCAGCACAACAGTTATGATAAGTGCAATATCTGAACCAGGTATATAGTTAGCCAGCCCAGTTATGGCTCTGCAGTGGACCCAGGGTCTCCGGGAGTCTCAATATTGTGTTCTTGTGTCTGTGAAATGTGTAAATAAATGGAAGCTTTCATCCAGGAGACATCTGAAATCATCTATTCCCCAAGGAGCGGCATGATAATTTCTTGCGCACAATGTAACACATCTTTTGAGTAATTTCTCGATAGTGAAATATATTAGTATATAATGTACTAATAGAGCTAGAATCACTTGGACTTGAGCTCGGTTGGCAGAAGCCGCCTTTGCGTCTGAAGCCTTCTGCTCAAGTTTCAATGTTCTTTCACTGAAGTAATGTCTTTTGCCAAGAACCATCCCTAGTTTGCTTTAAACCTCCAGTTTTCCCTGTGAGCCCTTCTCACGCTCTTCTTGATTAACAGCTTTCAGTTTCTATATAATCAGACGGCATGCTAGCCATTTTAAGCTATGGACAGATTGTTACTATGCTTCATCTTTACCTGTTTTTCTGTGTTCTTCACAAAGCCAACACAGGTAAACAAAAAGAAAAAACGGTCTTATGACATTCCACTTAGACCTTGTTTGATTATTATTTATTAAGTTATACATATTTTAATACACCACTAGTGTAAATAGATGCTCTCATCCACTACTACTGTAATAGGGAAGAGATGTTTTTCCCCTTTACAGATTACGGGTTGTTTGGGTTCAGTTCTATCGGTACACCCATAAATAGTACAGGCCTGTGTGAGAGCTGTAGATCACAGTTGTTTGTGGCAGGCTGTCAATTGGGTCCCCTGCTCCCTACTCACGGGTGAGACCTCACCTTTCACAATACCCATTACGCTGAGGAGTGAAGGGAAGGGTGGAGAAGGGGGGTGGAGAGGACTGGAATAGCACAAGATGGAAAAAGAAAAGGTAGAAAAGGGGTGGCAGGAGGAAGGAGAGCCAATGAGAGAGTAAGAAACGGGCTTGTCTGGTCATTTTAATATTATACATCAGGAGACATTTTATTTCCAGGGCAGTAACATTGAAACATTTAGGTAATAGTAGAACACAGCTCTGTGAGTTAAATGAAGGATCTTAATGTTTATGTTTTTTGCTTAAACATAATAATTTTAATGTTTAGTTTTTTAGTATGTTTAGTATGTCCTTTGTTATAAATTAGAATACAGATTCAACTTTTTTGTACGTCTTCCCAGACCCACATAAAAAATGGCTGACATCACATATTAACTGAATTGTGGAACTATGGGTTCAGTAGGTTGCCTTAAAACTGGTGAAACATACATGTGTATAAACATGCATTAGTGAGCACATATATCTGCGTTCGCTTGGGTTGAGCGTTAGCGGGCACATACGTGTGCGGTCACTTGGTTTGCGCTTTAGCGGGGACATACGTGTGCGTTCGCTTGGGTTGAACGTTAGCGGGCACATACGTGTGCGTTCACTTGGGTTGAGTGTTAGCAGGCACACGTGCCTGCAGTCGTTGGGTTGACTGTTAGCAGGCACATACGTGTGCATTCACTTGAGTTGAGTGTTAGCGGGCACATACGTGTGCAGTCATTGAGTTGACCGTTAGCAGGCACATACATGTGCGTTCACTTGAGTTGAGCGTTAGCGGGCACACACGCGTGCAGGGTGAAACAAACCTCAGAGATACATGGCCTGTCCTCTTCTCAGTCTGTCCCACAGTGGCAAGATGAGCCTGTCTCCAGCCAGGGGTGGGGGCTGCCCGGGCGGCTCGCCCGTGGGCTGCTGCGAGGCGCCCGTGGAGGACATGCAGGCCCTGGCCATCGGCGCACTCTCCACCACCGACGTCCACAAGCAGTACGAGCATATCCGCGAGCTGGGCAAAGGCACCTACGGCAAGGTGGACCTGGTGTCACACCGGACACAGGGTGAGTAGGGCATGGCAGGGCATCGCCAGGCACAGGGCGGGGCACTCCAACACAGCACATATGGAGTTCTAGAACGCTGTCTTAGTGTTCCAAAAAAACATTCCAAAAAACCTACTCTTCAAATGGATAGTAGACAAAGCTAGCGAGCTAAACCATAAGTACAGTAAAATGTACAGTAGCCTATATTAACATACAAAATAACCCATATTATGTAGGAAATACATACAGTACATGCAAAAATGTTTTTCAAATACCACATGCACAGCCAAGTGTGATTGTAATTTTATATTGTGATAGTATGGAGAAATCATGCAATGTGAAGTTCTTATAGGGCAATGGTTCTGGTATGTAATGTCAAAACCATGTTACATTATTACATAGCACTGTCTATTGTGATAACATTCTGAAAGCAATACCTCATCTTAGGCAAGTGTCAGTTAGTTTAATTAACTGTGATGGTCTGGGGAGTGTGTGATATGGTGTTCTATCGTGTGAAATTGTGATTGTCTTGTGACACTGTGATAGCCTTGCTCGTCCCCTCTTTTGATGATTGAGTGTAATTTCCTGTGACAGGGCAGAGTCCGACCCTCTGATGTTTATATAAGTAATGAGATGATGGCAGTGGGTGATGGTTCTCCAAGCAGACGCCGAGCTCTTTATTATCAGCACTTAATAAGCTGCGTTAAAGCAGACTGACAGCTGATTGGAGCGATGCTGGCTGGCATTCTCTCCACGATTCAGAAAGTGGAACCGAGTCCGTGAAGCTAACGTGATTCAGCAGTTGGGATGCTTCTTTTGTGCTGAGAAATACTGAAGGCTGGCAAGACAGCTTCACTTTTGGGTTGTCAAAGATTTCAGAGCAGAGGAGAAGTGGGTGAAAATTAGTTTTACCATAACTGTGCGTGTGCTCACCTGTGTGTGTGTGTGTGTCTTGTGCTCACATTTATGTTTGTGTGTGCATGTGTCTACATTGTGAGCGTGCATGTGTGTGTGTGTGTGCTCACAATTTTGCTCTGTATTTGAATAGGTACAAAGCTGGCCCTGAAGTTTGTGAATAAGGATAAGACCAAGCTGCGCAGTTTCCTAAGAGAGTACAGCATCACCAGTGACCTGGGCTGCAGCCCCTTCATCGTCAAGGTGCTGGACGTCCTGTTTGAGACGGAGGACAGCTACGTCTTCGGCCAGGAGTACGCCCCAGCCGGAGACCTGTTCGATATCATCCCACCCCAGGTGAACATCTGTTTCTCAATCCCACACACAATCTTGCTCTAGAGCTCCATAACACAGGTGTCCAACACACATTAGAGGAACCACAAGTTTACCTGGTCATTAGTCTCAGAACCTAGGCAGTCAGATGTGAAGAGAGCTAAAGACACACTTGCCTTACCATCTGGTGACTTAGCTTAGCACTGATATCCATGCCGGAAACATGGAGGGTTAGACATTAGTCACTGGACTTATTCTCTGAACCTGAGGTAGAGTGACCCGTCCCCTGTGCCTGACTGTGAGAGGTAGAGAGTGACCCTTCCCCTGTGCCTGACTGTGAGAGGTAGAAAGTGACCCCTCCGCTGTGCCTGACTGTGAGCGGTAGAGAGTGACCCTTCCCCTGTGCCTGACTGTGGGAGGTAGACAGTGACCCTTCCTCTGTGCCTGTCTCAGGTGGGGCTCCCCGAGGAGATGGTGAAACGCTGCATCCAGCAGCTGGGCCTGGCGCTGGACTTCATGCACGGCCGGGGCCTGGTCCACCGTGACGTCAAGCCCGAGAATGTGCTGTTGTTCGACGGCGAGTGCCGGCGTGTGAAGCTGGCCGACTTTGGCATGACTCGTCGGGAGGGCTGCCGGGTGCGGCGTGTCAGCGGCACCGTCCCGTACACGGCGCCCGAGGTGTGCCAGGCGGGCCGGGCCGAGGGCTTCCTGGTGGCGCGCGGCCTGGACACATGGGCCTTCGGCGTGCTCATCTTCTGCATGCTGACGGGGAACTTCCCCTGGGAGGCCGCCCTGCCCTCCGACGCCTTCTACCAGGAGTTCTGGCGCTGGCAGCGGGCGGGGTCGGGGCCCTCCTGCCGGGGGGGCGGCGGCGGCTTCCCCTCGCAGTGGCGGCGATTCACAGACGACGCCCTGCGGATGTTCCAGCGCCTGCTGGCCATCGAAGCGGAGGACCGCTGTGCCGTTAAAGACATCTTCTGCTTCGTCAAGTACGAGCTGATCAGCGAGCTTCGCCGCCGGCCTTCCTGTCGCCGGAAGCGCTCGGAGCGGGGTGCCGGCTCTTCCACCTCCTCCTCTTCCTCATCTTTGTCCGCCTCCTCCGCACGTTTCAGCCACAGGCACCCTGAACCCTCGACCCCACCTTCCTCCTCCTCCTCTACCTGCCTCCGCCCCGCCCCCTTCAGGCGAAGCATCCCCTCGGACCCGCGTCCCAACATGCATCACTCACCCGGTCGTCAGGAGAAGGGCAAAGGTCAAATGGTGATGGCCACGGTGATCGAGATCTGCGTGTGACAAAGATGCAGACGAGGGGGCGGGGCATGGGGGCGTGGCCATGATCATCCAAACTACTGCTACCGCCCCAACCCTCACCTGCAGACAAGAGTATTATGGGAGTTCTGTTTTACCGAAGACAGGAGCCTTATGGCTGTTGGTACTGCTGGAAGCTGAAGGCCAAATTTAGACTAACCAGCTCTCAGTTTTATTCTCACATTCGCTGTTTTTAAAAATTCCGGACAGTGTTCCATCGTTGGAGGTCTACCTTTGTGTCAACTGAGCGGAACATGCAGTGACAGCAGTATAGGTCACCCTCTCACCCAGCGGTTCACCTTGACGTCTCCGTCGGTGGTCTGCCACAGCTGGCCGTCTTCATCCTCACAGCTCCGAGTCTCAGTTTTACGGTACGGCTGAACCTGGGGTTCATGAGCTCACCAGACTGGAGAGAACTGGGGCTCTCGTTTATTGTGCTCTCCCTCAAGAGGCCTCGATCTCACCTCAGAAAGCTATTCAGGAAGGCCAGTGACTGCACGGACGTGCTCACTTTGACTCTATATCAGTTCTTATTGTCTCTGAGCCTGCTCCTCTTTGCTGTCTGCAAACACGGGCCTTCGCAGCAGGAGTGACATTCCAAATGAGCCTGAACCGAGCGGTCTCCATGGAGACGGGTCCCTGTTGCCTCTCGCATTTCTTCATCCTGTGTCTTAAGCGCCGAGACTCAGGCCACGGGCTCTCCCTGTCGCCTCGGTCGTGAAAAGAAACTCAGGACAGCATGCAGGAGCAGGTGTCCTGTTCCCCTAGTTCCTGTGTAGGTTGTTGAAGGGCAGCCTTTGCTTAATTTCCCAAGGACAAGCAAAGACTCACACGTGCACTTCATGTTTGGTATCTTCACTAGACCAAGACCACAGGCATGGACTTGGCTATGAAAGTAGTCCTAAAGAGATGTTACTTTGTCCCTCCCCATTTGTGTGTGTGTGTGTGTGTGTGTGTGTGTGTGTGTGTGTGTGTGTGTGTGTGTGTGTGTGTGCGCGCGTGTGTCTTTCCGTTTGAATGTGTAACCAAACTGAGTTCTAGTATGCACAATTATAAAATACGAGATAAAGCACAATTGTTTGGATAAAGGTATGGTTTGGTATGTAAGTATGGCTTGCAGAGTTTCCAACAGGATAGCCAGATATAGCCCCTAGATCTCTGACCTTTTTGAACAGAAGGATGTAAAGCTAAAGCACATCTCCAGGGAGACACACTGTAGGAATGAGGCCATACCGCAGTGAAATCAATGGCTCATTCCTTTCTCAATCCAGACGGGTGATACTGTAGTATTGTCATCCCAGAGACACGGAATAGGAATGGAAGCATTTCTAGGGGAAAGGTGGGGTTGACTGCACTGCATAGCAAAAAAGGCTAAATTTGCAACATGAAAAGTCAATCAATTCAGTTACAAGCAATTTATAAGGAATTATTTAATTAAAAGGTTTAGAGTTCTGGAGTGGCTGGCAACAGTTTTTTTAAATAGTTATGTTGTTAATGTTAATCGCTTCAGGTGGGCACTATTTAACAGTTCAAATAATTTAGCCACACTTTAATTTAAAAACGCTTTTAACTGTGTAGCCCCACTATTTATTTGTATGTGAATTTCTAAATGTGAGTGATGAGTACTTGCAATCTAAAGCATTACTCAAAGAGTAATGAACGAATGAATGAATATATTGGTATTGGTATTTATTGTTCCTATAGAAGTAGCGTTGTAGCAGTCCCTGAAGTGAGGCTGTGATTGGACAAGAGGTGATGGGAGTGGTGACCCACATTCTGTTGCACACAGCTGCGGCTCCATCATGGCCCTGTGGCTGTCACTCAAAGTGCGCCAGGCCATTTAAGTCACATCTGACACATCTGCTGATCTTCACACACACTTTCCTCTTTTATCCACCACCCCAGGACTTTGGCCCACTTCTGTAAACGGCAAACCCGAATTGTCACGGCGACAATACAATTCTGAACCTTTAGTTATTCATTTATCATATCATTACTCATTTATTCAGCTGATATTTAGTGAAGCTTTTGAGAGGACATTTTTTGTTCAGGCATACTGTTGCGATGGGAGAGTGACTTGTCATAATGGGCGGTGCAACAAATGACTCGGGCAGGAACTTTAGCGCAAATCACATCAGTTTTTGCTCTCCAGAGCAGAACAACGATTGGTTCATAGGTTCGTTAGTACAGAAAGATAGTGCTTTGTGGAAGATCAGGGTCTCTGTGCGTAAGAACATCCATTTCAGTGTTTTCAAGCACAATTTCACTAAACCAAACAAAATGGAGCCCAGAAGCAGACGAGGATCCGGCACAATGCGTGACTCCTGCAGTGGCTGCTTTTCTCTCTCCGTATTTGCTGAACCCTAACGGGTCACCTGTTATCCACCCATGCTGATATTTGACTGATGTGACTGCAGCGGCCCGTCCCAAATGCAGGTCGTTAGGCGCCAAGCCTGCCACTTTGTTCCCCTGTCACCGGGTCAGTGTCACGCTTAGCGCCTCCACCACATTCGGCTGTCTTAAGTCACCCTGGTAATATCAGTGGCCTGTGTGTACTGTGGAACTTGTCTACTTGCGTCCCCCCCCCGCCCCTACAGTGCAATAAGATAGAAAAACAGGAGTAGCTGAATTACACACATGCCGTGAATACTGTTTACCTCAGTTGTGTACTGATTGTACCAACAAGGCCTATTTCCAACTCTCTATATTGTATGTTCATGTACAAATAGACGCCTATTGCATAAATAAGCCTATTGTATAGCACCAAAAAATAAAAAAATAAAAAAACAGAAAAGGGTAATAATTATTTTCGGGATTGATTTTGATTGTTGTACCGTCAGAATGATTGTTTTTCTTTTTGTTCTCTCGGGTGTACCAGTATGTAATTTAAAAAAACTGCTAAATTAAAGTTGTGATATCTGAGAAGTGACAGTTCTCGTTTCTTCTCATTCCTTGCTTGATCTCGTTGCGGTGATGCTGTGGCAGGCTTCGGTGACCGCTGACTAGACTAGTCTGTCGTATCCTCTACACGGCATCGCTATGGTACGTGTTCCTTTAACGGAAGTTATTTTAGAATGCACATCTTTCAGTGCCTGCGAGTCTTTTGAGTAGGCCTCCCAAACATATAAGCCCTGGGTTAAAATCCATCATTGGAAAACAGCGCACACGCTACCTTGAGGGATATAGAAATATTGCTGAAGCTTCAAGCTGTCACTCGAGCTAAACGCTAATCTGTTCAGGTCTGAATGAGTTTGTGAGGGTTGAATGAGGCCGGCACGGTGGCACAATGGTTAGCGCTATTGCCTCGCAAGAAGGAGGTTCGGACTCCTGGATCCTCTCTGCGTGGAGTTTGCATGTTCTCCCTGTGTCCACATGGGTTTCCTCCGGGCACTCTGGTTTCCCCCCACACCCCAAAGACATGTAGCCCAAGATGGAAATTAGCCTCCTTAGCGAACTGTACCATTGACATAAATGTTATTAATGTGCATTGTTCCATCGAATAAATTAATCATGTCATATCCACACTACCTACATACAGCAACTATTATTGCATTATAGGTTTTGGTGACCCCCCCCCCCCCCCTTTAATTAGGCCAGCTGCCTGCTTAAAATGAAAATAGGACATTGTGGGACCTTTTTAAGCAGCTTTTTAAAATAAGCGAGTGGGGGGAGAGGATATCTGAGATCTGAGAGTATTCGCTTCCTTAGTTGTGATTAAAGGGTGTGTTGAAAAGGTATAACAAGCGCTTTACTGTTGTTGAAAGAAGTGTGAATATGACCAAAGAGCCATTTTTTTTTACCTGAGGTCCTGATAGTGTGCTGTCTGGATAATCGCTGCGCTATTTAGCTCTCCAGCTGTTTTATAGGCTGATAATACAAAGTTTCATGAACCACATGCCATCATAATGAAGTCAGCACAGAACTATCACATGATTACTGTCTGGATAATCTCTGTGATGGCTCGATTAGACTATTCCTGGTCCCTCAGCTGTTTCGCCTCATTTGGATACAATGAGCCTCATTAGCATGAATGGAAGGGTTAGCGCTCTTGCTAATAAGAGAATGAATGTGATACTTTTTCATCTCATTCAGGATCTTATGCAGTTGACCTGAGCTTGGAAGGCTCCTTATATAAAGACAGATGTGTCCTACTTCTGGTTCTGTGGAAGTCCCTGTTAGTTAGAATTTTGCTCTGGTCTTTTCCCCCCCATGTGCCTCTCCAGGAATGCAGGTATTGATTTTCTGGGTGTAAAATGAAGCCTCCTCACGACAGAGGGAGCATAATTCGATGAAATGACAGGCAAGTGAAATGACAGGAGCCTTTCAGAAATGACAGGAAGCACTTGTTTCCCGTCATACGTCAGCGAGGTGAAACGGGTTGATTTAATGCACTCTTTTCAGGAAGAGGAAGGCAACGGCAGCTCTGGCCAGCGTCGTAAGTCACATAGCGCTGGAGCTAGATGTGATGCTCGGCCTTAAGAAGGCATCAGCTGGAGCAGAGGGCGTCACGCAGAACATCAGCTCAGAAAAGGATCTGTGCGTTTGCTTCTGTGCATCAGAACACAGCTAGATGGAGATGTAGACTGGACTGAATTTCCTGTCCCCCTCTGTAAGGCATTTCCACCCCAGCCCCTCCCTCCCTCCCTCCCACCCCCCAAGATGCAGCGTAGCTCCTGTACAGCAGCGCACTGGTCTGATTCTCCATCGGCTCCACCCTCGATTCAGCACGAGCAAAGGCAGCATCTCTGATTCTCCAGCAGCGCCGCCCTCAAATTCAGCATCTCTCTCTCCAGGTTTTCAAACGACGTAACTATTGCTCGCGTGGCCGCGTTCACCTGTGGAAGCCCATCCATGGTCAATGCACCCCTTTCACAGCCTGTCTTTACAAACAAATAAATGGGACAAAGGGTAAACGAGCAACAAGAAAGATCAAAGGCATTTGAGAAATTGTACAGAAGAACACAATCGAGTCTAAGCTGCTGGCTTCACACGGTTTGTTTTTGTCATCTTGTTGACAAGAAAAAGGTGAAACGTGAACATGTTAACATGTACTGAGCGTGTTACATAACATACTCAGCTCACATGACATGGGTTCAATGCCCCTGATACAAGCCCAATACAACAAAACTACCATTTAAGAAAAATCAAGAAAACTATGTGTTTGTGTGTGTATACAGTCTGTGTGTGTGCATGTGTGCATTATTTATGTTCATACATGTTTGCTGTATTTGTATTTGTGCATATTTGTATGTGTGCATGTATGTTTGCTCTGTGTTTGTGTGTGTGTATTTGTGTGCATATTTGTGTGTGCATGCCTGTTTGCTCTGTGTTTGTGTGTGTGTGTGTGTGTATTTGTGTACATATTTGTATATGCATGCCTGTTTGCTGTGTGTGTACATGTGTGTGTGTGTGCGTGTATGTTTGTGTGTGTGTGTGTGTGTGTGCGTGTATGTTTGTGTATGTGTGTGTGCGTGTATGTTTGTGTGTGTGTATGTTTGTGTGTGTGTGTGTGTGTGCATGCCTACTCAATCTCTGCTGACCTGACATCTGAGACGGCCAGTTCTTGGGCCCCACCCAGCTCCCCCGCTTGGCGCTGGTCGGATCGTGTTCTCCTGTGGACCGGCGCTCGCTCACACTTGTTTTAAATAATCTGTGGCAGGTATTCTGGAAGGCCATGGGTTGCATGGGACACAGGATACTGGGAGACCTGAATGCCAGGAAGAGCATATTGAAAATGACTCATCTGTGAGAGCAGAAGGCTGTGGAAGTGACATCATGAGAGTTTCCTACAGGGCTGAAGAGATATAGAGCCCTTGCAGAATCTAAACAAGGGAGATAGCCATATATACTATATAGACATGTACACATGCAGCATGTGTGTGTGTATGTGTGAGTATAATGTACATTTTACTATCAAGGGCAAAATTTTATCCATACAATAATGCATTCAGGAGCCAGAGGTAGACCTGTAGAATAACCCAGGGATCTGGGTAGTAAAAGAGAGAAAGGGAGAAAACTCCTGATCTGAAATATACAGAGCTTGAGGCACTGTGCAATGCAGCTTCCACTTAAAGACATTGAATTCCATAGCAACCAGTTTGGATCAGATCCTCTGTCTAAAATCTTTGTAGCATCTTTAATTTTCCCATCTTTGCTCCTCTTTAAATCCACACCATCCATTCAATTTTTTTGTTGTTGTTGTTGCAGCAGGTACTGTTTGTAGAAAAATACACAGCTTCTCATCTGTGTCGATTCGAACACAAAGGGACCTTGTTCCGTCCGTCCCTAGGGGGCCAATATCACAAAACAGGGCTGCGTTCGGATCTGAATTTTATGCTTGTTTCCTGTCATTCCCTTCCTTTGCTTCAAGGGGGGAATTCCCAAAATGCCGGGATGAAATTATATTTTAATATTATGGCATCCACACTAAGTGGGATTTAAAAAAGGGGAGCAAGAAGGGAATTCTACAATACAATGCTCCACATGGGAAAAGTGGGTGGTCACATTTCAACTCAATGGGGTTGCACTCCCTATTTGGTTGCGAGGGCGGTTCAGTTCCATTTTTGTTTGTTTGTCGTCAATCCTCCCTTGCAGAGCAAATTGCGTCACAAGGTAGCTCACTCGAGGGAAGACAGCAAGGGAAGGGAACGTGTTAAATTGGATCCGAACGCAGCCCAGGATTACTGAGTTGGCTGGATAACTGCACGGAGTAAAACCCGTAACAGCTGTTTTTACTTAAGTCCATGTTCCAGATTTGGAAGTGTTCCGGGTTTTACTCAGTGCAGTTATCCAGCTAACTCAGTAATCCTGCTTTGTGATTCAGAGTGTCATGAAGTGGTTACTAAAGCACGCATCTCGAAAGAGGACATGTTGTTTGTTTTTATGTCCTCACAAACAAATATAGAACATGCTCACACGCCTTAACCTCACACAGAAATGATTAAACATGCTGTATGAATAACGAAGCCAGAGTGCATTGCATTCGCTGCTATGCTTCACCATCATGATGCATTATGGGCTGATATGCAAGAGCTACGGCAACTAGAGGTTTCAAGACAGATTTCCTTATGGTACCATAATGTGTGTGTCTGTATGCGATATACAGTAAGTATATGTGTATGTGATGAATGTGTGTGCGCGCACGTGTGTGTGTGTGTATATGCGTGAAAACACATGCTTCCAGGAAATTTATTACATGCATATACATGACAACTGTGTCTCACATATTTAGAGAAAACAACAGCAGTGGTGTGGGCTGACGAGCCCCAGATCTCCCAGCACCCCCTGCTTTTTCTTCCCCAAATGCACACAGTCTTTAGAGTTTCTTCCAATGCAGTATATGTTACCTGTATGGTTTACCAGTCTTAGATACGTTTTTGTACAGTATTTGATTGGCCACACATACTGTCATCTTGTGGAACTTGGGAGCTGGCGCCAGTGTTTCATTGATGGAAAAGCATCAGAAGGCAAACAAACATAGAATAATGTTATTAAAATTACATCTAGCAGCCAGTTTGCACAAAGAGCAAGTAAGCTCTCTTGTCAGGGAATTAATGTCTGGATGTCCATGCAGTGGGGAATAGAGTCGTCAGCTCAACACAAGGTTTTGCTTTGAACGTAATGTTCATAATTTACACCAGGGGAGCGATGCTACAGTTAGACACATGACTGGGACCATCAAACCTGTCCTTGATTGGAGCACACCGGGGACGCTGAAGAGGACGTTGTCATGGCTGTCGCCTATCTTCCCTCTGTTGCTACGGTTTCTCGTTCATTTTTTCTTTATTTTCAGTCAATCGGATTTTTCTTTTCCCCGCTGATTATTCGGTTCACCTATTAATTTACCTCTAAGGTATTTAAACCCCTCACTTCCGCTTCTTGGCGCCTCTTCGTCATATTGTGCCTTCACGTAATTCAGTGTTGGTTAGGTTTAAGTTCCTAAGAAAGATTATATTTTTCTACTTCTCCTTCTACTCTCTGCTACTGGGAGAGTGAGAGCTTTATTTTGATTTCATTTATTTTTCACCTATTTATCGGGCATTATAGTCTACGTTCCGAAGGTGATTTTTTGTTTTTCTCTCTCTCTCTTGAGCTTTTGCTCCTGCATTTCTGTTTGGAAGTCTTTTTTACCTTACCCTTATACTTGTGTCTACGAGCTACACCCGGTTTTGTGGGTGGTTTATTATTTTGGCTACTACCAGGGAGTTTTTTGTCCCTTGTTTTAATTTCTACTATTTCGGGTACCTAGACTCCTTTAGTGGTCTTCGCTTCTGTGAGTGACTTGTTCTGTATCGTGTTTTGTTTAGTCGCAGTTGACTCATCTGTTCTACCAAACCCTCACAGATGTAGCTGGTGATACGTGGTGACCTTTGACCTGCTTGGTTATGTTCATCACTCTTCACCAAAATCATCTTCTCCGACATGTGTGCCTTTGTAACTGTCATGGCTTGTGCCTGCCTTTCCTTATCTCTGCGGGCGTTCGTTTCGTTTACTTGTATAAGGCACAATCTGATTTTCCGTGTTCCACGCTGGGTTTTTGTTTCACTCCTGCACTCAGTGATTTCACCTGTTTATTGTTTCCGCCGGCTATTTATACTCTGCGTCTTCTGGTATCGGTGCTTCCATGTTATTTCTTTTTAACATTCAAGCCGGTAAGGTATAGGACAAGTGCTTTCTATCGACCGCTTCATTTCTGCTTTATGCTTAAAACAATGTGGGACTTGATGGCAGTACTTTAGAATTGTGGTTACATATTCTCTCTAGAGCTTAGTTTGTTTCTTTAGTTTTTTTTTCTCGCTCTAGCCTACGAACATTTCACCCGATACTTCCGGGTTGTTTTCCTTAACGTTTGTTTCTGTTACCTCGTTAGATTTCTCTCTTATCTTGAGAGCAGAGGTTTTCTTTCCTTGTTATTTCTCTCGCTGACTTCTATGTCAGTTCGCCAGATTCATTGGGTCGTTTTCCTTTTCTCCCCTTTTAAGTCTCCTTTATCACTCCCTTGTACTGGGAGTTGTTGCCTTTCTGTTTTTCCTTTTTTCCCTCTCCCTCCCTCCTCCGCTTCATTCTACTGGTGTCCCTCCGGGGTCACTTGTCTGAAACCCCTTCTGTCGCGTCTGGTCCTTCGAACCAACCCACTCCATTACAGTAACCCCTTAACAGACTCAAAGTGATTCTGAATGCTGCACGCATATCGAGATCATCCATCAGAGAGGCGATTGTATCGCTGATGTCATCATCATACTGTAAGTGCAGTAAATACCCACCGGATTTTGATTCAGGCTTCAGATCAATACTTGTTAGCAGATCAGAGACTGAGCAGCAGAATTTGCCGCCTTGCAACAATTAGCTCTGTTGAGGCACATATCGGTTCCTTTCTGCATTTTTATATCTTGATTTTTCATTAGTTGTCACATTGAAATGCAAATCTTCACATTGCATCTGCTCTGCCTATTTTCAAGTGTTTCTGTTAAACCAAATAATCCCCAGTCAGTGAAGTGTATATTTTATTGATGTTTCAGTCTATGGGAGCAGATGGGACCGGCTCTTTCTGTCCGCTGAGAAACGCTCAGCTTGTTTTTAATGAAGACGTTACCTCAGCCAGCCAGGTTCCCCCGTTACACTAACGCACCAATACTGCACTGAAGCTTTCATAAATCACACTGTGAAACCACGAAGCCACACTGTGAAACAAAATGGCCCCCAAGCTTTGAAACTGTTGAAGATCTGGTGCCCTGGGGACAGCTTTGTGGCGAGGTAAGTGGTCAGACAGGGTGACATTTGTAACGGCATATTCAATGACAGCCATTATTTTTTCCCAAAGCATTTTTGTGTCCCTTGCTGTGGTCATTATTTTGCACCAAGCATAGCAGACTATTCTTCGTTACTGCAGGAAGTACATCCATTTCTCTGTCTCCGTGCAAGTTGGAGGATATCAGAATCAGAATCAGAATCAGAATCCCTTTATTCGCCAAGTATATATATACATACAAGGAATTTACTGTGGTTTATTGGTGCGTACATAAACCAACATAAAACATAATATAAAACATAAAGCATAAAACATAAAACAAAACAAAACAAAACACAAAAACAAGTAGTGCAAGTAGTAGTGCAGTGCAAGTAGTAGTGCAAATTTGTATATGCAAGATAAAAATAAAATAAAAAATATATAAGTAAAAATATAAATAAACAAAAAGTACAGTGGGAAGTAGGTAAGTGTAAAGTGTCTATGAGGCGGGATAGAGTCTGTGTCTGTGTCGGAGGGGGTCCCGGGCCTTGTTGATAAGGCTAACTGCAGAAGGAAAGAAACTGTTTTTATGGCGAGAGGTTTTGGTCCTGATGGACCGCAGCCTCCTGCCAGAGGGAAGTGTTACAAACAGACTGTGACCGGGGTGAGAGGGGTCGGCCACAATCTTGCCTGCACGCCTCCGGGTCCTGGAGGCATACAGGTCCTGGAGAGATGGCAGGTTGCAGCCAATCACCCTCTCCGCAGAGCGGATGATACGCTGCAGTCTGCCCTTGTCCTTGGCGGTGGCAGCAGCGTACCAGATGGTGATGGAGAAGGTGAGGATGGTCTCGATGATGGCAGAGTAGAAGTGGACCATCATCGTCTTTGGCAGGTTGAACTTCTTCAGCTGCCGCAGGAAGAACAACCTCTGCTGGGCTTTTCCAGTGATGGAGCTGATGTTCAGCTCCCACTTGAGGTCCTGGGAGATGAAGGTTCCCAGGAAGCGGCAGGACTCCACAATGTCAACTGTGGAGTCTCTCAGGGAGATGGGGATGAGTGGGGCTGGGTTATTCCTGAAGTCCACCACTATCTCCACTGTCTTTGCAGCATTTAGCTCCAGGTTGTTCTGACTGCACCAGTCCGCCAGATGGTCGATCTCCCTCCTGTAGGCGGACTCATCCCCACCAGAGATGAGTCCGATGAGGGTGGTGTCGTCCGCGAACTTCAGGAGCTTGACAGACTGGTGACTGGAGGTGCAGTTGTTGGTGTATAGGGAGTATAGCGCAGGGGAAATAACGCAGCCTTGGGGGGAACCGGTGCTGATGGTCCGGGAGTCAGAGATGTGTTTCCCCAGCCTCACGCGCTGCCTCCTGTCCGACAGGAAGTCTGTGATCCACCTGCAGGTGGAGTCAGGCACGCCCATCTGAAAGAGCTTGTCCTGTAGCAGAGATGGGATAATTGTATTGAAGGCAGAGCTGAAGTCCACAAACAGGATCCTGGCATAGGTTCCTGCAGAGTCCAGGTGCTGGAGGATGAAGTGGAGGGCCAAGTTTACTGCATCGTCTACAGATCTGTTGGCTCTGTAGGCGAACTGCAGGGGGTCCAGGAGAGGGCCTGTGATGGATTTGAGGTGGGACAGCACAAGGCGCTCAAAAGACTTCATCACCACAGAGGTCAGGGCAACGGGTCTGTAGTCATTAAGTCCTGTGATCTTTGGCTTTTTAGGGACAGGGATGATAGTGGAGGACTTGAAGCAGTCAGGTACATGGCAATGAATGACTATCTGTTTTTTTGTCCCACATACAATAAATGTTTGTTGTTAAAATGGAGTCATTTCTCAAAGGCGAATGTAGGTCACAGCTGGGTAGCATAGTCAGAATAATTATGTGGCTGCTTTAAAGTTGCACTGACCTCTAAAGTCTCCAATTAGCGATGAAATAGATCGAAGAACAGATGGCCCTTTAGTGAAAAACTTAAAAGGGCCAGAGCAATTTAAAATGCTTAGCAAGAAAATCATAAAAACCATAGTTGGTCTAATATCTTCCCTTACGGAGACGTGCCCTGACATTAACCAGTCTTCCATCTTTTGATTGTGCTAGTCTCTAAATTTGATCTGTTCTTGTGATTTAATTTTCACACACACACTGCGCAGGTTAGTCCCGTCCTTATTTACAATCTTTAGGGCTAGCTTTGTACCTATTCAAACACGCACACATACACACACACACACACACATACACATACAATGACACACACACACCCAGTGTATAAGCATGATCATGATACAGTAGTTTAGGCAGTGTAAGTCTGTCACATGTACACCATCAATTAATTTGGATACCATATTTGTTTTATGGGACGTACAATAATAACTATTTCATGTATTAAAAATTTAATTGTGAAAACAAGCAAAGGGTATGATAAGAAATGTAAAAACTTAAAACCATACAAAAGTATGATGTACACTACTTCTTTACAGGTATACTTTTAAAATCTGAAAACATATGAATACATAATTCAGCACATAATATACGTAATAATACGGATACAGGACATTCAGCTCGTCTAGGCTTGGCACTGATCAAGGCTGTACATCATGTCCATCCTCCGGAAGAACAGCCTCAATGTAAACATTGTAATAACCAGCCCTCATTGTTCAGCACGGCCAGTGTTACTTAGCTAATCAGGTGATTAGTATTGCTGCAGATCATTAACCTGTTGACGCATTCTCACAAATGAGGAGTGGGCCTAGGCTGAAAGTTAGATGGGCTGGGGGGGCGGGGCTAGGCTGGGGGGGGTGGGGGGGTGGGGTCACATTGGCCAGGGGGGAGGGGCTAGGCTCAAGACAGGGCCTGGCACTGGGCACAGAGGACCACACGTCCTGCCTGGACCAGACGGGATGACGAGAGGCTGGTTTTTTTCTAATTTGTCCTGATATGATTTGCAAGTTGCAAATGCCAGGGCTGGCATGTATTCACACACTCCCTCTCTCTCTTAAAATGAATTTAATCCTCTGTCACACAGAGAAACATCCCTGGAAGGAACAGAAGACCTGGACACAGGGAGAGGTGGTCATATCCGGTTTCCACTGCCATTTATTAAGGGCATAGAGAGAGAGAGAAGTCGCGTAACCAACAAAAATAAATGAAAAAGCCTTTGCCATTCACCCTCACAGAATCCAAATAAAAAACTAAAACAAAAAAGACAAATAAACCAATCTTTCTTTCTCTCTCAAACATAGTCGGGTCTTAGTCATACCCTACAAAATGAATGTCTACTTAAGTTTCATTTAAAGATATAATGAAAATCAGCACCAAGCAACAGGAAAGTGCTCTTCAGTAGGCAAAAACAACACCGTGTGAAGAAATAAACTACCCAATTATTTGTGTGAAAAGTCTGGCTGTAATGCCCCACTTCCCCAAAAAATGACACTGAGAGCCAAATATTGGATCAGGGAGCCAATTATCTCAAAAGCAGAGGAACACCTGAAGCCCATTCGGATAATTGGCTGCCTCCCTACAAAAGGCCCTGGCTGTGTCTGAATCAGCACCCTTCCATGATATTGAGTATGGCTGTAGAGGTGTGCCCGAAGCCGAAATCCGGAACAGCACGGACAGTGGGTTGGAAACGGATCCGAAGTTGCATTATAAGTATTCATACCCTTTGCTTCAACATATTTTTAAAGTATCATATTTAATAATTGGTCGCATATCCTTTGCATGTTGTTACTTCCTGAAGTCTGTGATCAATCAACATCAAAAAACTCTCGATATCTTATTTTCAGGTACTGTTACAAGCGATACTATAAGCTCTCTGCATTTGAACTGATCTCTATAAAAATTGGGGGGTGAGACTAGATTCAGCTGTAAATTACACTGGTACAGTATGGAACACATCACTGGCGAAATGGCGGTACGTCATCAAGGGTGGGAGAGTGGGGAACAGATAAAAGGGTTAAAAAGGGGAAAAAAAGGAAGAAAGAGTGATGGTAGAAGAGGGAAGAAAAGAGAGAAAAGGTCTATTCATGTATGCAAAGTTTAAACTATATAATTTCAACGTGAACCTCATCAATACTTGGAGGGGGTTTCTGTAAGTGTATACTTATTTATAATGTTACCCTTGGCAACAATAGATTAGATTACTCAATTACCAAAATGACTACGCCACTCTCTTTAAGGGTGAGAGACCCAGAGCTACTTGTAGTTTAGCCGTACTAGGTTAGATTCCCCACACAAGGCCTCCACTAAAGGAGGGAAAGGAACAGAGGCTTTTGTATCACAAAAGATAACAATTTATTGAGGCACACACACAACAATAAAACAACATCCAGACCCTACCAACGGGTCAGTGGAAAGCAGAGAAAATAACAAAAGGGCATCAACGGGGCAATACGGGTAAGTAGGGGTTAGGCACTACACCCTGGGTCACATGCTATACCAGGGGCTATACACTGCACACTGGGTTATACACTGCACGCCGAACGATTGCACACTGGGTTATACACTGCACGCTTATTGCACACTGGGTTATACACTGCACGCCGAACGATTGCACACTGGGTTATACACTGCACGCTTATTGCACACTGGGTTATACACTGCACGCTTATTGCACACTGGGTTAGGCACACGAAGGTGGGGGAGGTGGGGGGGGGGGGGGGGGGACACGGACAGGGGTTCCTATAAAACAATAAATAAAACAACTGTGTGGCCTGCACTAAACCTTATCTAGGCAACAGAGAGTACCAGCCAAACGCTACGCTTTTTCAGTATTTTCTATCAGAGGAAAAACAGTGGCTGTGTGGCTGATCAGGTTTCCGGTGCATCAGCAGGTAAGTCTCCTAGATTCTGCTGTATCACCCAGTAAGTATGAAGTTTGGTTCACTCAGGTCTGCTGCATCACAGGTACATCTCACGTTCTTCTACACAGTTCACTGCCGATGACATGTGTTAATGCCTTAAATGTTTTTGGTAACAAAACACACGGCAAGTGTCACTCCCTAGGTTCTGCTATGAAGCTTGGTTCACTAGGGTCTGCTGCATCAACAGGTGCGTCTCCAGTTCTTTCACAAACAAAGTTCACCGTCAGCAACGTGTGTCCATCAATCACTTCCTTACAAACGTGAACAAACGTGAAGTTCTCAAATCTCGCGGAATTCTACTCTCTTGTACCCTCCTGCCATAATCTGTTCTAGGCTACAGGGTCCTAGTGTCCTACCTGTCACATACGCCCCCACATTGAAAGGTCACCGTCCGGGGACATGACTTAACCTGACTAAATGGGGTCGTCGCACTAGCTCCATGGCCTGAATGTCACTTGCTGGGAGTGTACTGATGGGGGTGGGGTTGGTTGGGCCAAGGGCTGGGGTAAGTGGAATGGGTTCGAATGTTGACCTGCCGTGGTTCTGTTTGAACGCCTGACAACAACCTCATCTGGCTCCAGGGACTGCGGGGTGGCCACCGACCTTTCAGGGGTTTGAGGGTGGTCCTCGACAGAAGGTCCTGAGTGGTCTTGGGTGAGCACTGTTGGGTCATTTTCCACTTGCCCTGGATTCCGCTGATTTTGGGGGTGGGCCATTCGTTGGCTTGGTAGGGCCACGAAAGCTGACAACAGGCTGTCGTCACTGTCGTCATCCTTAGTTTCATCCCCGATGGAAGGGGCTTCGTCCACTATACTGAGTGGAGGGGGCACCGTCAGTGGTTCGGACACCGGGGCTCCTTGGGCAGTGATCGGCCTTAATTCTGAGCGATGGATGCTCTTCTGCTGTCCTGGGTTATTCCGGGGCTGAATCTTGTACACTGTGCCTACGTTATCAAGGCATTCCACCACTTGGTAAACTGTTGATGCCCACACGTCTTGGATTTTGTGTCATCCTGGTAGATGGTTCTTCCGATAGACTAAGGTGCCGACTGGGAGGATGGATGTAGTGGTTGGGGGTTGTCGCCGCTCTCTTGACGTAGCGGCTGCTTCCAACTGCCTCCTGGCAGCTACATACACAGAGGCCAGGTGATCCTGGTGTTTTGTCACCTAGTCGTCTGGTGTGGTAAGAGCGGTCTCTTCATCGGCTTGCCCCAGTAGTAAGTCCACGGGCAGCTGGGGCTTCTGGCCAAACATCAGTTCGTAGGGTGAATGACCAGTTTACTGGTGGACTGTGGTGTTGTACGCAAACAGTAACTGGGGGAGCAGTTGGGGCCACTTTCGTTTCTTCTCCTCTGGGAGGGATCGCAAAAGGTCATGAAGAGTTCGATTAAACCTCTCGCATTGTCCGTTTCCCTCGGGGTGGTAAGGGGTTGTCCTGCTTTTCACTACCCCATACAGCTGACAGAGTCGTTTCAGTAGTTCCCCTTCAAAGTTGCGGCCTTGGTCGGAATGGATCCGTTTTGGCACTCCGTACGTATAGAACCATTTCTCTGTAAGAATCTTGACCACCGTGTGGGCCTTTTGATCTGACGTGGGGTATGCTTGGGTGAATTTGGAGAAAACATCGGTCACGACCAGGATGTTTTCTCTGCCATCACTGGCTCTCTCCAGGGTGGTAAAATCAATGGCCACCACTTCCAGGGGCTTGGAGGCCATCAGGTGTCCCATGAATGTTCTGACTGATGGCCGCACTGCTTTGGCAACGACACAACGTTCGCACTCTTTGCACCACTGATCAATGTCCGAGTGCATGTTGGGCCAGTAGCACCTCTCTCGGATCAGTGCCGTTGTTCTCTCTGCTCCCTGGTGGCCATGATTGTCGTGTAGACTTGTCAGTACCTCTGGCTGCAGTGCTGCCGGTAATAGCAGCTGGTGGACTATCTTTCGGCCTGGGGGTATCTGGATTTCCCGGTAAAGAACACTCTCCTTCTCCCTGATTTTCCCCCACTGACGAATGAGCTCCACGACCTGGCCAGGCTCTCTTGACCGTTCTGCTTTGTTTGGGGGGCGCCCTCTCTTCCAGTAGTACAGAAAAGCCTTAATCACCGGGTCTGTGGCTTGAAGGGCCTGCAAGTCAGCCTTCTCTCGTACTGGAGCTGCGTCCACTGCCATGGTAATGGCAGTGCACTGTGGTTTCACTACAGGGCACTTTAGTGAGTTTCCGACCACCTGTGGTGGGACAGAGAGGCCAGGTACAACAGCAGAGATGGACTGCAGTGCTGGGGTGTTTAGCTGGCGAGAAAGAGCATCTGCATTTTGATTAGCTGTGCCCGGGCGGTACTTGATCTCAAAGTTGAAACTGGCCAACTGGGAGGCCCATCGTTGCTCTACCGCTGCCAGCTTGGCCGTCTGAAGGTAGCTCAGGGGGTTGTTGTCTGTGTATACAGTGAACTTGGTCCCCAGGAGGTATTCCCTGAACTTCTCTGTGACAGCCCACTTCAGGGCAAGAAATTCCAATTTCATGGAACTGTAGTTGGACATATTTCTCTCAGTCGGTCGAAGTCCACGGCTGGCAAATGCAATGGGCCTGCGTACTCCCTCCTGGTCTTGAGAGAGGACTGCACCAAGGCCTTGGTGGCTGGCGTCGATCTCCAGGATAAAGGGCTGCTTAAAGTCAGCGTAACCCAGGACAGGGGCACTGACCAACTTGTCCTTCAATGTTTGGAATGCCTGCTCGCAATGTTCACTCCACTGTCCTTCCAACTTGATGTTGCTCTTGGGCCCAGTGTTCTTCTTGCTCCCCTGTAGCTCTCCCACCAGTCTGTGGAGTGGGGCAGCATGCTTGGCGAATCCTTCCACAAAGCGCCGATAGTAAGAGGCGAAGCCCAGGAAGGATCAAAGCTCTGTGGTTGTTGATGGACGTTTCCACTCTGCCACTGCGCTGGTCTTCTCTGGGTCGGTGGCCACGCCATCAGCAGAAATGACATGGCCCAAGTACTTCACCTCCCGCTGAAAGAAGTGGCATTTGGACATCTTCAGTTTCAGATTGTGTTGTTGGAGCCGATTCAGGACCATCTCCAGGCGCTGTAGATGTTGACTGAAGGACGTGGAGAAGATGACGATATCATCCAGGTACAGCAACAGTGACTGGAAACTCTGGTCCCCAAAGATACGTTCCATCAGGCGTTGGAATGTTCCTGGTGCATTGCAAAGTCCGAAGGGCATTCTGTTGAACTCAAAGAGGCCAAACGGGGTGCAGAAAGCTGTCTTCTCTTTGTCTTTCTCCGCCATTGGTACCTGGTTGTACCCACTTGCCAGGTCAAGAGTCGAGAACCATTTGGCGCCGGTAAGAGCATCCAAGGACTCTTCTATGCGCGGCAGCGGGTAGGCATCTTTTCTTGTCTTGGCGTTGAGTAGTCGGTAGTCTACACAAAGACGTATGTCTCCACACTTCTTCTGGACGACAACGATGGGGGAGGAGTATGGGCTGCAACTCACTCTCACTATGCCTCGCTGTAGTAGTTCTTGTATGTGGGCCTTTACCAGTAAGAACTGAGATGGGGGGAGCCTGCGGTACCGCTGGTGTACGGGGGCCTCGTCCACCAATGGGATCTCATGGTGGATCAAGTTGGTACAGCCTAAGTCCCCGTCATCAAGGCTAAATGCCTCTCGATACCTTGACAGCAAGGTCCTGGCTGCTTGCACGTTGTGGGGGGGCAGATCACGCCATTCCAGCTCCTCCAGCCCAAAGAAGGTAGAGGGGGAAGGGGACTCCGCTGCCATGGAGTGGATGAATACCACCTGGCCCTGGCCCTCATTCTGCTCCTCGACTTGGATGGACTGGGAGGAGGAATGCACGTCGGCCAGATGTAGTGTCCCCAACACCGTTCTTGGTTTCAGCCACTGATCTTCTTCTCCCACGTTAACCACAGGTACATCGACTGTCCCCTTGGAGACGGAGAGGAGGGCACGGGAGATCAACAGGTTTACCGGTAGATGACCTTCCCCATAGGGCAGGGGCTCCAGCAGTACAGTAGCAAGCGCTGGACCTGGACCTTGGTTGCACGTAGCCCGGACAAACTGCAAAGAGCCCGCTGGTATCCTGATTGCAGGACCTGGTGGTGCCACCGCCTCGCCCACACAGCCAGTCTCCTGGAGGCACCTCCATTCCTTCCCGGCCTGTTGGACTAGGGGAGAAGCAAAGAGGTTGTCACCATGCTGCCTGAATAGCTCATGATAGCAACCACCGATGATGTTCATTCCAAGCAGACCAGGCACAGCATGTTTTCGACGCTTAGAAACTGGGTTGGGGGGGTCTCTTACCACCAGGATGCCCATCTGTGGGAGGATTTTACCCAGGACTTCAACATCCAGCTCCACATATCCCAAGTACGGGATCTCTAACCCGTTGGCCGCTGTCAGGTGCAACCAATTACAAGCTTTCAGCTGTTCGCTAGTTTGGGGTTTGAGATATTGTTCGAAGAAGCTCTGTGTTACGGTAGTTACCATCGACCCGGTGTCAAGCAAGGACGGCACAACGACCCCACCTATTCTAACCCTGACCACTGAGCACCTCCCGATTAGCCGCGAGTGAAGACTTGCTCTGTTTGAACCTGAGAAACCCCCTCCTGGTGCCTGGCTCCCAACACCAGAGGGCGCTAGTTTCCCTGCTGTTCTACTGAGTTCACCCCTGCCCCCCTCTGGTGGACCTGTTCCCTTGACCCTCCACTCACCTCAACCCGGCAAAACCTGGCAATATGACCTGCTCTGTTGCACCGCATGCATATTGGTTTACCATCTGGTTGAAAACGGTAGGGCTTTGGCCTATTGCCACTGGGTACTGGGTAAATCCTGGGGAGCTGCGGGGTTTTGGGCAGTGGGAGGTGTACTAAGGTGTTTAAGAATGGCGGCGTCAAGTTGGGCTTGCTGTTGACGAAAACACTTTTCAGTTCCCTCAACTCCTCAGTAATCGCGCTAATATCGCTCCTATTACTATACTATAACTGCTGCGTGAAGCGTGGGATCGCGCGACGAAAACGCTCGCGCCCTTTGCGTATTAACGGGCGGCCCTCGCTTTGCCCATCTGATGGCTGCATTACGGACATCCTTAAACGAGTGGGTTGGGTGCTGTCGAACTAGGTGAGCTAATTCCCGTTGTAATTTATCATCTCGCACATTTTCAATAAACGTATCGCGAGTGACTAAGTCCGGGTTTACAACACCCCATGGGTCTTTACATTTAAGCAGTTCCATTAATTCTAACAAAGCATGGGAAAATTCACGGATGGACTCGTTTTCACGTTGCCGGCGTTGAAAGAACTGTCTTTGTAACGTAACATATGTTTGATCACAGCCAAAGTTGTCAAGCAGCATTTTAAAAATGGATTCGGGATTGGCTCTATCCTCCGGAGAGCTGAATTTAACTTCCCTTTTAGCCTCCCCATCTAAAAGGTCACAGAGAAAGGCGGCCTGCTCAGTCAGAGAAGTCTGACGCACAGCCAACGACTTCCGTGCTTCCTCCACCCAGTCTTCAACAGTCATGGCATCCTGGGCCATGACCCCTGAAAACCGTGGACATTTCCTCTCCCTTGGTGCGTAAACATACACCCGCTCCGACACTGAATTACTCATGACACCGTTACTCACTACATGGCCAGAAGGCCCAGGGGCCGATACAGGTACTGTCTCATTCCCCCCGTCTATGAGCCTGTTGTTCTCTGCCTGTAGTTGTTTAACAAGTTCGGTCAAGGACCTGATTTGCTCTTCTGTGTCGGTAGACATTTTAAGGATATTTTTCCTAGACCAATCAATAGAGTAACCTAATTGAAAGCCGGATCCCCACAAAAAAGAAAAAGAAAAAAATGAAATCCACACTTGGTGCACACTGGTGGTGTCGAAGCCACGGCGCGGTGGATGTCCTCTTGGCCTTCTCCTAGACAACCACTGTTTTTCCTCCAACCCTAACTTATTGCTTGGCTATCTCTGTGCCTCCAAAACAAATACAAAAAGCCTCTGAATCCTGCCGACTACGCCAAATGTTACCCTTGGCAACAATAGATTAGATTACTCAATTACCAAAATGACTACGCCACTCTCTTTAAGGGTGAGAGACCCAGAGCTACTTGTAGTTTAGCCGTACTAGGTTAGATTCCCCACACAAGGCCTCCACTAAAGGAGGGAAAGGAACAGAGGCTTTTGTATCACAAAAGATAACAATTTATTGAGGCACACACACAACAATAAAACAACATCCAGACCCTACCAACGGGTCAGTGGAAAGCAGAGAAAATAACAAAAGGGCATCAACGGGGCAATACGGGTAAGTAGGGGTTAGGCACTACACCCTGGGTCACATGCTATACCAGGGGCTATACACTGCACACTGGGTTATACACTGCACGCCGAACGATTGCACACTGGGTTATACACTGCACGCTTATTGCACACTGGGTTATACACTGCACGCCGAACGATTGCACACTGGGTTATACACTGCACGCTTATTGCACACTGGGTTATACACTGCACGCTTATTGCACACTGGGTTAGGCACACGAAGGTGGGGGAGGTGGGGAGGGGGGGGGCGGGGGGGCACACGGACAGGGGTTCCTATAAAACAATAAATAAAACAACTGTGTGGCCTGCACTAAACCTTATCTAGGCAACAGAGAGTACCAGCCAAACGCTACGCTTTTTCAGTATTTTCTATCAGAGGAAAAACAGTGGCTGTGTGGCTGATCAGGTTTCCGGTGTATCAGCAGGTAAGTCTCCTAGATTCTGCTGTATCACCCAGTAAGTATGAAGTTTGGTTCACTCAGGTCTGCTGCATCACAGGTACATCTCACGTTCTTCTACACAGTTCACTGCCGATGACATGTGTTAATGCCTTAAATGTTTTTGGTAACAAAACACACGGCAAGTGTCACTCCCTAGGTTCTGCTATGAAGCTTGGTTCACTAGGGTCTGCTGCATCAACAGGTGCGTCTCCAGTTCTTTCACAAACAAAGTTCACCGTCAGCAACGTGTGTCCATCAATCACTTCCTTACAAACGTGAACAAACGTGAAGTTCTCAAATCTCGCGGAATTCTACTCTCTTGTACCCTCCTGCCATGATCTGTTCTAGGCTACAGGGTCCTAGTGTCCTACCTGTCACAATAAGATGACTGGTGGTATACTGTTTAATATGTATTATAAATATGTATTAAGCACATGAAACAGATATGTATTTTTGTGTCTCATTTTTGTCTAACTTAAGACCTGGTTATAATTCCCCACCACACAATCTGCAATAACCTGAGTTTGGTAACTGTCAGATAACAGTGGACCTGTATAATTGTGTACTAGATACTCTATGTATATTGAACACTAGCAGGGGGAGTTTCACACATCGAAAATGAGAGCTCACCTCTTATAGTGCCCTGCATATGTTTAAAGAAAAAGCTTTTATTTTTTATTTTTAATCACTACAGATGACAAATACCCTGATGATGAGGGGTTGCATCAGGTTTAGTGTGCGCAGTGTGAAGCCGTATTTACAAGGATTATTCTGCATAGATGACTTATTTATGTAAGGAGGACAGCCCTGTAAGATGTGCACAGCTGGTCTGCCTTATATGGCTGCAGTAGAGTAAAACCTCTAGATTACAGTACATGCAACTCATTTCTGTGGTCAATTTAATGCAGTGATAAGCAAAACACACTCAAAGGTACATATTACAAAATACCTCCCAAAAAAAGTATCCATAAAATAAAAATGGTGCATGCATGGGATGCCCAGCAGGTATAAACCATACAGAAACGTGTAGAGGGAAGCACACCATAATACATGTGAAATGTAAATACCCGTAAAGGTGACACTTTATTTTGAGTGTCCCATGTTGATCTCAACTTGATATCAACTGAATGTTGAGATACAGCAAACAGTCAGTTTATACTTTGCTGAGTGTCAATAGAGTGTTTCTTGAAAAGAGTGTTCAGTGTTCAGTTTCTTGACACTCACTTCTTTGTGGAGTTTGTGGACAATCACCTGCCATGCAATTGACTTTAAATTAACACTGAACTGATATTCAATTGATATCAGTTGATATCATGTTGAGTGTCAACATGGGACAATCAAAATAAAGTGTTACCCCAGTAAATATATCAATCTGTTTGAATGTGCACCTCTCGTCTGTATCTGTTGTAATGCAGTGCTGCTGTACATTACGATGTCAGCGTGACTTTTTTCATGACAAAAAAAACCCTGGATCCCACCCTGTTACCTGCGTTCTCAACAAAAAAACTTATTTTTTCCATATTCTAACTGGCGTTTTCAGAGGAAAAAGTTTTAAACTTTTACAATTACATAGAGTAAATAATTCAGCATTTGTGTGAAAAATAAGCTGTAAGAAGGCTGTTTTACCCATTCAAATCTCAACAGAAATGTACACATCGCGTGCTAGAGGCAAAGCATTTGAATCTCTCGTGTAATTCGCTTCACGGGCAGAGAGAACACTCAGATAAGAGAATGTTCTGTTCTGCACATCGTCGATGATGCAGTGAGCCTGCAAATGTGAGTACGCTCAGTAATGAATGGGTTCAGCCCAGGCTTCACTCACGTTGACTGGGTTACTGGATCCATTAAGTTATGTCTCAACCCTAATTTTTTTATTACATTGTGTGAGTATCCTTGTCCAGTTATACAGGGGTCTACATCAAGATCACACCACTGCCCTGAACAACATTAACTCCTACCAGGAGGATATAACCACACCATACCATATCAAGATGGCAGATGGGTGCTTCTGCAGAGACTATTCCAGCATGCATTGGGCAAGAGGCAGGAATACACTCTGGACAGGTCATGAATCCATTGCAGGGCACACACAACATTACAATTAAGGGCAATTAAGAGTCTAGCCCAACCTGCATGTTTTAAGATTGCCAGAATAAACCCACACAGACACAGGGAGGACACACAAACTCCACACAGAAGAGCCCCTAGTTCGGATTCAAACCCGGCAGTGAGATGGCAGTGCTATCCACTGCACCACCCAGCCACCCGCAGTCCAATAATCGCTCATCCTAAACCTGTAACATCCGCTGTTTCCCTCCAGTCCACCTCCCTTTCGTTTCCTTCGTTTTCCCATTCCTCATGTTTCATGTCGTGTTTTTCAGTTCTCCCTGTCTGTCTAGTTCTGTGTTTGCTGCAACCTGGGTGTGGTTCCCCGTTTTGTTCTTTGATTTTTCCCCTCATCCATATCACTCTCCCTCCTCACACACATTCTGCACGCCCCTCATTCATTCAATCAGCACTCTCACCTGTTCCCTGCTCTATTTTAGTTTCCCATTCTCATTAATTCATTGCCAGTTTGTTTTTCTCAGCTCCGTCTCAAGCTCACTCCTGGCCAGTTTGTTCTCTGTTCCTCGCTCCAGCCCGCCTAGCCTGCCTCCTGTTTTGCCCGCTCCAGCCCTGACTCCTCTCCAGCCCCATTTAGTTCGCCAACCCCGCTTCCAGTCCGTCACATTCAGTTTTCCCTGTTCGTTTGTTTGTCTACTTCCTTGCCTTGCTAATAAATCCACTCCTTGTGGAGTTTTCTACTAGTTTGCCTTAGAGTCTTGCGTTTGGGTCCTATCCAGTGTTCTAAGAATAACAAAACCACCCTTATTATTTACAAAACAATTGGACAAGGCTGCCCTGTGGCTTTTTAATGTAATGTTATTATATAATCTGGTAGTTAAATGGGACTTTGATCTCAAACGTTACATGGGACAACGTTACTCAAACGTTACATGCCCTCCATGAATCAAGCCTGTCATTTACGTTCCATTTCTTTATATCGGCCTCATTTCAAAAGAGGGCTACAGACCCAAGCGGCCTTGAAGAGGGCTACAGACCCAAGCGGCCTTGAAGAGGGCTACAGACCCAAGCGGCCTTGAAGAGGGCTACAGACCCAAGCAGCCTTGAAGAGGGCTACAGACCCAAGCGGCCTTGAAGAGGGCTACAGACCCAAGCGGCCTTGAAGAGGGCAACTACAGACCCAAGCGGCCTTGAAGAGGGCAACTACAGACCCAAGCGGCCTTGAAGAGGGCAACTACAGACCCAAGCGGCCATGAATTGGAAAATGTGATAGATCTTTTCAACTTTGTGATTTTAAAATGTTTTGTCATGACTCATACATTCACCGACACAAACTAAAGCAAATACTTGCCATTGTGTCGCCATAGCAATTTTCTGACCACTATCCAAGCCAAAAAATAACGATAGACCTCCTTCAGCCTTTAAAGAGTCTACTTCCTCACTGGTTTGTCACCAATTGCTGACTTTATTTTAATTGGATATATTAACTGGGACTGGCTCTCCTCTGATTTAGACCGCTTTAAGGGGCTATGCAATTAACTGGATCTCAAAACTAAATGCACTAACAAGAATGATTCCCAAAGCCCACAAATCTACATTTTCTCCCTGCTGATTAAACCTTTCTCATACTGGGCTTGGGAATGCAACATGTGAATAGGTTAGAAACTACACCAGAAAGATTAAAGTCCAGCTTTTTGGAAATAACAAAATGTGTTCCCTAAGGTTACATTTTAGGGCCTGTCCTGGTCAGAATTTACTTAAATAACATTGGTGCTGTACAACACTAAACAGTAATATGTATCTGTATGCAGATGACACAGTTGTTCATTCATAAGCCCCTTCATTAAGCCAGATTGTCATTGAACTTTAGGCTGCTCAGTGTTTTCTTCATAATCTTAATCTTGTTTTAAATGCTGGAAAAGCCAAAGTTATATTGTTTCTAGTCCACGCTCTCAGAAATTGTTGGAATTAAATGTCTCCACCAGTGATGGTACTATCATCGAGAGAGTATTTGCTTAATATGTTGGCCCTTGTTTGGAAGACAATATATCTTATAAAAGGTAAGCTGCCTTACTAAAATTTTAATTAAAACTGTATCTTTTCTTTCAAAACAATTCCTATTTTTTCTAAAAGACAAAAATGTGTACAAGCTAATATGCTTGGTACACAGATTCCCTACAAAAAATATCAAATCTGCAAGAAAAAGTATTTTTGGTTGTTACCGGGGTAATTTTCTGAACCAGGAAGTTTGTCTCCATTAGCCCTAGACTTGCCTTGTGCGCTGGCTTTCTGTCCGACTCAGAATCAACTTCAAAATTATACTTATGGCTTTCAAATCCCTGCGCCTGTTTGAATGAGCTCTTCTGTCCCCACGACCGTGCTACAGTCTAGTAGACGTGCTCTGCTGGCCACTCGCTTGTACACTGCAGCTTTCTGAAACAATCTGCCTGATCGCCTTCATCTCACACAATCTTTCAACACCTTCAAAACTGGCTCTGCCTCCTCTGAAGTTCTCAGTTAAAACCCATCTCTCCCTCTGCTGAAGCATGTTGTATCTGTACTGTTTGAATGCAAGTTTATTATAACTCTTATTCAACACTGACCCTCTGCATCAGGATATTATTGTTCATATAAACATATAGTCACAAAGTCATTTGCTCACAAACTCCAAAATATGCATTTGCTATTTACGGCTATTAACAGCATTAACAGTTGTTTAGTGAAGGTCGCTTTATGACGCTCAGACTTAAAATTTACGGTGTAGCATTAGCAGTCAACCCCATTATTACTGTGATCCTGATCAATATAAGGATGAATACAAGGGCCTTCACAAAATTGTGTTGTAAATGTGCAGGAATGGGGTGGCCTGTGGTGTGGGGGCCCAATGCAAGAACCTGAAATCTGCAGGGATTTTAACCTGTATTTCATTTGTTAGCCTCCAGGGGTCGCTGTAGCGACTTAAAAATGGCATAGATGCATGAATAATTATACATTTCAGTGGCTAATTGTGATGTTTATGAAGCAATTAGTATAAAAATGAGTAGTACAGAGAGAGTGAAAGGAAAGTGAACATGGATGAAGCTTCACATGTGCACACCGGGAAAATAATGTTTCTGAACAAACAAGTGCAACAGCATCCAGTAATTTATTTATCAATAAATGACACAAAAAAAGATAACAATAGACTAATAATTAAAAAATGAACAAATACAAACATCAGCTGGGATCACTGGAGGGTAATCATCTTTCAGCGGCGGAACAGACAGCCTTGAGCGGCAGTTGGACGTCAATCAAGATTTAACAGAGGAAGAGCTGATCAAAACAACTGACAATCTCTGCTCATGGACATATCAACAATATATTACAGCCCTGATCAACCCAAATATAAGCCACATTTCTGTCAGCCAGCTCACAAATTTTTTAAGACTGTCAGGATTTTGATCCCAACCAAGTGTGCAGACTCAATGTCACAGCCCACTAGACTTGATTTGAGGTTTCGATGAGAAGTTTAGATCCGAGCAGAGCAAATACAAATTATTTTCACAAAAAAACAGCGCTGCAATGTTACTGGGGAAATAATGGGATACAGTAGAAGAAATATTTAGAAATCCTACTCAAAAGGCAAAACAATTCCTGTCTGTTGTAACCAAAATTTCTTCATATGGACAGATTTTCACCAAGCATGACCTAATATTGGCCTCCTCTTCTTTAAGCCTTCTTCCATTTTCCCAAGCCTCTATCCATCCTTCTTTGGCCAGCCGAGCTCTCAGAATGACTTATTTATTCTCCTGATAGTGCTCTTACATCCACCACTCCTGTGCCACACTACAGTAACACACAGAGCAGTCAAGTATATGGGCAGTGGAGAGACAGCCTGTGTGTGTGTTTGATGGGGGGGGTGGGGGGGGGGGGCAACCTTTTATAATCAAAAAGTTCCACGTCACACTGCTGTCCCATTAACCACTAAAAAAACGTCACTAATCGTCACACACAAAATGTCGCACACATGTTTAATTGTGGTAGAATTAGAAAGTCTTGCACAGCACAGCTGGTAAGCTCTGACGGCCCACCGGTGGAAAAACGCTGTTCTAAGAGACCACTGAAATTAAATCTCTAATCCAAATAGCATTTCCACTTTCACTTTTGGCGATGTATTACTACGTAGGTAAAGAAAACACACTGTCAAACTGAATAAAGCATTTAAATGTGTATATTGGCACACATTTTCGGTCAAAAGAAGGAAATTTAATTAATACGTGGAATTTACGTTTTCATTTGCATTACGGCAATGTCGTGCTAAGACATTAAAAAAGAAAAAAAAAAGTTCAATGAATTATGCAATAATCATTAAACAATTTGGCATACATGACTAGGGACGCCAGTTTATCTAGGGCACGTGACCCATGATGATTTCAACATGCATGACCATCTCATGTGGCACTGTAGGCATTGGATGTCGTAATCACCTGCCAAACACAATTGGTGATCAATTGTGACCCTCAAGAATTAGTTGACATAATACAGTGGTCCCCAACCCTGTTCCTGGAGATCTACCATCCTGTAGGTTTTAATTTCAACCGTAATTTGGCACACCTGATTATACTAATTAGCAGCTCAATGAGATCTTTAGCTGTTGAATAAGGTGTGCTTTGTTAGGGTTGGAGTGAAAACTTATAGGACGGTAGATCTCCAGGAACAGGGTTGGGGATCGCTGACATAATACATGAGTAGAGAAAAAAATACGACATGGACGGAATGTCAAACACAAAAAAGTCTTGTTGTGTGCGTGTCTTGTTTGTTTTGGAGAGTTTACAACAAATCCATACAGGCACAAAAAACAACAACAATAAACCAGAATTTACAGACAAAAACATCAATCGTGATCTCAAATAATTAATGAGGAGAAATCCTCTGTCAGTGGAAAAAATTAAAAATTAAGCACAGAATTAATCCGAGTTTTATTAAAAACTTCATAAAGATTCTTGGTAAAAGCCCTTTAGCATGCACTGTAAACGCACAGTAAGAAAGGAACATGCTAGCGTAGCATGCGCTGTCAATGCACAGTAAAAAAGGAACATGCTAGCGTAGCATGCGCTGTCAACGCACAGCAAAAAAGGAACATGCTAGCGTAGCATGCGCTGTCAACGCACAGTAAAAAAAAAAACATGCTAGCGTAGCATGCGCTGTCAACGCACAGTAAAAAAAAAAACATGCTAGCATAGCATGCGCTGTAAATGCACAGTAAAAAACAACACGCTTGTGGTTCTGCAGTTGTGTCCATTGTGCCTCAGAAGGTTATGAAATTAGGAGCACCGCAGGGGTGGATCTGTTACTGTAATAATGCCTGGCAGGCAGGCTAAAGCTCTTCTTGGAATGCTACTCTTTGTGAAGAGCCTGAGGCTTGAGCAGGAAAAGGCCATCTGGCCTAACCATGCTTGGCACCACTACAAACCAGCGAGAAGTTATTTTTAAAGGCAATTGAACTTGAGTTCTATTTATAAAATGCCCAACATATGGTATGCAGGAGAGGACATTGTTTCTAGGTATCTGGCACGGTATCTGTGGAAAAAGGCAGCAGCTACTGTATGTTCAGCTGTACATGTTGATGTAACATCATGGCACTTACTGTATACCACATTGAACCAAAAAAACACTCCTCTGTCTTTTATGAAAGGTATTCACTATTGTTACTGATATTTTTATTTTATTTTACCAAAAGGCTAAAAAACATCTCAGTCTATTTATGTTTAAAATGTATAATCATATAAGAAACAATTTCAGCCATTTCTTATAAATGGCCTATGTAAACCAACACTTCTTTTTTTAACTTGCAGTGAATGTAACAACTTACACAGCCTAGAAGGGGAATTTAAATCATGGTTCATCCATCCATTATCAAACCTGCTTATTCCTGGTCAGGGTCGCGGGGGGCCTGGAACCTATCCCAGCATACATTGGGCGAAAGGCAGGAATACACCCTGGACAGGTCGCCAATCCATCAATTTAGCCTAACCTGCATGTCTTTGGACTGTGGGAGGAAACCAGAGTGCCTGGAGGAAACCCACGCAGAAATGGGGAGAACATGCAAATTACACACAGAAAGGCCCACATTCTTGCTGTGAGGAAACAGTGCTAGCCAATGCACCACCGTGCCGCCCATCATGGTTCAACATTATTCCATTTAGATAGTTAGCATTCACTGAAATGCTAGGGGCATATCAAATTAAAATAAACTCTCTGGTTTCTTGGAGTAACTTACATCATGCATTGCTCCTGGTTTGTCCGTTATGATTATTTTTTGTAAGCGCATAACATTTCTACATACACAAAATGTATTATAATAAATATAATTTGATCAATCAATTCTCCATCTGACAACTGTTAATGTAAGTAAAAATTGAGTTAATGTAAGGGTGGAGTCGGGTTCGGAGGACCAGACGCAACAGAGAGGGAATCTACCAAAAGAGCGGAGGAGATCCCCGAAAAAGATAGGTGGAGAATACCTCCAGCTCCCAATACGAGGAAGCACTAACGGAGGTAAAACAAACATAAATGAAATGATAGCGACCCTGAATAAGGGCAAAACTCGAAGTCGCAAGGACAGATAGTAAAAAAAGAATTCACCTCCCACTCTCAATATAAGAGAGGAAAATAAAAGAGGTGAACGAAACAGGAAATAAATAATAGCGACCCGAATAATGGGCAAAAAGACTCGTAGACTCGAGTGTAGATAGTAAAGAAAAGAACACACCTCTCGCTCTCAATAAAAGAGAGTACTAACAAGAGAGGTGGTGAAAACAGTAAACAAAAAAACTGTCTCAGTGAGAACAGCCAGGAAAACCAAAACAGGAAACCAAAAGTGCAAAAGAAAAAATAACTCTAGCACCTAACAGGCAAGTCCCACGTTACTCTAAAGCAAAGCGATAGAGCAATGCGGTCACCTTTGGAGTACAGAATCGATACTGGCTTCGTGACAGTGAAAAAATAACACCGAAGCACCGGAAAATGGAAACTGAGAGCTTATGTAGCCGGCAGGTAACTCAAATCAGGTGCGAGAAAAGAGAGCCGGGAGAGAGCAAAAACCCGGAGCGAACGGCGAAAAAATAGGGCAAAGATGCCCTAGCACCGCTCCAAGGGAGAACGACCACAGAAATAAAAAGAGACTGCCAAAACCATGACAGTTAATGGCAAAATAAATATTTGAATGTCACTACATTTGGTAGTCCATTACTAATGAATTATGAATATTGAAGCCCTTCATCATTGAAACAATGAATCCGGTAAAAGTAACCAGGGAAAACCCCGTGTACAAATAACAAAGTCCATGCTGATTGAAATCAATACAACTTTTAAGAGGCATGTTTATTGGTCCTGAATCAGGACCGTTAGGGCCAATATTCACACATTCAGACGAATTAGGCACTGTTTGACCACACAGGTTATTCCAGACAGCTCTCCAATTTGCATGCTGTCATCTTTTCACACCCATCTTATTGTATTACTTTCTGGTCTCAGGCATGAGCTTCAGCCATAAAGCCACGTACATCACTCTGTAATCAGGCTATCAAAGTCCTGTACAAGAAACCTCAACAATACCGTCCCTGTTATATTCTAAAGAAATATGTGCTCTTTATTTTTGACAGCTTCATTAACTACTCAAGCCTCAGACTTGCTTTTAAATGTTTTAAATGTGCAATCTGGTCCCAACAATCAGTTATTAATTTGTAAATGATTGTTGGTTCCTATACACTCATACTGCCAACACACAAGATGGTGACTGCAGCCCTGGACAATGTAGAAATTCCTTTGTTCAAAATGCATTTTCTATTAAGGGTACTCTCCTTCCTTTGTAACTATACCTGGCAGCATTAAGCAAATACATTACTATGCCACTTTTTGCTCTATAACTGAAGCTTGGCTTCAACAGAACCAGAGCTGTAATTGTGACAATCATGTTGTATTTTTAATGCTAATGTATTGTAACTTTGCATTAATTTAATTAATTAGTTACTTTAATTGAAACAATGTGACATGCTTCTTGTCTTCTTGCAATCACCTTTTTTAAATTTTTTTAATACAAACTTCATTTAACGTTTTATTTAACGTATGTACCGCGGGTGTGCGTCCGCGTCTGCGTTTGTCTGTTATATCGTAAAAGTTCATCCCCGTTAACCAGCCACGTAGATACACGCGTCAGATAATTAAGTTCTCGCGGGCCACATAAAATGATGTGGCGGGCCGGATTCGGCCCGTGGGCCGGGAGTTTGACACCTATGTTTTAGATGATCAATCAAAGCACATCAAGGGACTGGTGTTGAAAATGAGCTTCGGTTATATACACCTGTACAGAGAATTGAATGCTGTCATTGCATTGGCAGAAATGCTATCTTCACTTGGCCGTGTAAAATGCACCATTAAATAAATTGCATTTCATGGAATCTAGAGGAATGTGTTATTGCATTTTTATTTATGATGTTGCATGAAGGTTGTGGTGAATATTGTTGTAACAATGTTTATTTTTTTACCATCCCAAAATCACAGCGCAACTACATGATCTAAATAGGTCAAGATCAGACAAGTACATGTTTTTCCCCATAATAAAACAACACGCTTCTTAAGGACGCTTGTGACCTGAAAAATGAAGCGAGCGCATCGTTTCCATGGCTTTGCACAACCTACATAAAGTAAAGTGGTCAAACTGTTCTGAGCTGGTGTTCATGAAGCCGTAAGAATGGGTCTGAGCGGGGGTTTCTGTGGCCGGGCTCTCCGGGTCTTGGAGACTTTTGGGCTGTAAAGTCGTGCCCACAGGTGGCGAAGCACCCCCGAATGCTGACACCCGACATTTGTCTCAATGTATCTTCCCAGAAAACATCTGGATAAAAAAACTAAAGTAAATCGAAAGGAATCCATGTGTACATTACAGAGAGAGAAGTGGGTGCCAATGGGGGAGAGGTACTGGTTTGTCTTACCCTCACATCTCTCTCTCTCTCTTTCTCTTTTTTTCAGCAGAGGAATTTAAGACAGGAGGGGAAACCTGTTTGTTCCTCTTCTTGCTTGAACACACCACTAAAGAGGACGTCCCCTAAAACGAGAGTCCAGGATGAGTTTGACTACAAACACAGGTCACACATCGCTTACTTTGTAGACCAGAAAAAAACGTCACAGACCTGCTGTTTACTTTGTGAAAGACCGTGTGTCTGTGTGAGCTCAAGTTAAAAGCACTCACTACTGATACACGGAAAACATCAGCATGTAGGCTTTCATAAATGCTCAAGGCCCGGGAGCCAAGCTGTCCTAACCGTGCAAATCTAGGGTGTTAGATGTACAACACAATTTTGACTGTGTACAAACTGCAGGCTTCCTCACCTGCCTCCCTCCTTCGCCTTCCTCTAGCCTGGGGGTCAGATGTCCAAGCCTCAGTTTGTGTGAGGCTGGCCCACTGTCCCTCGGTTAGCCCCCATCTCAGCCTTTGGCAGCTCCAGCCCTAATCCTCCCTACCCTCTGTTACCCCTGTCTGACCCCATATTTGTCTCCAACCTCCGGCTGGGCTTTTCTGCGCTTGTGAGGCTTTCTTATTTGACTCATTTCCATTGACTTTTGAAGGACCTAGAGAGCACCATACCTATTTCTGTTTGTCTGGGCCACAGAGGGACCACTTTGAGATCATTCATAAAACAAAAAAAATAAAACGAATGGGGTGCATCACAAATCCCAATCATAAAAGAACAGCGCAAATGTCATGCATTTGGAATCTTCTCAAAGAGCAGCAATATCGATTTTTTCTGATAACTGAATGTCCATCAAGAACACTGTGAATTGCTCAAAAAGGCTCAGCCTTATTCAAGTCGATATCGGATGAATGCGTCATGTGCGTACTTGAAGTAGAATTATTTATAAAAACACAGGATTGGAAAAAAAGCCTGAGGTTTTTTTGCACGTCAGTCTCTTTGCACATTTTACACTTGTTCATTTGTATCGCTAAATGGAAAAAAAAATGTTCTAACATTTTATTAACATTCATGGCAAACGCTGACACAAAAAAATAAGTATTACATAAAGCTCTAAAATTAGAACATACTCATTCCTGTGAAAATTAAGTAACATACGTTGGAGTCTATTTGAACTCATGCATCTTAACTCATTCTAATACTCCTAGTTTTGGAGACGAGGGGTTTATCTCGGCAAATCCTTTAAATCCAAGTATGTGTGGAGTCTCTCAGGGCAAAGACGGCATGAAGAAAAGCATGGACTCGTTCTGAAACGCGCATGCGCACACGTGTACGCACAAGTCTGGTAGTAAATCCGGAGCGTGTCAGTGCTGACTGTGTCCAGCAGCCTCGAGGCAATGCACAATTGGCTCTAGCATCAGTTGAGTTCATTTGGCCAGGATCACAGCACCTCTTCGCACTGTTGTGCTACACATAAAGCGCCTTCCTCCCACTCATGTCTGCGCAAGCCTGATCCGCGGTGCGCTAAGAAGCATCGTGTGCGTCGGAGGGGAGCATGTGCTTGTCTACACTCTTCTGATTCGGTGGTGGAGGTGGCAGCAATGAACACTGATAAATATGGTCAGGCATTCCATATTAGAGGATAAAAAAAACATTTTAAAAATATGAAACTATGGACTCTTTTGGCAACAACAGTAGCATATAAGTCTATGCACCTGGGCACTATTAGAATTGAAAATTTTGTCCTGCACAAAGTATTTTGCAGCCTTCGATAAACCCATTTGCTTCCACCTGGGTTGAGTGGTAGAGTTTAGGGTGTGTCAATGAAGGCATTGTGCCCAGTGGAAGTTTGGAGTTGAATAAGGCCTTAACTTTATTAGCCATCCCAAACCACCTTTTTATTCAAACGCTTTGCATTGTGCTATTTTGGTAGTCTTACCAACGGGGACATATGCATATATGGGAGTGATCACACAAGTCTTTTTGATGGATTTTCAGATACATCTCTACGCATGTCAAATTGTCTAAGATATGTGTTTGTTAAATAAATATTGTATATTTAGTATGAACCTCTAAAATATGAAAGCATGCAGAATTCTAATGTTTCTACATCAACTTACGCCAATTGAAAAAAATTCATTTCAATTGTTGCAGTACTGTTACTGTTTTTAAATAGGCAATTCTCATTTCATAGTAGGACTGGGTGATATGACGACAGTATGGAATATCGATGATGATTTACAGCTATCGTGATGGGACCTGGATATCGTGACTTACAGACGATGTCTACTTTGTTACGTTAGCTTCCACCTGCAGGTGCTGCACGTTGAAAGAGCATTGACCCACATAGCAGAATGCACACTGGAGAGCCAAAAATGCATTACTTTGCAATAACCTGTTCAAGCTAAACAGACTTTGGCTATTATCAGCATGTTAGGCATGGCAAAAAAGGCAAGAGGGACGGATCTTGCAGCGTCAGTCTAAAGAGACAAGAAGACATCCATTTGTGTCTTTCCCGCTCACTCATCCCTCGTCATTTAGGTGTTTGGGACTTTTTCAATGGTGCCTATTCCTTAAGTTATTTAAAAGGTCTTTTCTTTTTGGAATGTGATGAATTAGGTAAATGACCGTTGCATGCATCACATTTGGCAGTGCTGGCGATGAAGCCTCCAACACTGCGCGAGATTGGGCCTTATAGCACCCAGGCCTATTTTGTAGCCATAAACATTTGTTTAAATGAACCAACAATTAAACTAGCTGTAATCATTAAAACTGTTTCTTCAACATTTTTTTTTCCAAACAGGCTTTTCAGTGACCCATAGTTTTTGGTTTCCTTTGTGAATTTTGATTTTATTCTGATGGTTATTTATTTTAAAAAGCAGCGTGGAGTTGATTAGTTGCCCACCATTTTAGACTAACAGGATTACACAGTGACATGCTCAAATGTGCGCACAGAAACAATATGCTAATAAATAATGCTCAGATGCATATAAACACATAAAACAGGTGGAGGTGTCTTCAGGACAACCCAGCCTCTTTGGTGAAATTCCATTTGCAGAAGACTTGCAAAGGTCAAAGGGCATTTTATCTTCTTCTTCTTCTTCTTCTTCTTCTTCTTCTTCTTCTTCTCTGTTTTATGTGTTTATAAGCATCTGGGTCATTGCTTATTAGTGTTCTCTCTGCTGCACATATTTGAGTGCATTTGCTGTGTAACTGTGCAGTACCAGGTGTTTTCCCGTAATAGGCATCAGCGAGTTTACATTTTTTGGTCCTTTGAAGATATGGCGGTAACACTTTACATTAAGTTGCAGCTATGCCTTTTTAGTTAAATTGTAACTAATTTGGTAACCAGAGTTAATTTGGTAACAAGGGGTTATTACTTAGTAACTCCAATGGAGGTAACATGGAACAACAGTATTCAGTATTCTTGATTACACATGTGAATATTTAAAAATATTGTATTGAAACTCATAGGCCACATCTGATACACAACAAATAAACGTTTCACCACGTTTCTTTATGATATGGAATGATACATTTTAACAGAAGAGATATAACTAGGCTGGCCTTGTTTCACACGTGTAATTAATAACTGCTGTTCCATGTTACCTACATTGGAGTTACACTGTAATAACCTTGCATTACCAAATTATATAATTTTATTATTATTTATTAGTATAAATATTTAGCAACTTAATGTAAAGTGTTCCCGATATGGCCTTTTTGACTACATCTTGTATTTCAGTCCAACTCACCTAAAGTCACCCTATGGGGACATTCTTAAATCAAACACAAAACGCAATAGTGCTCGAGACATACTGATAGTATTTAGATTTCTTAAGAAGTTTAATGTTCACCTTAAGGGTTTAGTGATGGATATTTTAGCCACAAAGAATCAAAGTGCTTCAATGAAAGATAATTGAAGTGTACAATATGTACTCTGTCACTTAAATACTCTGGTAAACAATTTTTTGGGCTTTTTTGAGGTGCCATAAATGGTCTTGTGGTCACAGATAAATCAGACGTGACAAAACTGGCAGTTACTATGGCCTTGAAGCAGCGGCATTAAAGGGAATAGAAATGGCCTTATTGGCCATGATTAAACCAAACCTCGTTTTCAATTGCGCTGCAGGTGCCCTACAGTCTCTGGTAAAATGGAGTAGTTTAATTTGTCAGCACTGTGAATTACCACTAGAGTTTTAGAACTCTGCCTTCAGAAAGAGAAGGAAATAGTGTTCTTATCAGGATGCATACAAGGGAGAGATTTGGTGTCTGCCAGTCTCTCGGGGAGTGTAATCTTTTTACGCACAGAAGAATTTTACTGGCTTTCATTGTAAATGACATCTAGTACAACAATAAGCATCTAAAGTCAAAACACACATGGCAAAGAAACACTGCAGTATATTGCATGTTTAGCTTGGCTTATACACAATTTTAATTAAACCAAGGAAACAAGCGATATCAACATCACATTTTGTGTCTTTTATGGTGGCAAGTGTGAATTTGGTTTACCCCTACAGAATCTACAGATGTATAAAATTACTACAAACGCTTGGGTAGATGGTCATTGCTGCTTCCTCTTTTGTAACAGTAGCATTTTAAATTTGGAAGAAACTGCTAATAAATGTGAAAGTCACCTTGTTCAAATAATGATCTGTTCAGACCCGTGAAAATAATGCTCCCAATAAGCCTCATTCAAAAAACATTTCTTAAATCCTTCTTACTTTTGTTCTTAATAAAAGTTTCTACAAAAAACCAACGAGAAATTTATGAAACATGCTCAGACAGACGATCGATTTTGTGCGAAGGACAGTGTACCAGAGGACAAATTCCAATTGTTCGCAAGTTGAATGTGCATGCCTGTTTGCGATGATTAGCATAAGGAAAGAATCCCATAAAAGGCATGCCAACTTCAGGGTTGCGTGCAAACATCAAGCATTCATCGCTCTCTGCAAACATATCTGCGCAGTCCCGAAAGATATACTTTCTCACAAAAACACAATGAGCCAAGTAATCCAAAAAGCAACAAAAATGTGTCATTGCTAAGTGTTGGGTTTGACTGCATCCTTAACCTGGGTTTTTTAATGTCATTATCAGTCATTATCATCAATCACTTTTAACATTAAACTAAATTAAATATATGCATTCCCAAAGGCTATTATCATAAACTAAAATCAAGATGAGAACTATGTGTGAAAAAACATCATATAAAAAAACTAATGAAAAAATTGAGGTGATTCAGATTCAGGTTAGTTAATATAGTCAAAATGAAGCCTAATTAATATTCATATATTATAATTTGAATACAATTAATTGAATTTATCAATATTTTGTTGTTAATATGATGTCTGTAACTACTTGTAATTACTTTGGATGAATAATAAAGAATTATAAATAGAAACATGTTATGCGTATGCCTTACACATATTTTTTGATCATACCAAAGAACAATTCAGATAAAAAAAGTGTTACATTCGGTGGATAACAGGAACCCAATAGCAGGCAGGGATACAAAAAACCGAAGTTTAATGTTCAAGCCAAGGTACAAAATCCAAAAAGCAAAGAGAAGTCAAAAAACAGGCAGAGGTCAAAACACGGGAAGGCACGGCAGAGGTACAAAACAAATCCAGAAGGCAGGGTCGCGAGAACACGGACAGAGGTCAATACCAGGAGATCAATAAGACAGGAAAAAACAATAAACAAAAACTAACCAACTCGGAAACTTAACAGATACTTATCGCTAGGAAAATACAAACAAAACGCTATAGAGATGTGACGAACTCACGACAAGGGACTAGGACTACTGGGTTAAATACACACAGGGAGACAAGAAACAATGAGGATCAGGTGTGAGGAAGCAGGGAGGGGAGATGGCTCACACGTAAGTGGACACATGTGCAGAGAATGCGAAATCACAGATAGATACAGAGATAGGATAACGAGGGAGAATAACAGCTGCAGGTAGAAACTCAAGATAAATGAGTAATTAGTAATGTTAGTGGAAAATTTGAAATCCCTAAGGTTAGTCAGTTAGTTGTTTAGTATTACAGGTGCAGCTCAAAAAATTAGAATATTGTGAAAAAGTTTTTTCCCCATAGAGTTCTATAGGAAAATGAGTCAGGAGAAATAACCCTTGCAGTGATCCATCCACATCTACTCCATATCTGGCAACAGAGTGATGGTTTGGGGCTCGTTCGATAGCTCAGACCCTTGATGACTTACAGCCATTTAGCCAGCCATGTGTTCCATACTGTACCAGTGTAATTTACAGCTGAATCTAGTCTCACCCCCAAATTCTCATAGAGATCAGTTCAAATGCAGAGAGGTTATAGTATCGCTTGTAACAGTACCTGAAAATAAGATATCGAGAGTCTTTTGATGTTGATTGGTCACAGACTTCAGGAAGTAACAGCATGCAAAGGATATGCGACCAAATATTAAATATGATACTTTAAAAATATGTTAAAGCAAAATATTCTAATTTTCTGAGACACTGAATTTGGGTTTTCATTAGCTGTAAGCCATAATCATCAAAATTACAAGAAATAAAGGCTTGAAATATTTCACTCTATGTGTAATGAATCTATATAATATATGAGTTTCACTTTCTGAAATGAGTGACAAAAAATATTGAAGTTTTTCACGATATTCTAATTTTTTGAGCTGCACCTGTATATATACAAGTTAGTCATTAGTAGACCCTAATTCTAAGATGTTAGTGATTGTTAGTTAATTAGTATTATTTACAATTACATAATTTAGTAAGAAGGAAGGAATGAGAGGAAATACAGAGAAACCCGAAATCCCCACAGACTCCCGAAAGTTGTGATGAAGACAGGGAGTGACAGAAATACAAAACACAGGACAGTGAAACCACAAATAATCAGCAACAAATACCTAAATGAAAATGAAAATACAACACAAACAGACTCAGAACATAACAAAAAGGATGAATGCCAAAATGTTTGTGGAAATGTTCGTAAGCACAGTCAACAATCAAATCTGATCTTATGCATGTTTAGTGAATGAGGCCCCTTGAGAGTATTTTTGTTCTTCTCTGTACTCGTCCACTGCAGAGAGATGTTTTGAACAGGCCTTTTGAATGATTCTGTTTAGCCCCACATTTGTTTGAATAAATAACGGGGAGAGATGGATCGATTGTGAATACGTTCCAGACATTTAAATGGTAAACAAGGACTAAAATGCATCAGCCACTTATGATGAGTAATACCGTTCTTGTCTTTTGCTCACCAAGTAAGCAGAAAGACAATTGCCTTCAACACAGCTCTAGAAATTCAGGTAGCATCTGGCAGATTTCACCTATGGATGCAAAAACGCTCTGTAAATTAAACTGACGCCGCAGACTAAATCGAGAGTTTGAGATTTTCAGTTTTTAGTTCTCCTTTTGTTTTGTTTTTTTTGTTTGCTGGTATGAGTGTCTACATTTGTATGGGTGTCATTATGTTTTAAAGGGCACTGAGAAGACCCACTTCTCCCAGGCAGCGTCTGATGGGAGTCTCCAGCTGTGAGCTAGTGTCTCTCGAGCCGGTCTCCCACTGGGGAGAACCTGTGGTGGCAATGCTTGTTCGACTCGACTCACTGCCGTGTCAATTGCTCATTGTGATAGGCCGCACCACAAGCTCGGAGAAGGCCGAGATAAACCTGAGCATCGACCGGCCACAGCAGCTATCTGTTGCCTTGCTGTTATTTTTAGGTGCGCAATGATGGTAAACTGTGATTTGCTTCCGAGTCGATTACGTCAGTGGTTTATACGCGAGTGTGCACCCATGTACATGTACTCTATGCGCATGGGCGTGCCAATGTAAGTCAAGGGAAGTATTGAAGGGAAGAAGTGAAGTGCTCATAATCAGTGAATGCCTAATAGAACAAAGGAGGGGGACGTTCATAAGCTAATGTTCTCCATGGATTTCAGTTCTTCCCGCAGATGTCAGATATAAAAAGGGCTAATGGAAGAGGTCAATTCATGTTGATAAACTTTTTTAATGTGCGCTCAAACAACTCAATTCACACCGTACCCATGAAAAATAAAAGGTTACACTAAGACGTCAGACTGCAAATGGAAATCAAAAGTTGCGAGTCATATCACGGTCTGATATTACTCACAGGAAGAAGCGCTTTGGGTCACATTTTTTTTTATCAGTTTATTGTTTGGTTTTGACATTTGAATTATTTTCCTGTCCTTTGAATAAAGCAGAAAGTCTTCTGGAGCTGGAAACACATCAGCTTTAATTAAAGAATTTAATTAGTTCAGGCTTAGGTTAGCTCATGCCCAGGGCCGTGGCATTAGAATGAGTCAGAGTCCTCAGCACACCAACGTCGGTCCCCGCTTTTCAACGAAGCACAGATTGCACCCAAACAATTTTCACAATCTTATTTCAAATGGCATGATCATTTCAGCTCTGAATAACCATCTCACTGTAATTTAAATCTGTATTGTATCATCCATTGTAGTCTGACTAAGTCAAAGTTTATGAACTAAGAATACAAAAAAGCATGAGTTGATTGGTGATAGTATACATGGTTCAGTACTTGTTCAAGAAATGTGACTGAGTTGCTTTGGAGCGTTTTTTTTTTTTGTGAAGCATCAACAGCTGACACAGATTGTGACTTTGTCATGGTCCGGCAGACTTGTTTTCCCGTTGGTTATCGTTTTCCCTCTAGCATCCTTTTAACGCCTCTCCTATTCTTGGTTGTCCGTGTCGGGTTTTGTCGGGTTTACTCAGCGTTTTCACCTGTGCGGCTCTTCCGGCGGTTATATAAATGCTGCGTCTTGTTTCCGTGCTTCCATGTTATTTTTCGCATTTCACTGGTTGCCGGTAAGGTATTGGACTAGGGATACTGTTTTCGCCCGTTGTTGCAAATAGGCAAAAGCAGAAAGTTCCATTTAGCTTTAGATTCAAGGGTTGATCTTCTTTCGCCCTTTATTTTTTGCTTTCTTTCTAGTCCTTATTTTTTTTCTGCCTAGCTCGTTACTGTTTGGAGCTAAGGGAGTATTTCTCGCGGTTTATTTTCTCAAACCGTCTGTTATTTCGCCCTTATATTGGGTTTGCTATTATTTATCTCATTAATTCTGTTACTCTAAGCCTACGAGTTATCTCTCCCTAGTATTGGGGTTGTTTTGAGTTTTTCCACGTTCAGTCTCCATTTCATTGTTTTCTCTGACTGAGGATGGAGCTATTTTTGTTGTTTCTTTATTTCGTTTCTTCCGTTTCTTCCGTTTTATTGGTCTCCACTCCGTGGAGACTTTCTGATTCCCTCCTGTCGTGTCTGGTCCTCTTATAACAGACTCTCCCCTTACAGAACATAGAAGCCAGTAGGGAGGCTCCAGCGACAGGTCAGGGAATAGATCAGATCCTGGCTATTCAGGGCGCGGCCCTAGCTGCCCATGAGGAGGGCATACCCGCTCTCCAGGTCTCTCAGCAGACCTTTGCATACCTAGCAGGAGCAGGTTATGAATCAGTTGCGTTCTTAGGCTGACAGCCTGCGTGATTCGGCTGAGAGTTTCCGTACTTTAACTCTCGCTACTACACCTCCCCCAGTCGCACAAACACCACCTATAAAACCCCCTCTCCCGCCTGATGCTAAGGAGCCCAAACTCCAACTCCTGCTCCGTGGTGAACCGGGCAACTGCAGAGGGTTTTTAACCCAGTGCCTTATCTTTTTTAAGGCGCAATCTTCCTGTTTTTTTACACCCAGGAGGCTCGGGTGGCATTCATTTTCTCCCTTTTAACCGGGACCGCGCTCGAGTTAGCCGACCCTCTGATTAGAGTAAGTTCGGCGGTGATGAGCCACACGGATCTGCTTATGGCGGAGATGGCGTCAGCCTTCGACCATGACGTCTCCGGTCAGGAGGCCGCCGTGCGACTGACCCGTCTCCGTCAGGGCACTGAAACGGTGGCATCATTCTCCATCAGGTTTCCAGCACTGGCAGGAGAGACTGGGTGGGCCTGGGATCTTCTTACTTAAACAAGATGCAAGATTGCCTATTACACAAACAAAAAGCCTATTGCTAAAAAGATTCTGAAATCCATAATGTCCCCACAATGCAGACAAAACATGAACAAATATATTATAAGTACATACTGTAAACCACAAAGAGGTTGATTTGCTAAAGGTTTGCAAAATCAATGTACAAAATCACGTGTAAAACTGTTACCACCTACAAAAAATTATCTGAGGTGATCAACTAAAAAGAGGACTGCGTGTGTTAAAATTGAAAGATACGTGGATTTTATTTTTATTTTTGCAGATTAGCCTGAATATGGGAGGAGGTCATGCAAATAGATTACTTTAACATGTGTAATGTGATTTACTAAACCTAAAATACATTTTTGGAAAGGTAATTGTATGTGTATTTTAGTTAAAATGGGAAGCAGGTATTAAAAGACATGCAATCGATAAGATGACGGCTGTCATTGTAGCAAAAAGGAGACAATCAAAGCCCACAATGTAGAGAGCAGGAAATCATGTAAATCCTTTTGGAATGCCAGAGGCAAAAAATAATACATACATCTCGCCTATCTAACGATGCCATTTTACAGCTTTTGGTAGAAATAGGGGATGACTTAGAGCACGTCAGTAGAAGAAGCCACACCATACCAGCAATGACCATTATTCTGGTGTCTAACAGGGTCTCCCCGGTCCAACTGTTCAAGTGCACTGTTTCTGGTTCTTAATTCTCTGACACCTAGGCTATGGACACACCAGTGCGTTCATTCTATTCTTACCATTGGCAAGTATGATGAACACACAGGTGTGTCTGGAAAATCCAGAACTGAACATTCTGACTGATTGCGTAATTATAGGGGCTAATTAACTGGCTCATTCTAGCTATCGCTAAAAATGTACAAAAATAGAATTTGTGGATACATGCATCATTAACAGGAAGAATAAATAAATTTTTAATCATGAAGAAAATCATGTTACAGAATACAAGAGTAACTAGTAACTAGTTGACTGGGAGGGCTATGGTCCAGAGGAGCGGTGTTGGGTTGCTGTAGATGAGCAAAGTGGTCGAGCAGGAACATAGTTCTGGATCAAGTCTTGCTGGTAGACGGGCCTGTCCTACTGGCTGCAGTGTAGGCCAGGGTCAGAACTTTGAACCTGATCCTGGCTGCAACTGGCAGCCAGTGGAGTGACCTCAACAGAGAGGTGACATGTGAAAATTTTGAACACAAGCCGGGCAGCTGCGCTCTGGATCAGTTGAAGAGGCAGGATGGCGCAGGCTGGTAGGCTTGCGAGCAGGGAGTTGCAGTAGTCTAGGCATGAGGTGACCGTAGTCTGGACCAGAAGCTGGGTGGAGTAGGTGGTCAGGTACAGTCGAATCCTCCTGATGTTGTACAGGAGGAACCTGCAGAACCGTGCCGTCACCCTGATGTGGTCTTTGAAGTCTCGCTAGTCGCCCAGGACCACCCCCAGGTTCTTTGCAGAGCGGGAGGCAGCCACTATGGTTCCGTCAACGGTGATGGAGAGGTCAAGTAGTGTGGAGGTCTTGTATGGCTCTGTCTTGTCGAAGTTGAGCTTCAGGTGATGGGTAGTCATCCACTCAGAGATGTTAGCCAGACAAGCAGTTATCCTCTCCTTCACCTGTTGGGTAGAGGGAGGGAAAGAGAGGAAGAGTTGAGTATCATCAGCATAACTATGGTATGAGAGGCCATGTGAATTAATTACTGAACCAAGAGACTTTGTATAAATGGAAAACAGCAGAGGACCCAGTACAGATCCCTGCGGGACTCCTGTAGACAGGGGATGGGGTGCAGAAACAGAACCCTTCCAAGAGTCTTGGTAGGATCTATCAGTGAGGTACGATACAAACCAGGAGAGGGCAGTCCCAGAAATGCCCATCTCAGAGAGTGTGGAGTTCAGGAGTTTGTGGTTGACCGTGTCGAACGATGCAGACAGGTCAAGTAGAATCAGGACAGAGGAGAGGGATGAGGGATGAGAGATGAGTGGAGAGTGCCTCAGTCACGGCCAGGAGAGTGGTTTCCGTGGAATGTCCGGTTCTGAAGCCGGACTGATGGGGGTTAAGCAGATTGTTCTGGTGGAGAAAAACAGACAGTTGGTTATGGACAGCTCGTTCAGAGTTTTGGACAGGAAGGGCAAGAGAGATACAGGGGTGTGTTAGTGGGGTTGAGGGAGAGTGGGCAGGAAAGAGAGAATTAAATTTTAAAAATGGTCCGATATGTGGAGCGGGGTCACTGCGAGTTCAGACGTGGCGCAGCTCCCGGTGAGTACAAGGTCTAGTTGGTTACCAGCCTTGTGGGTGGCAGGCAATGGGGATTGAGTGAGAGCGAAGGACTGGAAGAGTGAGGGAACTCTCTGGATGGAGGTTGAAGTCGCAGGGGTGCCATCCTCAGGGAAGGAGCTCATGAGAGTGTCCAGTTCATCCAGAAAAGCACCGAGCAGACCTGGAGGGCGATAGAGAACAACAATGTTAAGTGTAGACGGGTGGGTTACAGTGACTGCATGAAACTCAAAAGAGGAGAAATTCAGGCAGTGTGCAGTGGGAATAGAAAATTTTCAGGATGTGGAAATCAGCAAACCAGTACCCCCGCCTCGGCCAGAGACCCTGGGGGTGTGGGAGAAGGAGTAGCCAGCAGACAGAGCAGTGGGAGTGGCTGTGTTATCTGGAGTGATCCAGGTCTCAGTGAGAGCCAGGAAGTGGAGGGACTTGATCTTGGCGTAGGCAGTATTGGGAGTCACGATTGGGAATCAATCCGATTTTTTCCACGTTCCGTTTCGTGGTGGTTGCAGCCTGCAGCCCTCATTATTATTTTCACCTGCGCTTCTTGCCTGCGGGTACTTACGTTACGTTCCTCACGCATCAATCACAGTGCTTGTTTGTCTTTCGACATTTCATTCAAGCCAGGTATACCATAGCCAGGTAGTATTTAGCGTCCTCCTGATATTAACTTGTTTATGTTCAGGAGGACTTGCTAATAGCTCTCTTAATCGGGTATAGATTTATTTTCCGCCTTGTGTCTTTTCTGTGTTATATTATTAGGTACATTTGCTGTTCTCTCTGATTGCTCTTCTTATGTACTAACATTCGTTTTGGTTTTGCACTCCTTCGGCTCTGAGCTAAGGTAGCCGAGGGTGTTCTTTTGTTTACTAGGTTTCCCATCCCATTAGGTTTCGTTTTTTAAGAGTTTTTATCTAGTCTAGTTTTTTTGGCTGTTTAAATTTTGTTTTGGCTATTTAAGCCTTAAAGAAAGTTATGTTCCTGTTTCTTTTTTTCCTTTTTTTTTCTCTCTTAAATTATTGGGCCTCATGGTGTGCGAGTAGGCTCCGCCCTTTTGCGGTGTGAATCTCCGAACTATCCAAACTACCCATTACAAGTATTAAACGCCGAATGAAATTGAAGATTTTTTATATGTCCCTGATATCCATTTTATATTTTGTGCCATTTTTGTATTATATAGGACTTATTGGGTTTTTGGGGAACGTGGGTGTTGTTTATGTAAGTAGATTAAGTTGAGTAATGAGCAATGAAGTATGTATATGTTGAGGGAATAAGTTGGTTGTAGTGGATTCTGATGGCTGTAATGTAAATGTTTTTTGTTGGAGAAAGGAAACATGTGCCTCAGTTTTTTTAATAAAAACTTTTTTTAAATCCCTGATATCCAATTTGCGGTTTCCCACTAGCTGCCTGTTTTTCACAATGTGTTTGACATTTTTTCTTACTAGTTCAACAAAACAAAACAAAAGAAATTTGCATCTTACTAGTCATGCATTTTGAGACACTAGTTGGACTTTTATTGTACTTCTTACATCAGAAACCTTACCAGTGGCACTATCAAAAATAGCCATTGAATTTGGGATATTTAATAATTGTCTAACTAGTTATGTACAGTTTGCAAGTAGTGCGCAACTAGTGGGAAATCGCAAAATGTTTATCAGGGATATGGAATAAATCCTCAATCGGCTTGCCATAGAAAAGAGGCTGCTTCCTATTTATTGCTTTGGACAACCTGTGTGTGTGACAGTGTGAGACCTCGGTATTATAGTGTGTGTGTGAGATCGAGAAAGAGAGAGAGAGACAGCGTGATACCTCAGTATTATAGTGTGTGTGTGAGAGAGAGAAAGAGAGAGAAAGCGTGAGAACTCAGTATTATAGTGTGTGTGTGAAAGAGAAAGAGAGAGACGGCATGAGACCTCAGTATTATAGTGCTTGTGTGTGAGAGAAAGAGAGAGAGAGACAGCGTGAGACCTCAGTATTATAGTGTGTGTGAGAGAGAGAAGGAGAGAGAGAGGGAGAGAGAGACCTTACGTTGCCTGTGCTGGTATGTTTCTGGTAGTGTCGTCCTATGCAAATTTCTTCTTTGAGAAGGGCACATTAGTAATTATTTGAGAGGCTGGTAATGTGGTAGACAAACACATTGTCTCTTTCTGGGTTTCAACAGTGATTGTTTTAAGGAAAATTGACATATCCCAGCAGCACTGATAAAAGGAAGTAGTTAAGCCCATTTAGCCCCATCTTATACCCAAAGTCTACAGATCATTCAGCACTACATCAAGTCTGAACTTCATTACCATAAGGGAATTATGGTAATATCAGACATCACTTTAATATCACACCTCATCTTGTCTCTCAAATAACCACATTTACGCTGAAGCATTAAACAATAGGGCATAATTCAGAAATACATTTAATTTAGATTACAGCTCTGTTCTATGCCAGGCAGTGCATAGAACACTTTTTCATATTTTCATCAATATTATTACCAGCATTGCTTTGACTGTATATTATCACAAAAAACTGAATATACTTGCTCTTTACCCTCTGAAGAGTAGGGAAAGAAAAGATAAAGGAAAGTACACAAGTCTCTGGACTACCCGATAGCTGATAGCTATAGCAAATGTGTTGAATTTTAATGGATGTGTATGTGCTTGTCTGTCTGTGTTTACAATAAATATATAGGTCATTCTTTATGGTTCATGGCGTTGCTATGGAAACCAGATATAAAACATGTCTGTGAGTCCATCCCAACCTCTCTCCCTCCTGAATGTTCAGCATCTCATTATTCGTGTTTATTATTTCTGCACAGTGGAAGTAACGCCTCACATGCTTTGAATACAATTGTGTTGACATTTTCAAATGACTTTTATCACTGTTGAGGTCTCAAATCCCCGCTCTGGGCAGAGAAAGAAGAGGAAGGCAGGGGACAGATGGGAATCCTGAGAATTACAATGACATTTTGTCACATTTGGAAGTCATGTCATGGCGTTCAGTAGAATTTTGGACAGGCGTGCCAAATCTTCATGGGGAAGAGCTATTAATTTATGCGGACAGGACTTAGGTGGTAATGGGCTCTGAAAAGACCTGTCAGAACTGAAAAAAGCCATCTCTCTCTCTCTCTCTCTCTCTCTCTCTCTCATTTCAGCTGTTATATTGCCATGTATTAGAGCCAGAAACCACACCACTGATATCAACATGTCCATGCATTAGAGCCAGAGGCCTCACCACTGATATCAACATGTCCATACATTAGAGTCAGAAACCACACCACTGATATCAACATGCCCATGCATTAGTGTTACAGACTACAACACTGATAACAACATGTCCATGGATTAGAGCCAAAGACCACACCAGTAATGTCAACATGACCTCTGTGGGCTTTCGGAGCCAGCAGATAGACTGAAGAAAAAAACAACAGCAGCCCTGTCCTGATTTTGGTCCGGTCTCCGCCTGTACAGAAATGTGTGTGGGGGGGGGCATACTTCCTAAAATGTAATGAGGTCAGATGAAAGAGGACAAAGCAGAGTCTGTAAAACCTTTCCACACCTGGAGTCGTTTTCTAAGTGCAATTCAAAATCTAGCAGCGGAGGAGAAGAAAGAAGAGACACGTCTGCTGGTGGCTTTTTTCTTCTTGTCTACAAGAATCATATTTTGACAGTCATCTCTCACCTCACATGTCAGGCCCTGGACATTCTGTGCATGTTGCTATGTGATACCATCATTTCAAAAATGCAGAAAAGAGCACTCGATTGCCCCTGATGTCATTCACACTCACCGGCTCATGGGTTTGCAGTATGGCACCTCTATCACGTGAAGCGAAAGTGTGTGAGATAAAAAAACAAGCATGAAAACAGGTGGGTATGGGAAACATGAACAGGGACTGACTGACTGTTTTATTTTTACTCCAATCCATGCTAATGTTTTGGCATGGCTGTTATATTAGCATAGCAGTCTTGCCACTGGCTACTGTTTGAATAGTATTAATGTGATTCACAGAACAGGAACTAAACAGTGATAATTGTTGATTACCAGATGTGCACATCACATACACATGTGTAATGGCTTAAATTGAAGAGGACCCCTGTACCATTTAATGCCATTGCTTAAAATTATTTGTTGACATAATATTTATATACATTATGGGCTGTAAATGCATAAAATTATTGCAGAAAATGTAAAACAGAAGT